>JBCNYG010000014.1:7732191-7750560 GCA_039654305.1 Porochilus rendahli | reverse complement strand
ACACGCACACACACACACACACACACACAAACACACACAAATACGCATACACAAACACACACACACGCGCACGCACACACACACACACACACATACACACACAAACACACACACTCACGCACACACACACGCACACAGAGAGAGAGAGAGAGAGAGAGAGAGAGAGAGAGAGAGAGAGAGAGAGAGAGAGAGGGAGAGATAAAAAGAGATACTCTGCATGTACTCCAGAGAGGGACTGCTGTTGTACTGAATATCATCACAGCTGTGATTTGATTATTGGCTTAAGAATGTAGGCCAAGTGCCATAGCTTTTCACAGTCGTGCTGATATTTAGTACAAAAGCACAAACTCAAATATATTATTGTTGTAATACTTTAGTCCTATATACAAGAAATTGCTTTTTCATTTTGAATGATTATGTACTCATTCATACATTTAATTTAATTGCCAAACCACTTAATCCTATCTGGAGCCTATCTGAGCCAAGTCTGGGTGAAGGCAGGGTACGCCCTCGACAGCTCGCCAATCCATCAATGGGCCAAAACATACACTCACATCCACAACTATTGGCAGTTTAAAACAACCAATTAGCCTAATGTGCATGTCTATGGTTTCATCAAAATCTACAAATTTTAATGCAGTACCTTCCACTATGCTTCCCTTCCTGAATTCCACAATTGTCTTCCCCTGCATGGCAGTGGAAGGTTTATGATCTTCAGCACTTTTTTTAGAATACTGCTTATTCAAGCCATTAAGTGACCGAATTGTGACGAAATTGATGCTGGATCTGTGCAAGAATGGATTTGCGTTTTATGGATTCATCAGTATGCATCATGACCCTGTATGTTGTCTTAAATTTATTCTTATTCTTAGACCTAACAATATTCACTCACTCACTCACTCACTCATTCATTCATTCATTCATTTGCCAAACTGATTAATCCTATTGGGGTCATACAGAAGCTGGAGCCTATCTCAGCCGACTCTGGCCAAAGACTTGATACACTCTGAACAGCTTGCCAGTTCATTGCAGGGCTCTTACAATATTTCATAAACAGGCAAACAGACTAACAAATTAATCAATAAATAAATCCCAAATTATAAAACAAAAAAGTACAACTATTAGGTGTTTTAGATTGATCACTTGATCACTTGGTTACATGAGAATCTGGTTTAAACAAAGTCTGTTTTTATGAGTCTGTGTGTCAACCCAGGTGATGCACACAGTCATGTGATGACCTTCACCCTCACTGGAAGGTTAGTTGTTGTGTGATAGGGAAGATCTCTCTGATGAATAGGAACTGGTTATGACTAAATTAGGCATAAATCAGGAGGAAAAAAACACAAAATATCATTCTTGGTCATTAATTTATTGAAAAGAGTGTTCCAATATTTGATATCTGTTAGTGGCTAAAGTATGTGAACCTTTGCATATATATACGTACCAGTCAACATGGCTTACTGACTCCTCTAATCTAATCCTCCAATGGCATACTGACTCCTCTAATCATGAGAGTTACTGCCTACTACTGCTGCAAGTGCATGTCTGTACTGCTTTTTGTTCATTCGCTACAGGAACAGTCCTGGAACCTTTTGATCGTATTTCATATAGAGAACTTAATTAACTTTCATTGTGCCTGCCTGGCAGCAAAGATGGAGCGACACATGGGAAGACATTACCATCGTCTGCCTTGTTGTCATCATCTATCGTCACAATTACTTCTAATCCTCAACTGCTCTTGAACCAATCAACACATTCCATCCAAACTTTGACAGAATCGTATTTACATCATAGAACTGAGCACCTCCAATTTAATTTTTGTAATAATTTTGTTTTTAATGCTTGTGGAAATAGGCTGTGCAGGTGATGCACGTCTTCCCTGTAAGACAAACACATTATGTTACTTTTGGTTTACCTCAATACCAAACATGTGGATGATAACAGAAAATAACTCTAAACTAGATGTACTAATTTATAATCAGTGACTAAAATCACTGTGCGGTTTGGGCAGACATTTTTTCCTACACTGTTTCTGTCTGTCTATGTTTTACTGAAACCTTTTCCTGTTCTTTGTCTCACTATTAAGCTGTTATATCTCTTTATTTTTCCTGACATGTAACCCATGTGTCCCCATCTTGCTATGTATCTCCCAATACAGTATGTAAATAAACAACCACCAGGACAGTGCGTACATCATATTTATTATTGGGTGTTCATGTCTCCAGCTGTTTATGCTGATTGATGGCAGGAGTGTCATTGAGAAAGATTGTATTATACAAGGCTGTTTGATGATGTTCACAAGGCGTTTAACATTTTTATTTATTTCATTATTTTTTTTTTTTTTTTTGGGGCGTCATATGTTTTTTCTTTCCCACCGCTAACGTTAATGCAGTGTTTGAGTAGCAGTAATTGGCAAGACTTAAAGTTTATTAGTTCCCTGTGTGAGTTGCAGCACAGCCCATCTGCTTGTCTCTGAGAACATTGTCACCACAGCGGTGTATTATTGGACTGGTGTGTTTGTCTTTAATCACAGGGGCATTACTTGACTGCTATTCTGAGGCATGTGTGGTTAATGAGATTTTCATTATTTATTTATCCAATGCCTGTCTAAAGATGAGACATTTAAGTCACTGATTAGTGCTTTATCAGTGTAGATTTCATAATCTCTCTCACTCTCTGTCTAATATACATCTGTACTGACTAATTTAAAGTATATATTAGTAGCGTCTTGTCGAGTAGGAGCATGAAAGTTTACTTAAATTTGTTCAATTAACTATATAATGTTAAATATCTATATTATTATTCATTCATTTAAATATCTATGACAGTAACTTTAGATACTCGTATAATGCACCTGATTTTCCTTAGTTACTCGTATAATGCACCTTCTTAAAAATTGGCTTAAAAATATATTTGCTTAATTTTTGTTTGAATGTATATCAAATTAAAGTGTATGCAAATGCTTTAACCTTCTTTCATTATTTGATCTGAGGGTCATCTTAAAATTTTTGAGAGAGTTATTGTTCTCATGAGATGCAGATCTCATGCGAGAGGAACCCAGACAAACCCATTCGAATCTCCAGCCAGATGTTTGTTTGTTTTGTTTGTATGTATATGTGTATGAATAAATGAATGAAAAAATGAATTAAAGAATTAATGATGGGCACCAGCATCCCTGCGGCCCTAATTAGTATTAAGTGGTTCATAAAAGGAATTAATTATTTATATTTATTTATTTACTGGTATGGTTTTTGGCTAATATCACTGGACAATTGTCCATGTTGTATTCTAAAAGTTGTATTACTAGCTATTAGAGTACATGTATTACTTCTCTTGTCACCTGCCATCAAAGCTAGATCAACACATAGGGATAACTATCTGTCTTACAGCATTGTCGTAGTGCAGTGTCCATTGCCGTCTGGCATCACACTTCAGGATTGTAATCCTCAACTGCTTCTCAACCAGTCAACATATTTCAACCAAATGCCTACAGAATCTTTTTTACAGCATGCTTTTGTGCACCTCCATTTTTTTTATTAAGTTGCTTTTTGGGGGGTTTCCCATCAATTTAGTGGTTAATATTAAGGTTTTTGAATGCTAGTGAAATAAGCAGTGCAGGCATGTAAGTCTTTCATAATGGTGAAACTTTTATTCCTTCGGACCAACAGAAATAAAATATAATATTGTAGTTTGTCTATGTGCGTGCGTGTGTGTGTGTGTGAGAGAGAGAAAGAGAGAGAGAGTGTGTGTTCATTTCAAGTTCAAAGTGGCCATGTGTGCCTCTGGCTGTTGTTTGGATAACTGCACTTATCTAGTTTGGTTGAAACATCAGCTCTACTGAGGAAAGGAAGGGTAGGATCTAGCTGGTTTGCTTTCTTCTGGTTTGGCATGGCCACAAGGCTAGCACTGTTCCCATGTGGTATGGATACTGGAGCAGATTTTTTTTCCTTTTGTGGTTGTAAATGGTGGTCTCAGTGGGCACAACGGTTTGTAAATTGTATTATTTTGTAGACATGTTTGTGTGCATTGATTTTCTGAATTAAAAGTGAGAACGCTCAGGTTTAAGGCTAACTTCACACTGGTGTAAAACAAATGTACATATTTGTTGTTGTTTAGCATTTCAGAAGCTGCTGCATGGTTAAATCAATGAATTTAATTTCAACCTTCCCCAGAGAAACTTCAGGTCATGAATTGGCAGTGTGCCATAAGGGAGGTTGTTTGTATTATTTACCTAAAGTGTGCCATTTTAGGCACCTTTTTATTCTATTAATTTATTCATTAATTTAAAGAACCACTTAATCCTACTGGGATGCTGGAGCCTATCTCAGCCAACTCTGGGTGAAGGCAGGGTACACCCTGAACAACTCGCCAATTCATCGCAGGGCTTAAGCATGCATGTGCACACACATTCACAAACACACACACATCTTCATGTGGCGACAACACATAGACTTGCATTCATTTCCTGGAGAAGTATCCGTAAACACTAGAAATTTCCCTAACACTAAACATAACCACTACTTGCCTTACTGTAACCTTTCCCTAACCTTAGCCTAATCGTAAAATATCTTCACCTTAAAATGTAATGATTTACTTCATGGGGACTTGCGGTTTGTCCCCACAAGGAAGCGAAGTCCCCTTAACGTGACTGTGTAAACGGATTCATGACCCCACACTGTGATAAATAGCTAGATCTCTCACACACACACACACACACACACACACACACACACACACACACACACACACACACAGTGGCTATTTGTAACAGCCAAGCAGCTGTCTTTAGACTGTGGGAGGAAACTGGATTATGAAGAAAATACAAACATGCACAGGGAGAACATACATAATCCATACAGCATTGTCCTTGCCAAACGCGGGTTTGTACTTGAAGGAACTTTTTTTTTGTGAGGCAGATGTGCCACACACTACCCCACCATTCTGCTCAGCAGCATTTTAAGCTAACATAATTTATAACATAATAATAAACTAATAGGTGTTATTGCAGTTAAACCTATACTCGGGACAATTTATGTGTTTCACAGGCACACTGTGAAAGAAGCAGTCAGTGAATAAACAGTGAAATGTTTATGTAAGATGGCAGGCATATTGCTCTTTATTAAGTAGCTACAAAGTCCAACTAACAAGACACTAATAACACAAAAAAGGCAGACTATGCAGAAAACAAACTGAAACAAGCTGGCGCTGCAATTACAGAATACCTGCTAATGAGAATGTCTTAAATAGAGAGTGACCATAAATTCCGTTTGTGTGTGTGTGTGTGTGTGTGTGCGTGTGTGTGTGTGTTTGATAATTGGGAGAATTCGCAATGGTTGTTGGGAGTTGAAGTTTACTGTGACTTCTTCTCTACTGGGAGACTAAAACACTGTGGAACCCAGACATTTCTTGAGGTGCTGTCAATATGCTACTCCAGGTGCACCCTATTGTACCGTTATTGTACCTAATTTGCACTGCAGGCAGATACTCAAACTCTGGAGTAGGCATAGGACCAGGCATAGACATGGATTCATGCAGTGGCACAGTTTCTGACATCAGTATGAACTGAGGTATGGGTATGGATTCAAGCATAGACTTAGACATAGAAACAGACTTGGACATGGACATGGATTCAGGTATAGACAGGGATAGACATGATTTTAAGCATAGACCCAGACATGGAAATGGACATGAATTCAGGCATTCATAATGACAACGAGTCAGACATGGCATCGGTGACACCAGAGGCCACCCCAATGACTTTTAATAGGAACATCGCATAGGCGGCATGACAAGAGCTCCAGCAGAGGCATAGCATCAATAATACCGGAGGTTGCCTTGGTGACTTCCAGTTGAAGCGTGGCATCTGAGATTCTGGGAAAGTAAGGTGCTGTGATATTCTGAAGTGTTTGTGTTATGCTTTTGAACCTAGAGGTGGGTTATGGCATGTAGCATGTAGCACACAGAACAAGAGAGGACTCATGACGATTTGAATTGGAAATTCTTGTTCAAAAATTCAATAAATAAAAACCACTGCCATAAACTATACTAATCTTTCCAGTGATCTATGAGATATCATATATTCTCCCCTTTGACAGGCTAATGTGAGTCATGTGAAGCCTCAAAGCTCCATGTCCTGTCTATTTTATTAAGCTTCGATCCTAAAACAAGATTCATCTTCCATGCAGGGCTATGTTTCTCCCCCACTGTTCTGCTGTCAATTACCCCAGCAGCAGTGCTAATTGATGTGATGTGATGCTGCCTATTTAGCATTTAATTTTTCTTTTGGATTAACACCATTGAGGCTCAGCAGGAATTTCCATCAAGGTGGTCTTGCATTATCATGTTTGCATCCAGATGAGAGGAAGTGGCAATCAAAACAGGCTAATGTTTTCTGAAAACGGTGTGTATATTTAAGCGGTTTAGAGTCAGCCTCCAGTATGGGAAATGAATTGCCACATGGATGCATGTACATTCTCAAAAAGTCTTGTGTAGTGTTGATAATTGGGTTTTGTTTGTGTGCTTGATTAGATGAAAAAATAAATACAGGATGCCTACGGGATTGTCAGTTTCAGATAACAAGCTATGGACAGTCTTGATGCAAAAGCACAAAACAAAACAGATTGAAAACCTGTCCAGCTCTAAGGATTTCAATCTAATAATTTTTATTAAAATTAAATACATTGAATCAAATTTCAGTGAGTGTATAAATCCAGTGCTTTTATTAGGGCCTATTTATCCATATCGCTCAGCACATAGGAGTTAGATAAACAATAGATAAATTATGGGGTTGTGTTCAAAGGTATACTAGGTCTCAGTGGAAACATATGAGATCAACCCTACTTCACCAAAGGCAAGAAAGCAATCAGACTTTTTTAACTGTCTGGACATTTGAATTCTCACCAAAAACAAAAAATTATATATATATATAAAAATAAATTTTTGATTAGTGGACCTTGAAGTAATTGCTGACATAAAATAAATAAAGCCCAGAAGGCTTTTGATCTCAAGCAAGTTAAGGAAAGTGGGAAGGCACGTACATTTCATGAAGGCTGTTCTTGTTGATATGTTTTAAGTGTAATATTTGATTCTTATTAGTTTATACTTATTAATTTTAAATATGAAAAAAGCTCAGTGTTTTCTTTTTTTGCTGTTTCGTTTAGCTTCGGTGCATGCACCATGACAAAGAGCTAGCATTTTAAATGCAGGAGGGTAAATTATGCACTTTGGGACTTGTGTGAAAGGCTCCAGAAAATGAAATGGATGGTTAGCTGTGCATAAGGAAAGCACACACGATGAGATTCATGCTCACACAATCACATCCATTTTTCTGGTTAGCATACTTGTCTGTTAAAAACCTGTTGATAGAATATTTCTGAAGTTTTTAGCATACTGTTCTTACTATTCATGAACAAAACTACTATGTTCATACCTATTTATTCTTATGAAATCCTTTATTCTTAACCCTCATTGAACATAATAATACTAAGGCATCCAGAAAAAGTCGAAAAAGAACTAAATGTTTGGTGCAAGACAGACTCATATTTTAAAAACTTCTCCAATGCTATTTTTTTGCAATAACAGGGCTAGATTAATGGTTATGGATGGAGTTGTCATGATGGGTAAAAAGTAATTAAAAGTAGCTTAAAATGTTCCCTACCATGATCCTCAAAGAGCTCCGTACTAAAGTGAACTGAAGTGAGTGGCATGATTTTTTTTAATCAGTGAGCATCCATTCTATGAGCAAAAAGAAAGGTTAGTCTGGATATGTATAGCACTACAAATAACATTCCTTTACAACCATAGTGAGCAAAAAAGCACCTCAGAATACCATAGGAAACTAAAACTTGTACAGATGAGCTAAAACAGCAGCAGATCACATTAGGATGAACTCATGTGATACTGCACTGGGCACCTCCTTATTCAAATTTCTCAGCTGAAAAAAAGGAAATTTGTCTACTGTCCACTTTTGTTGCTTTATTATTATTATTTTCTGTATTCTGTGCCTAAAATTAAATTAGAAAAATATCACAGCAAAAGTTACCAAAATGTTGATCATCCAATATAAATATAAGTATTGATTTTATACTGAAGGATAGCATAAAACACACACACACACACACACACACACACACAAAGAGAGAGAGGGGTAACTATTAGAATGGTTAAAGAGTAAATACATTTTGGTATAGAAGTAAATACAAAGATTTTTTGTGCAAGTTTGTTAAAAGTGAGATCATACTGTGAAAATTAACATACTTTGGTAACATATTGTTACCCTGTACTGCAAATACATTTGCAGAATACATGTGCTCCTTCACTACAGTGTAAAACAATTTTAAAGAACAGCTTTTTTAATTTTTTTATTTATTTATTTATTTATTTATTTTAATGCCAGGTGTTATTTAGCGTTCATACATTTGCCAAATCGTTGCCAAATCGTTTGTCATTTTCATAGCCCTGTTTTAGTATGAATAATAGTACATGTATATAAATGTAAATATGCAGCAGGGATTGTGTTTTGCATGAGCAGGCAGCAGCAACTTAAATTGACAGTGTATTGAATTCCCGGGTCCCAGAGTTTCCAATTAAAGGGGTGGTATGTTTAATTATATCAGTGTGTAGCAGGGCGTTATCAGATCCATTCTTTTCCTGATTATAACCGTCTCTCATAGCCTCCTAATGAAATATGAACTAAGCCTCTTCTTTCATCTGCTCGGTCTGTTCCCCTCTGTCTCTGTTTATCACGAACCAAGGCTTCTTATCAGTATAACATCCTCTGAACTGTGCTGTTAATTTTTTGCTTTCCCTAAAAGAAACAGCAAACATACTTATTGGAAACACTTTTGTTTAACACATCAGAGTTTAGTTTTTTTTTTGTTTTGTCTCTTGTAGATATTTCAAGGTTTGTTAGCCGTCTTCTACAACCTTGGCGATGGAGAATTCAACTTGACAATGCTCTCTCATCGCCTGGACAACGGGGAGTGGCACGAAGTTCAACTTGAGCGCCATGATAATGAGATGACTTTGCGTGTGGATGGCGGCGGAGGAAGAAGAGAAGTCACGGGGTCGCCTGGACGCAGCCGGGAGATAATCATTGACCCCTCCTTGGTCATGCTGGGAAACTCGTTTCCAACTGGACACAACAAGAGCTTCCAAGGTAAAAGAAATGCATGGACACAACAGCACAGATCTGTTTTATTAAGGAGCTTTTCACCAGTTAGTTACTTTAATGGGACTCCTATTGTAAACATTGTTAGAGGATGAAACATCTGGCGGGTTAGCCTTTCAGCCTTTTATTGTAAGCTAAATTTAGTATACACTATATGGCCAAATGATTGTGGACACTTATGTATTAGAACAATGAGTCTCTACCCAAACTAATGTCTCATTGTTGGAAGCACACAGTTGCATAGAATATCTTTGTATATTGAACCCTTCCCAGTTTCCCTTCACTGGAACTAGAAGACCTGAATCTCTTCCAGATTGACAATGTCTTTGTGCACAAAGTGAGATCCACAGACTTTAACAGGTTAATAATCTGCCTTTCAGCAAGAAGGCCCTGGGTTTGAGTCTTGGGCTCTGTGAGGGTGATTCTATGTAGAGTTTGCATGTTCACCTCATGCTTGCATGGTACTCCGGTTTCCTTCCACAGTCCAAAGACATACATATTAGGGCACTTGGCTGTTCCGAATGGACCCTAGGTGTGAGTGTGCATGTGAATGGTTGTGCGTGTGTTGCCCTGTGATAGTCTGGTGTTGTGTCATCCTAGTGAAGTAAGCAGTAATTCATTCAGTAACTGAAACGTTTGGCCCCATTGTGTGTGTTGTATGCTAAAAGTGTATGAGGTTTTATCCATCTGCTCCATAATATCACATCTTGCACATCTAATTTTAAGGGGATTTTAAAATTTGTGAAATTCCAGCATACAAATTTCAGGAAAGCAAAGACATGTTTAGGACATGATTTTCTGTCAATGTAGAAGAAAAAGGGTATTAATACTGATAATTCTCAGGAGCAAAACCAATGTTATTTTCTTATCTAAGCTGGCAAATCCATCATGACCTATCAGAATTAATCACAGGTGAAGATTTTGTGATTAAAAGGTTTGTTTTGTACTCACTGCTTAGTTAAACCAGGCTTAAAATGGGGTGTTGTTACTGAGCTCTAATGAAACAAATCCTCCACAAAGTGCTTCACAAATCTGCGATAAGCTTTCAACTTGGTTTGATTAAATCCTTGATGGTGGGATTTACCCATAAGGCTTTTAAAATGAGCCTTTTGCATTTGTAACCAAACTTCTTTTGGAATTGTTAATTTGCAGTATGGTTTTAAAGTTTGCATAAAGATTATATCTGATCCGTTTTCCAACTAGTATCATTGTCTCTGATGCTGACACATTTATGTCTTTTTTTAAAAAAAAAAGGATTAACGATCAAAAAAAGACGATCAATTTTTTTTTTTTTTTTGATGTGATCTTTTTGGAGCGATCTTCAGTTATTCAATCATTTAAACCAGACTACTTAATCCTACCAGGCTTACTGGAGCCTATCTTAGCCAGCTCACCTACTGATCGCAGGGCCAACATACACACAACCATTTACACTCCCATTCACACCCAGGGGCAGTTTGGAACAGCCAAGTACTCTAATGTACATGTCTTTGGACTGTGGGAGAACATGCAACCTTCACACAGAAACCTCACCTAACCCAGGACTCGAGCATAGGACCTCCTTGCTGTGAGGTGGTGGATGTGCTAACCACTACACCACTGTGCTGCCCCAGAGAAATGTAATTTCACTAAACCGCGCTGTTTTCGTAGTGAACCTTTTATTTTAGTGAAATGAATGGGACTTTTCTTATTAAAAGATTTGTGATTTTTTTATCAGGATTAAAATATTGTGACTACTCAACTCTGCTAAAATATCTGTTGACTTTAGTATGCATTTAGGGGTGGATAAGTGTTTGAGGGGATCAAAGGAATGTCTTAATCTCGTATTTTTCATATTCCAAAACATAATTCATGTGCATTGCATTCTGTGTTTGTACTGTCTTGTTCATTTGACATGGATGGATGGATGGATGGATGGATGGATGGATGGATGGATGGATGGACAATTCATTGTCTATGTCCATGAAAATTAGTTTTTAGCTTTACAGTAGCTGCAGTCAGACATTATATTATATTAATGTCATCACGTCTATACACACATTTTATTCAATCAGATATCAGACAACTAATATTGTCCCTTAATGACTGATGTCTAGATGTTGACTCAATTATGTCTTTTCTCGAAGAATTAAGAAAAGTACAGCATAGCACAGTCTTCTTCTTTTTTCTATTTCACTGTAAAGAATGAGGTAATCTTTTCTGAGAAATGTACTTTAGCTAAATTGTGTTATTTTATTATAACTGCTGAAGTGAAAACAGTTCTTGGTAATGGACTTTTTTCTTGGCTGCACTCAGGATACTCAGGGTATGACTTCTCTGACATTGTGTCACAAAAAATCAGTGAAATATTCTCGTCATACTTTAATCCTTCTCCCCATTCTGATTACACTCTACCATATTAGCAGTAATGAAAGAATTATTAATGATGATTAATTCATAATAGGTTTAAATACAACTACAATATTAGAGCAAATGTGTGGATTTACTAAGAACTGGCTATGAAACAGGTAAGATTAGGAGGGATGACATGGCGTATGATATGAAGAATAGAGTGGTAAGAATGGAGCACATAAGGACAAGTTCTCCCCTAGGCCTAGTCTTGCCTCAGGCAGAAACAGTTGTACTTTCTTTCAGTTAAGTGGCCATTAAAAACATCTTTCTCAAACTCCGAGGGCATGTGGGCATACATGTGATTATATGTCAAGGTGTGTGTGGTGTCTGAGACCACTGGGGAAGACTTATGCAATGGTTACTAATTCTGCTTTATGTCCACAGTGCTGCTCTAGGTTTTTGTTTTGTGATTATTTTACAATCAGATGAGTAACAAATCATATGGACTTAGTTATTATAGTTATATTTTTTTCATAGAGGGTTTTATTAGGGATAATAAACACACATTTTTGTGACATAAAATCCAATATAAAGATGCGATCCGATGATCTCCGGTTGTTATCCAATGTGATTCCAATGTTGTTTTGTTGTTCCTTCCAGTGTTGCTTCAGTCTATACTGATGCCACTCGAACTTGCACTGATGTTGTTCTGATGTGTCTTTGATATATATGTGAATATATATGAAGTGTGAATTTACCAGAAATTTCTCCCCATCTTGCTCACATTTTTCTTTTTTTTTTTTTCAAAATTTTATACCGATGTTACACCAATCACTACCTATATGTAGCAAAGTGACTCAGATTTTATTTCTTGTGCCCCGATGTATTTGGAACACAAGAAACCCACCAAGCTTTACAGCACTCCAAAAAACACTCTTTCCTGAAGTTTTCCCTGAAATTCTACAGTGTGACCCAATGTTATCAGTTTATCGATGTGTACCGATGCTCTTCGCAATATGAAATATGACCAGGCCAAATCAGGATCATAATTAATAGTGTGTACACCTTAAGAGCTCGCAGCAAGCAAAGTAGTGCTGTGGACCTCCACGTATTGAAGATGGAACCAAGGTCACCTCAGCTCAACGATAGATGACGTCCTGATGCAGGATGCTGGAGCAGCAAGCTTAGAGGAGCTAGGCAGGTGTAGGATGGAGTGGGTGACACATGTGGAGGTTTGCAGTGTTTACAAGTAGCATATTTATAGATTGAGTTCTTAATTAGAAGTACTTTTATTTTAATTATAATTAATTTAATAATAGGGGAGTAATGCCTTCATTATACATTAAAGTGCATTGATAATACAGCATAATTTTAGATTAGTGAGAGAGAGAGAATAGAATCATATTTTAACATAAATGACCATAAAAGCACAAAACTGGGTAATTTTACTAGGTGGGCTAAACCAATGGTTAGCAGTGGGTTTTTCTTTTCTACTTTAAAAGGTTTACCTATTTGAACCAGAGAGGGAGGAGTCTTGTGAAGACAATGAGATGTCACATTCTAGTGACACTGAGGAGAATGCTGCCAGAGATGTGCGTGACGGTAAATCCAAAATAACTTACGCAGCCAACGTTTTGGCAGCTTTTCTTTCCTGTTGTCAATTAGTTTAGAAACAAAAAAATGTTTTACACGATTTCTGTGCTGGTTGCGGCACTTCCAGGCTAAAACGGCCAATGAGGAAGGCAACATGTCTCTGAGCATGCCGAGTGTTGCAGCATTCGTGGCGTACTTTGAAAAGGGGCAAGGACTGATGCTGCCGGAAGGAGCCGCTAATGTAATACGTGATTGTTTTAAATAAGTAGTAACATTAATTCACCACAGGTTCCCTTTAAGGGGACAAAAATAAATGTCATTTCTGACCAAAGGAAAATCTTGATTTTAAGTCTTGTATACCCCAAACATAACACGTGTGCAGTACATTCTGTGTTTATACTGTTCACTCCTTTTCTTAATCCCTCATTATAAATGTAGAAAAGAATAAGACATGACTAGACTAGTAGTGCCTTTATAGATTATATCAATGCTGTTTTTCAGAAGGCCATAGTAGAACTACTTTTAGTTGAATTATTTATAAATGTGTCAAGATTCTCTTTCAGGTGATGAAACTGGACAGTTATATATTGGAAATAATATCACCTGATATTTTTCAAATCTTTAACCATCCAGTTTCTTTGAGCCTGTGCTCAGTGTTGCATGATATTCCTGTTCTTGGCTGGCAGGAAAACTGGAGGCAAACTGGGGGCAGTGATGGCTCAGTAGTCTGCCAAATGTCATAAATGTAAATGTAAATGATGTGGTCTTCCCTCCCATGAGGAAACTTTTGATTTTATTCTGTAATTTGCTAAACTTTTTTCAGCATTAATAAAATATTGGACTAAAAGTACTCGGTATTAATACAGCAGGTTTTGTAATATTGGGCAAAAGTTTCCCCATATACTCTCATGCAATATGTTCTGACAATGTTTAATAATACATTTTAAAAAGACTTCCAAGCTCTGTAAAGGCAAATGATGTGGTGCACCAACATCCAGTGGACTCAGCACAGTTAGGCAGCTCTACTTTACTGTCAGTCCTGTTCATATTTTTCAGCCAGCACACATGTGTGTGTGTTTTGAGGCATGCTGGAAGAAGGTGCTATAATTATTTGACTTGGATTTTGGCTAGCTTTTGCCACTATCACTGACATCACCATCTGCTAAATAGCTACCCAGCTTTTCTCTGTGTCTGTTCCAGGCTGCATGCGTGACTTTAGGCTAAACGGACGCTCCATGCCCTTGGATGCTCAGCCTAAAGTTGGCGTCTTAGTCCTTAGCACTGTGGGAGTGACATTGGGATGCTCCTCAGACTCCTGCAGGAAAAATCAATGTAGCCCTCCTTTCACCTGCGTTGACCTGTGGAGAATCCACGAGTGCAGGTGCACACACCCACCCACCCACACACACACACACACACACACACACACACACACACACACACACACTTACTCATTTGTGTACCTGTATTTGTCATGCTGTGGTAAAGCTCTCATTCATTCATTAGGAAGGGGGTGGAGCCAGAGCATACCACAAACAGTAGTTAATTACAAGCAAGCAACAAATCGGTGTGTTGTTGGCATGTAGTGACCCACAATCTATTTGTAATACAAATTAAATAATTAGCTAATCAGTAAGGAAATTAGATTTTCGGTTTACATGTTAGCTTCTAAGCTTTTTAATAGATTTGCTGCCAGATTAGTAAAGCCAGCTTAATGAACTAGCTATGTACACTCAGTAATGGCTCTAATGATCCCTTGTACTTACATCTGAGGTATTTTCTTCCATAATTTCTCTGAACACATTTAATGAAAGCTCACACACATACCAACTCACACACATGAGGTAGGGTGGGGGTGCTTTGAATGCTCTTGGCTGTTTGTAAACACATCAGTATCAAGCTGTGAGGACCGCACCGTACTCCTTCTGGGACTTAGAGTTAAACTGTGTGTGTGTGTGTGTGTGTGTGTGTCTTTGTAGGCGGGGCTTATGTATTCATGTATGTTTGTATTTCATGTTTGTTAAAGGGGGTTGGAAGGGGGCTATTTCCTTATCTGGTCGAAATTCCTTTTTCCTTATTCTCCCACTTATCGTCTCAGCGGGGGCTGCAGTCCAACAAGGAGCAATTCATACAAATTGTGTGTGTGTGTGTGTGTGTGTGTGTGAGAGGGAGAGAGAGAGAGAGAGTCACTGGATGTGTTTTTTAAAGAGGCAGAAGCATATCCGTATTAAGCCATGCATCCAGTAGAATTCTTTTCATATTTTCACTGCTCCATCTGCCTCAGAGAGATTATACAATGTGTGTGATGGTCTCGTATCTGGACATGTATTTCAGGCTGAGAATTAGACACAGTTAGTCCTTTGCTCTGGATTGTCATTATAATTTATATGCAGATCCTGATGTTGCATGTGTTTAAGAATATATTTTACTGAAGATATCTCCTATGTTCCTTGAAAGATCCCACTTTGTTACATAAGCAATTAAATATGACAGTGTTCCATTGTAGGGGAAAATCAACACTGGGGTTGGATGTGATGAAGACCAATCTGAAGTAAAGTTACAGTTACCCCTGTGAACTTTTGTTCATTTGAAAAAGTTGTGTTATTTTTTTCATGCCAGAGCAGTGTCAATGTGTTGTATTTTTTTTTCTTTTCATTTTTTTCGATTCACCATATAAACAATTACATTTTTTAAACTGCTTTATGTGAGGTGTCACTGTAGAAGTGGGACCATGTAACTTATTATGTAGAAGCTTGTTAGAAGAAAACCTGAACTAGAAACCTGCTGATTGATTTACAGCTATCACTACTCTCATCACTGCTGACAGAAAATTATTTAACTCCATTTGAATTATTAGAATCTGAGAATTCAACAGTGCAATAGAATAAAAGAATAATGAGGCATATCTGATGTGCTTGAACTCTTTATAATTATAATTATAATAGTAATAATTAAGTGCATAATCCTTCTTCATATGTGCGTTTTTGTTTCTTTTCAATTCCAGATGTCCCCCAGGTCACATGGTCAAGGCCAACGCTACAGGCAAGTTCTGTGTGTACACCATGTGTGCCAGCCGGCCATGCCATCGTGGCACCTGCGTGGCCCAGTCACCCTCCAAATTCACATGCGAGTGCCCAGAAGGCTACAGGGGGCGCCACTGTGAGGTCACACTGGCCATCTATCAGGACGACGTCGGCCTGAGCTTCAGATCACTCTTTGCCATATGCATCTGCTTCATGGCACTGCTAGGTAGCTATGTCCTCTTTTATCCTTTCTGCTTTAAATTCCACTTTGCGTTTTTCTGCTGTCTCTCTCTCTTTCTCCCCTTCTTTCCCTTCATACGCAAGCATCATACAATTTAATAGAAACACCTGGGCACCTGCTCGTTTATAAAGTTATCCAATCAAACAATCATGTGGCAGCAAGACAGTTTATAAAATAGTGCATTTACAGATTAAGAGCTTCAGTTACTGTTCGCATTAAACATCAGAATAGGGAAAAATGGGATATTGGTGACTTTAACCATGCATGTGAACCATCAAGGGAGTTAGGGGTACAGATGACCTCTGCCCATGGGGGTCAATACACTGGTTTATGTCTGTGGTTGTAAAGGATGAGCCCATTCAGAAGACTATCCTTAGTTTACTCTTAATAATTGGCCTTTAATCTTGGCATAGATGTTACTACTATATTGATTGGTCATCTCTTGGATTTTCACCTATAGCAGCCTCTGGAGTTTACGGAGCCCCTAAAGGGACATGGGGGGAAAAAAGGATAGGTTTCTCCTGTGCACAAGAAACCTTCGGTAACTGGTGCACATGCGAAAGTTTCTCGTGCTCACTAGAAACCTGTCTAAATTATTTTTTTTCCCCATGACCCTTTAGTTGCTCTGTAGTAGTTTACCAAGAGTGGTAAAACTAAAACCCTTGATTGGGAATGAAATGCCTGATTTGTTTGAGCTTTCAGGAAGGACTTAATAATTTATACAATCACTCTTTACAATCGTGGTCAACAGAAAGAAATTTTACCCGTGATAGTCTCAGATTTCCATTCTTGGTTAACCAGAGTGGAACCCAGTGTGGTCTGCTGCTTTCATAACCCATCATCCACAAGATTGCAGACTTAAGCAGTCAGTCCAGTACCACGTAAGGTAAGGTGGAAAAAAATTGCATGGTCATTTTTTAAATTTGCAGCTATCTAGTTTCATGAGTGTGTCTAGGCTCTTTTGAAGTACGCTTTACATATAATTTACAATAATGATGTATTTTCCATATATGCAAGATTCAAACCAATTAGTCTTGATTCCTCTTTGATCAAGTGACTGTGATACATAATGTCTATCACTGTGCATCAGCTAGAATTAAAACTCAGAACTTCATCTTCTAAATAAAACATGTCATGCAATAAGATTTGAGAATATGTGAGAAAATGGCCTGTGGCTTCCCTTCCCACTCACTGTTTGTTCAAATTGTTAAATATTTTCCCATTGAATATTGGATTTGTTTGACTTTCATCTAATCTTTGTAGTATTTTTTATTACTTTTAGTTAGCTGTAGAATTGTGAAAGATAAGGCAGATTATATGTCACATTATGTTTATAAGCATTTGTGTAATGAGCAAAAGAAGGTCTTTGTCTTTTTTGGTGCCTCAGCTCTTTTCGTTCATTAAACCTTATTGTCATTAGTATTTATCAAGTAGCAATACTGTTATTTACATTTACAGCATTTGGCAGACGCTTATCCAGAGCGACTTAAAAGTATAATTTTTTACAACTGAGCATTTGAAGGTTAAGGGCCTTGCTCAATGGCCCAAAAGTGGTGATAGTGGGGATTGAACCGCTGACCTTCAGTGATTAAAATTAAATAGTGAAAAAAATAGCGTATGTACATGTGTTCATGCAATAGGGAAATATGCAATACATATGTTCTGTATTAAGCTGTTTTAAAATTTTTTGTGCTTTTATGATTCTAAATTCTAGAAGTATTAAAAGTAAGATCTTTTTTTTTTTCAAATGACCACCCCCCAAAAAACATGCCCGAATAGTCTTAAACCCACGCTAAGTCATGCAACACTCATAACAAACAAAAATAAAAGCTTTAAGTCTGTCACTTATGTTATTTATTAATAATAATACTACTAATAATAAAATTAATACCAATAATACTTATAATACTACTAATAATAATATTTATGATGATGATAATGATGATGATGATGATGATGATAATAATAATAATAATAATAATAATAATAATAATAATAATAATAATAATAAT
>JBCNYG010000014.1:7682957-7695788 GCA_039654305.1 Porochilus rendahli | reverse complement strand
TGAGATGGGCGCCAGCCTCCCCGCGACCCTAATTAGGAATAAGCGGTTCAGAAAATGAATGAATGAATGAATGAATGGTACCATTGTGGCAGCATGGTGGCACAGTGGTTAGCCCATTTGCCTCATAGCAAGAAGTCCTGGGTTTGTTTCCTGGGCTCTGGTGTTTTTGTGTGGAGTTTGCATGTTCTCCCTCTGCTTACAAGAATTTCCTCCAGTTTCTTTCCACAGTCCAAAAACATGCACAGTAGGTTAATTGCCTGTTCCAAATCGCCACTGGGTGTGAGTGTGAATGGTTGTGTGTGTTGGCCCTGCGATGGTCTGGCAAGCTGTCCAGGGTGTACCCAGCAATCGCCCAGAGTCGGCTGAGAAATCCTGTATTTTTAAAACATATGCTGCATCTTTCACTGATCTTCTCAGTAAAATACTTCACCCCAATTACATCTTGATCAGAGTTTGTTAAATGCAGCTTAAGCATGTTATAAAATGAAGAGCACTTCTCTGCTTCAGAAGCCTGGGGTTTCAGGGAGTGGTGTGGCGCAGCTGGCAGGCATTCTCTAGGTCAAAAAGGTTATGAATCACTTAATTACTAATGGCTGATGGTCACATGGGAGCAGTTGAATTAATTCATAATCGAATTGTTTCTCTCCCAGCATAGAGAAATACTGTTTCAGCATGTTTATGCTTGACAATGTCTCTGCAGACCTGCTTACATCATGACAATTTAATATGTCTGTAGTAAATGGGTTTTCTTTTTGAATGGTAACATAAACGAGCTATTATACATGAACACAGTGCAACAATGGGAAGTGGAAAGCAATAACTGAACTAAGTAATGCTAAATGAGTTTAAGTCATAGCTAGTAATATATTTCTCTAATAACAAAAAGATAAGCTGTTTTTCAGATGAGTGCAGTGGTTGCTCAGATGTTAAAGCTCTTTTGTACTCACAAAACAAGTCTCGGGGTTTCTATTGCCAACGTTGAGCCCTTATGCAAAACCCAACAAACATCAGCTTCTCATCGTTATGCCTGCATTTGATGCTGTCTGACATGCAAACTGTTGATATGAAGATATCTGTCTGCTATTTGTGAATAAGTCTAAAGCAAATGAAGAAATGCAAATGTCTTGTTTAACACTGCAGTGGAGAAATGTTATGCAATCTGTTTTGACTTTAAAATTTAGAGCAGTTTATCATGAGGGTTGCTTTCGCCCAATATTGCAATTTTACAGCGGAATTTATGCATGGGTGTCCATTAAAGACAGTCAAAGAGTATTCAGGGGTGGGGTATGAGTATTGAGGGGCAGTGGTGGCTCAGGGGTCAAGGTTGGGTCACTGATCAGAAAGTTGGGGGTTCCAGTCCCAGTACCTCCACACTTTCACTGTTGGGCCTTTGAGCATGGCCCTTAATCTTCAAAGACTCAGTGGTATAAATGAAAAAAAAAAGAATGTAGGTTTCTCTGGATAAGAGGATGTGCAATGAATATAAATGAGCATTGCAAACATTAGGAATAATAACTGTTGTATTACCCCAAAGTTGATTGTCTTCCTACATCTAAGAATGTTTCATGCCTTGTACACAAAAGTAATGACAATACTGACGTTATGATGCCAACTACATTTATCGTTATAGTTTAAGTGTGGCATGGTGGCGTAGTGGTTAGCCCATCTGCCTCACAGCAAGAAGGATCTGGGTTTGAGTCCCAGGCTTGTGTATCTCTGTGTGGAGTTCGTATGTTCTCCACATGCTTGCGTAGGTTTTCTCTGGGTAATCCGATTTCCTCCCACAGTCCAAAGCACAGTAGGCTAATTGGCAGGTCCAAATTGCCCCAAGGTGTAAATGGTTTGGTGTGCTGCCCCGTGATAGACTGATGAACTGTTCAAGGTGTACTCTGTATGTGTCCAGAGTCAGCAGGGCCCTGCAACCTTAGTAGAGGATTAAGCACTTTAGCAGATGAGTAAGTGAGCCGTTATTTGAGATGATAAATAAGGTCTGCTAATAAAGGAAGCTACAAACTCCCATTGCTTCATTAAAATTTTTCCCTCCTGTAATTTATGTTCCGAAGTCAGCAGTTTTGAAGACTTATTTTTTTTTCATAAATGTGAAATTACAGATGAATCTCTGAATGTTCCAATGTGTTGATGCTGAAGACTTATTTTACCTCCTAACAAGGATGTTCAGGATCTCATCACCACATGTTTTATTTGATTTGAGTGTAGAATCTGCAATACAAGTCCCTGTGTAAGCTGTTACCATAGAAACAATGACCTGTTCAGATTTCAGTGCATTCATATAAATCTAGCAGTAAGAAATATTTTTATTCTTTTTATATTCTCTATTAATCCCACAGGGCAAATTAGTCTCTGCATTTAACTCATCCAAAGTGAGCACACAAACAGTAATCACACACACACTCAGAGCAGTGGATAGTCACACTGCAGGGCCCAGGGAGCAGTGGGGGGTTAGGTGCCTTGCTCAGTGGTTCTTCATCTATGAAGTTGGCGAAAGGGGTAGGTGCTGCTCAGTCATTATCGTCCCACAACCCCCGTCTACCTCTACAAATTTTCCTGCTGGTTCTGGAATCGAACCAGAAACCTTTGGTCCCAAACCCGCTTCTAAGTGTTAGGCCACAGCTGCCCCTGAATTGTCAGAGCTGCTGTTATAGAACGTGAAACTAATAAAAATGTAATTACCAACTACCGTTAATAAGTATAAAATGATATATAGTCACAGAAAGACTAGGATACATACTACTACCTTTACTTTTATTAAAAATATCTGTTTTAAAGATACCATGTGCACAATTAGGCAAGTTGTATTTGAGGATTAATTGTTATTGTACAATTATTGTACACTATTATACAGTGTATACAGTGTATGCGCTTGTTTAATCCAAAGTGTTAACCCTCAAACCTGAACATTTAAGTAGTAAAAGTGAAGTTTTGGCTTTCTTAAGAGAATATTTATATGTACACGATTATTAGGCAACTATTAGTGTGCAGAATTTTTATGCAACAAAATGAAAAACAAAGATTTTCCATCTCACCTGTTTATTTTCACCTGTTAAAGTGAGAATAATAAACAAACTCAAAATTTACAAATAAACATTTTTGAAATTTAAAAACCCTCAGAGACCCCCCTTCATTCCGATAACACTCACAAGCCTTTCATTCAGGGAGTCAGTTTCTTTAAATGGTCAGAATCAACTTTTTGTGCAGCTGTAACCACAACCACAGCCTCCCAGACACTGTTCAGAGAGGTGTACTGTTGAAAGTGTCTTCTGAAATTGGCAGTAGGTCTGAGAGTTGATTTTGAGTTCATTTTTAACTCGAAAAGGTAGCTCGTCTTTAATAATACCTGCCCATACCAGAACCCCACCTCCGCCTTACAGGCGTCTGAGTCGAAGTGGAACTCTGTGTCCATTACTGATCGAACCATGGGCCCATCCATCTGATCCGTCAAGAGTCACTCTCATCTCTTCAGTCCACAAAACCTTTCACAAATCTGTCTTCAGATATTTCTTGGCCCATTCTTGATGTTTAAACGTATGTGTCTTGTTCAGAGGTGGTTGGGTTTCAGCCTTTCTTACCTTGGCCGTGCCTCTGAGAACTGAGCACCTCGTACTCCTTTACACTCCAGGTAGGTTACAGTTGTGGAATATGGCAGCACTGGAGGATAATGGGTTCCTGCTAGCTTCATGTTTGATTCTTCTCAAATCTTTGGTGGTTAATTTGCTTCTTTTCTTCTCGAAACGTTTCTTGCAACCCTGTTGACTATTTGCAACAAAACGTTTGATATTTCTGTGATCACACCCCAATATCTTACAAATTTCAAGAGTGCTGCATCCCTCTGAAAGACTTTTTACAAAATCTGTTTTTTGGCCCATTGTTTCTAAGGAGAAGAATCTGCCTAATAATTATACACACCTTAATATTGGGTGTTGATCTCCTTTTATATATATATATATAGGGCAGTGGTGGCCTGGTGGTTGGGTGCTGGATTACTGATCCCAAAGTTGGGGGGGTTCAAGCCACACTATCATTTGTCACTGCTGTCTCCCCAGTGCAGCTAAATGGGTTATCAAAGGCCTGCCATATCTTTCACTGTCTGTAATGTGAGGTATGTAAAAGAACCATCGCTGTCTTTCGTAAAGTAGGCTGCATTGCTGTCAGCATATTTCTGCCCTGCAATGGCCATGCAAGCTGTCCGGGGTGACGCCCAAAGTCAGCTGAGATGGGCACCAGCCTCCACGTGACCCTAATTAGTATTAAGCGGTTCAGAAAATTAACTAATAAACATTGTTAATACATATATAAATAAATAATGGTAATTGCCATGAACACCATGAGCAAAAGAGCTGTTTAAGGTTGAGAAAGAAAGGCAAAGAATCAACAAAATCCCACTCAGGTCTACATGCTCCCTCTGACAGGTGTCTTCGCACTGACAAGGCGACTGTTAATAATAATCGTCAATGTAAGGCAACGGGTTCAGAGTTTCAACTCTAAGTGAGTCAGAGTCAATATACATACTTAAGGTACCAGCATTTATTGATACCGTTCAAATACTGAGCTTTACACAATAGACTTTACATTTTGGGTAATTTCCAATTCATTGTTCGTCGACCATCACTCATGGCAATGTACCAAGCACTAAATTATACTCTGGGTAATTAAATGGAACAAAAAAGCAATGATATTCACAGTGCTAGAGCCGTTAGGCATTACAGGGAGAATTTATGGCACTAGTGCTGCACCCGTGACCAAGTCTGCCTCGTATTAGTCACTGTTAGAAGATTTGGAGAGTAGCAGACGTACGCTCATGGACATGTGCACGGAAACGTGCACGGAGAGTGAGCTATGACTTCAACTACAGTGTAAAGACAACAATTATTCCAATCAATCAGAGAGATTCTCTGAACATCACTTTGAGTTACTTTCTTTCTTTTTTTGAAACCGTCCCACATTTTATTTTCCACACGTATCATTCGGTACGTGAGGAACAAAAGAAAGACGTAAATGAAACAGAAGGAAAAAGTCTAACATCCTTCTTTTCAATAACTATGTTTTAGTCACATAAGTGTAAACATGTTTAATGCATAAGATGATGCTGAGGGAGTGAAGATGAAGGAAAGATGGAAAACAGACTGCAAGGGAAAGAAAAAAAATGTTTTTTCATTTCATGTTCACTCACTATCTCTCTTGCTGTTCTTTAAACATGAGCTCCTGTTGCTTTAGAGGGTGCTACACACACCCCATATCATCTGCCTGCAGAGGATTAATCAGGTAATCCGTCCACACGTATACACTCTCTCTCTTTCTCTCTCTTTCTCTCTCTCTCACACACACACACACTCCTACTGTGATCACTCACTCACTAAACATTCCTTACAGGCAGCAGCAAGGCAGGTGGCTGATTTAGAGGCGACGCTGTGCTCGGTCTACACGCTCCCATCCTTTTTGCCTTTCTTCTTTGATTTCTTGAGCTTGTAGACATTAAAAGTTTTATTGTGAAAGACACGGGTGAAGAGGGTAGAGTAGGGCAGATCACCAGTCTTAACTGCTTCACAAAACCGTGGGTGAGAGGCTGGAACCAGGTCAGGGTCGTTCTCTCCAGGACCATCCATGATCTGCGGCGATCAAGAAATAATGAATTAATTAAATTAATCAAGATACTACTACTAGAACTACTACTGCTAATAATACTACTACTGATAATAACAAGGTAGCATGGTGTCATAGTGGTTAGTACAAAATGCCCTGGGTTCAAATCCCATGCCTGGTAAGGGGATTTCCGTGTGGAGTTCTGTGTGCATGTTCCGCCTGTGCTTGCTTGGATTTCCTCCAGGTACTCCGTTTCCTCCCACAGTCCAAAGACAAGCTCATTAGGCTAATTAGCTGTTCCAAATTGCCCCCAAGAGTAAGTGTGAATGGTTGTGTGTGTTGGCCCAACAATGAACTAGCAAGCTGTTCAGGTTGTACACCGCCTTCACCCAGACTCGGGGGAGATGCAGACGGCCTGAGTACAATTACTCAGTCTGGAAAATGAATGAATAAGACTAATAATAACAGTAACAGCAATAATAATTATAATAATAATAATGATATTGTTATTAAATGTGGCCCGAACGGCACCCACGCAATGTATATATCAAAATGTATCTCGGTGCTGTGAAGTGTGCTATTTCATTTTTTACTGGCTTTTCGTGTTACCATGGCAACACGGTTAGCTAAAAACCACGCCAAAAATCCCACTGAAATGAATGGGTAGAGGTCGACAAACAATCATGAAACTCACCTCATTTTAATGCCTCGCCAAGAAGACGTACTTTCACATAGAAACTTGTGTGAACTTTTAAAAAGTACACACTGAAGTCGACCTTTAGATGGTCAAAACGGCTTTTTGCTACATTTTACAGTTTTCTCTTAATCTTTGATCGTGTGTCATAAGGATTTCTGAGTGTCACAGGTTCTACTGTGTATTTAAATTGGGTGTCTATTGCATGGAATGTTCTGGGCTTGAGTGGGTGATGTCATCAGCAGAGTGTGAGAGAAGTTTTTTTTTAACTTGCTCCTACTCCCATAATTTTAACTCTGCACCAATAAATTTGACACCAAAACGGCGATAAATTTGTGCTGGTTCTGACCGTATAACTTTCAAGTTAACACCACTTGTTGGAGTTAGTCAGAAGTCCAAAAGTGAGATGTGCGCCACTGCCTTTTTCACTCAAAAATGTATGTGTAACTGTCAGTAACTGCCAGCTTAATCTCTATGGCAACGACCAGCTGTGTCACGCACCTCATGCACACACCTGCAGTACGTTAAAACACAAAAACGAATCATGCACACACACTGCCTGTTTGTTGGGCTCCAGACAGGCGGATGGAATACGTAATAGAATAAATATGTAAATATGTACAGAAATGTATGAGTATATATAAACATTCGTAGATCCGGACTATTCATTTGGTGCTTTGAGTTGGCTACTCAATTCCTTTAAAAAGTAAATATATATATATATATATATATATATTATTAAATAAAACTTTTCTAAAGTTTAACGTTTCGTTTATTGAGCCATGTTTCAACCTGGCGCTACTCTGTCTTCCCTTCCTTGTCTCTCTCTCTGTTGTCATTACTCAGCGAGATTGAAGTTCTTTACGAACCATCTCAGTTACACCACACATACTTATATAGTGCTTTATTCACAATACAGCAAGTCTATATTGTGACTCTGCATGCTGCGTTCATCGATTTCACCTCATTTAGAAATCTAGTACTCTTTGTAAACCAGAACAGCGAACAAAAAAGTCAGATTTATTATTATACTTTACATAAAATTCAACATCTGAACATGAGCTATCTTTATTGAATTTATTATTAATTTATTTTCCAAAAATGAAAGGTGGTGTTGATAGTTCATGTCAAGGATGAACGTTTTCAGTATACGAGTTCTACAGTACAGGATGCATTATTCATAAATGAACTGGGAACACGACATACATAGAATGATGATGTACATGATAAATAAATTAAACAGTTTGAAAAGTAAATTCCAGCAAATCCATTTATTCATAGGTTTGAACCACTTTAAAGCCATGTGTGAGGGTTATCTGTACTCTGCAAATATGAAAGATGCCAATACCGTAAATTAGAAGTAAATGTATGCTGATCATGTCCCTGGTTTGGAACGTGAAAGAAGCTTAAGTGAGTGTGCTTTCAATATGCTGAGGAAATGGTACTAATTATAGTTAGTTTCAAATTCTATTTAATTAAATGGAATATGCCTCTCTTCAATAAAGAAAATTACTTTTACCCTAAAAGCCTCCAACTTTTAAATAAGCAAATAACTGGGAATGCATTAATCAGGCAATCACATGCCAAGCACTAGTATTAGAAAGACCAGAGGCAAGGTTTTGAGTCTAAAAGCACTTCACCTGCATCCCTATGCTGGAGCTCAATCAAGCCTATCCAGAGCATTTATGAAAAGATCAAACTTTATTTCACGTGTGCATAAAACACTGCATTTAACATGACAACACACTGAAGCATGTATGCTGTGTCGGACACTACCTTAGATGAGGAAGACAGGCTGGAGAAACACAAATTGCCAGTGATTTATCTAACTGCATTAAGAATATGAGGGATTTTTTCCCTTGTAAACATCAGAGGAGGTGAGATGCACAGTGTCTATCAAATCTGTAATGAAACCCTTTGAAAGTAGTTTCTGTTAAGCAGAGATTTAATGACTAACGCAATTTCTTGCTTTATTCAAGCAACCACACATCATGCGTATCTCTACTCAGCCGCATTACCAATTTAAAAATGCAATCTTAGCTTCAGGAATTTTATTGTCTTATTCCTTTGTGTCTATAAAACATATAATAAGCGATGTTTACCATTAAAACCCATGCAGATTTATAAATCTCTGTAGCCTATTTTTTGTGTCCATTAGTCATAAATGTGACTGACCTATCAATATTCATAAGCAGACCCTGCATGGTCATGAATATTAATTAGCTGAGGCACAGAGCTTCTGATGTCGAACATGGGGAAAAATAGGGCAACATATTCGACAGTAAAAGTTTCAGAGCAGCTATTTTATTCATCAGTTTATCAGTAGCAGCTGACATGATTTTAGAGGTAATGGTAGCTTGCTCGTGTAAATCACCTAGCTAACAGAATCTTCAGTGAAAACACCTTTTATGTCAAAACCAGTAGAAACACTCTTCTTTGAAATCAGTATTGCAACCAGTTGTGCTTCCAGACCTACTGTATGAACAATGATGCCATTTAAATTAGCTGTTTACTGCAGTGAGACCCTTGTAATTCCCGCAGTCATGCCATGGTTTGGGCTTGTACTTCGACAATGGCCAAAAAAAGAAACTTTACTCACACGATGATTTTAGTTGTGCCTTTCAGGAACAAATCAAATGATTATTAAACTTTGATTATTTGCCACTAATCAACATTCAGACTTTTGATCCCCAGCAGCACAGCAGCACGCATAAAGTAAGGCAATTTTAAAATATCTGATATCATTGTCCACTTCCAGGGTCAGGTCATGGGGGCAGCAGCCTAAGTAGTGTGGTCCAGACATCCCTTTCCCAAGCCACTTTCTCTAGCTCTTCTGAGGGGACACTAAAGTGTTCCCCGAGCAGCCGAGCGACATAGTCACTCCAGCGTGTTCTGGGTCGACCTGGGGTCACTTCCCGGTTGGACTTACCCGAAACACCACACCATAGAGGCGTTCGGGAGGCATTCTAAACAGATGCCTGAGCCACCTCAACTGGCTCCTCTCAACGTGGAGGAGCAGCGGTTCTACTTCGAGCTCCTCCCCAATGACTGAGCTTCTCACCCTATCTCTGCGGCAGAGCACCTCCACCCTGCGAAGGAAACTTATTTCAGCCACCTTTAACCATGATCTTGTTCTTTTGGTCACTACCCAAAGCTTGTGATCTTAGGTGAGGATAGGGACATAGATTGACTGGTAAATTTGTCTTATGATATTTATATTTATTATATTATATTATATTTACAATTTGTATATATATATATAATATTGGATAGTGTTATTAATAGAAATTATTAATGCTTCAATGTGCTCTTCCAAGCCAAACGTCTAGCTTTACTAAAGAGTCTGGTATATTTCTCCAATAAATATGTCCAACTGCCTACTGTCACAAAATGATGCAATTCAACTGGCATTTCAGATCACCAAGCACACAACCCAGTGGTAAATGTGCTGACTACTAACAGTAAAGTGCTGACTACTTGATGCAAAATAAAACACCTTTTAAAGTTAAAATTCATTACATTGTTTGTCCCAGTGACTACACTATGTGTCATTCGAAAAGTTTGCTTCCTTGCCGGAATTAATACATGGAAGTGATTCAGTGAGTGATCAGCTTCTAGTCTTCTAGATCTCGTAGATTGTAGTCAAAAATGTGTACAGAAAATATCCCATGCTTTGTATAATGTGGGCGGCATGTCTGAGACGGAGACTACAGTCCGTTTGCACACGGCCCTCTCCGCTTACATAAATAATTCATGTAATGGTTGAACTGAAGAAACTGCACTAGGTAAATTTCTCAATTTTTCCCAGTGCTTCTTTGAATTATTATCGTAGCAAAAAAAAATAATGATAATAAATGCTATAAAGAAAATTAAGGAAATACAAGGGGAAAAACTGAAAAAAAAAAAAATAAATGTAGGCGTGAAGGTTCCAAAAACTAGCCCAGTGCCTATTTTTAGTTACTGCAACACTGGAATATTGGCAGTGAATTTCTTTTTCATTTAATATGTCGTAAGTTTATAAAAAAGATGAACAGGACAAACTTCTATTTTTTTTGAGCCTGCCCTTGAGAGCAATGATGTAATAGGACTGGAGATAAGATGGAAAAAATAACATTCCTCGTCACTCAGCACTTTTCTAAAAAGTTGGACATTTTCTTAACAACTTTAAAAAAAATCCCAAAAAAAGAAAGAAAAAAAAATTACCAAAAATAAAAGCCTTCAAGATTTCTTTTCCCCTCAATCCTGCAGGCCACATCCCAAAGGATTACAAATAAAACACACCTTGCTAAATGCAGACTTGCACTTCCTTCTGCTTTGTCTGATAAATGCGTAGAGATTTTTTAATAACTGGCGATATACTGATCATTATAAGATGACATTTAGGCATGGAAGTGTGACTCACACAAAGAATAATACAATAGCTAATAATATTCAATGCTGGCCTGGACACATGCTGAGTTATGAAGACATTGTTTGTTTATACGAAAATAAAATGAAATGTAGTAGTGACTGTTTATCTCAGAAAAATCCATTAATGAGAAAGAACTGTTCTAGTGAGTGGAAGAGGAAAGCTGTGGGACTAGAGAGTGCTGTTGAGGTGAATGACCTACATGTCCATTGGCCAGGTCGAGCAGGTCCCTTAGCCTGCAGCCACGGCTGTGTCGGCGCTCGTAGCAAATGCTGTCCTCCAACACCACGTAGTCTGCTCCTACAGCCCGCAGGAGCCGGTGCACCTCTTCAGCTGACTGACGGGCATAGATCTGATATACCTGCAGAAGACAAATACAGAACATGAGTGGGAAAAAGAATAATATGGTAAATCAAAAATAGCTTCAATTATTGTTTATACAAACATTTTGTGCAGAATCACGTACAGAGTGCAAGGAATTCTGGAGCAGACTCTAGATACAATTTAAAATCAGTCATATTAACCTTGCACAAGCACTGAACATATCATACCTTGCCTTAGTCAACCACACTTACCAGAGCGAGGTACCCACACCGACTTTCCTACATTGAACAGATATCGCACATTGCACACCACTCACCCACCCTGTTAAAGGTCAGCCACCCTTCCATATATGGTAAAGGACTCTACACTGCATCATTTTATTTGGCCTTATAGGGTAATAATCATTTACTCACTCACTCGCTCATTCATTTGCAGAACTCCTACTACGGTCACGGGAAGGATATTGCCTATCTCAGCTAAAACAGGGAAAGGCAGGAACCAATTAGCCTACTGTCAATGTCTTTGGACTGTGGAAGAAAACTGGAGTATCCACTCTATATATATATATATATATATATATATATATGCAGAAACACACACATACACACACACGCACACATATATCCATTCACCCCCTTGGCATTTTTCAGGTTTTTTTGCCTCACAACCTGGAATTAAAATTGATTGTTTGAGGGTTTGCATCACTTTGAAGATGTGATTTTTTTTTTCTTCTTTTTTTTGTGAAGCATACATCAAATAGGACAAAATAACAGAAAACGTCAGCATGCATAACTTTTTTGGCAATTACAGCTGCAAGTCCTTCGGATGAGTCTCTATGAGCTTGCCACATCTTGCCACTGGGGTTTTTGCCTTCACCTCAAGGCAAAACTACTCCAGCTCTTTCATGTTTGATGGTTTCAGCAAACTTCAAGTCTGACCACAGATTCTCAATTGGATTGAGGTCTGGGCCTTGACTAGGCTATTCCAACAAATTTAAATGTTTCCCCTTAAACCACTCGAGTGTTGTTTAGCAGTATGCTTCGGGTCACTGTGCTGGAAGGTAAACCCAGTCTCAAATCACAGGCAGACTAAAACAGGTTTCACTCAAGAATATCCCTGTATTTAGCACCATCCATCTTTTCCTTAACTCGGATCAGTTTCCCAGTCCCTGATTCTGAAAAACATCCCCATAGCATGAAGCTGCCACCCCTATGTTTTACTGTGGAGATGGTGTTCTTGGGGTGACAGGATGCGTTGGGTTTGCACCAGACAGTGTTTTCCTTGGTGGCAGAAAAGTTCTGACCAGAGTACCTTCCCCCTACATTTGGGGAGTCACCCACATGCCTTTTGGCAAACGCAAAACATGCCTTCTTATTTTTAACACTAAGTAACGGCATTTTTGTGGCCACTCTTCCATAAAGCCCAGCTCTATGGAGTGTATGGCTTATTGTGGTCCCATGCACAGGTACACCAGTCTCTGCTATGGAACTCTGCAGCTCCTTCAGGGTTACCTCTGGTCTCTGTGCTGCCTCCCTGATTAATGCCCTCCTTGCCTGGTCTGTGAGTTTTGTTGGGAAGGCCCTCTCATGACAGTTTTGTTGTGGTACCATGTACTTTCCATTTGAAGATGATGGATTTGATGGTGCTTATTTTTTTTATCGATTTGGATTTTTTAAATAACCCAACGCTTACTTGTACTTCTACAAAGTTTTGTCTCTGACTTGTTTGACGAGCTCCTTGGTCTTCATGGTGTGATGCCTCTTGCTTAGTGGTGTTGCAGCCTCTGGGGCCTTTCAGAAAAGGTGTG
>JBCNYG010000014.1:7616066-7626264 GCA_039654305.1 Porochilus rendahli | reverse complement strand
CGATATACTGTGTCAGTGTTAGGCTGATACCAGCAACAAAAAAAAACTAAAACAGTGGACTGGATATTGAATAAATCATTTTAATGCTAATGGTTTTATTTAAACACATAATCAAAGGGGTTTTAGGAATGTGGTATTGTGAAATGTCTAGTTAAGATCAAATTAAAAGTAATATACAGTACCTCACAGACAAAGTAGCAAACAAATCACTAGGGTGGACAGCCCAGTCAAATCAGTTTTCCTTTTGCAGTTGACAAGCAGACAAGTAATTTAACCACCAGAGACAATAACACAAAAACAAAAGTTTACATCTGGTATGCATGTTGAAGCATAACGCATTTCACAGATGCATGATGTACCTCAGTGGTGGTATGACAGCACACATTACTCATATCCCTCCACCAGCTGAACTACTCACATCGGTGAAAGTAATATCTGGTGAATGGTTCAACAAAGCCAACTGAAAAGCTGCCATGTAGGCAAACTCGTTCTATAAGTACCAATTCATTGTAATGTTAATTTCATGACACATGCCAATAAATAAGGAGGGCACAATTCTGTGGGTTCAGACCCCTTGTATTAGCTGTCATTCCCCACGTGCCTCAATAAGACTTGTCCACCTATGGCATTCTTGCCAGTTCACTGACTGTCCTTCCTTGGACCACCTTTGAAAGGTGCTTATCACTGCATGCCAGGAACACCCCACAAGACCTGCAATTTTGGAGATGACCAGACCCAGTCGTTTAGTGGCATCTGCCAGTGAGTGAGATGTATTTGGCAAAAAGCTGACAATCTTTTAAAGTTTTTAAAGTTAATGTGGGGGAAGGAAGAAAAACGAGCAAGTGTTTGGATCTGAGTGACTTTACAAGGGCTGCACTGCTGAAGACCATTCAAGTGGTGCTAATATTGCTGATCAGTGTATACTTTATATCTGAGAACAAATTCAGTTCAGACCACGTGTCACTACGTTTTTCCTCTATTGTTAGATTTGGGTCTATGGGATGTAAAAAAGAAAGCACTCACTCCAGCCATGGCATGTACTTGCGATTTACAGTTAAATCTCAAGAACTGATGGACATTTAGCTTGGCAGTAGTTGCACTGCTGTCTGCTCCATTTAAATGCTAGGCAACTTGAATGGATTTTGCCAGACTTGCAACTGAATTTTGTTAGACTTGCAAATCACTTGGGATTAAAGGATCTACGTAAAAATCTGGCAATGTTTCCCTGTTATAGAGAAAAAAAATAACAGAGCATTCAGGCCATTTGGATAGCAGCCTTCAAAACGGAATAAATCTCCATACCTTCCTGTATCGATGAGGCACTAAGCATCTGTTTGTAGTAGGAATAGTAGAGTCCACATTCTGTCCGAAAGGAGATTTCACGCTCCACTTCCTGCCAAGAAATCCAAAATATGACAAATGAACAGAGGGTAAAATAAAAGCTATGACATGCGGTGTCTTCTGAGTATGAACCAGATGCTTATTTAGGCGGTACCTTATTTTCAGACAGATGTTGGCATAATAAAATTACAATAAAAGTAAAACAGGTGCAATAACTATGGCTGGTTAAATGAGTTATTAAAGCAAGCCCTTCTCTTTAGCATAGCATTATATGAGTATGAAGTAGATGACCTCCAGCACAGGTCAAACAAAACATCCAGTAACAAATCAAATCTCTGATGGACCTGTGTCCATGCCTTCTGTGTTACCACGGCAACGCTGGCAAGGAGGAATCGGTTTTCGAAGAAGAATGCACAAATGGACAAATGTATCAACACTATATGAAGTCATTTACAGTGTGAGAGGCAATGAACCAACATAACACATTTTATCAAGTTAACTATTCCTCCCTGTTCTTACAGACCTGACTTTTGCTTCACCGTTTACAACTTGCAATGTTTCTTCCGTTTCATTAAGAGATAATGAATTATAAAACATGCTAATGTATCTTTTTAAAACATAAGAAAAAAATGCTCTTTAAATCCACTTGAGAAATAATCAAGTAACAGTTGCAGCCTTCTGACAGCAGAGCTCATTATAAAGTTTGCACCTAATTTGATATCAACTTCCAATACTGCTTGTTTGGGTTTTTGAGATTTTTTTTTTTTTTTGTAAATTTAATGCAGTATACTCTTAAACATATCTGACTATGAATAAATATCTCAGTGAAACACTAGCATCTATCTATCTATCTAGGTTCTAGACAATAATTAGACATACGGCTAATCTACAGATTTACGATCTATCAAAGGTTGGAAGATTAACATTTACCAAAAAACAACACACAAAGATCTACAGACTTGCACCTATCTCCAGAGTGGTACTTCTTACCTCCAGCTGTGAAAACCAGAGTAGGTTTTCATGGATGGAGTAAACATGCCAAGCTTGGAAGAGTCCGATCACTCCTGCCAACATGAAACCAGCCACCATGCCAACAGTATCCCAACAGCTCAACTCATTAAGTCTCCTCCATGAAGGGTTCCGACAACTTCTGTCCACCCACTGTTTCCCACTAGTCAAGACCTTGCTGTGTTCCTTTATCTGAGAGCTATCCAAATATCTACCGTCCAGAATGTTCTCTTGCGTGCTCTTGCCTCTGCGTCTAGCCTCCATTGTAGTTCTCTCTGCCTTTCTGGGATCTTTACTTGCCTTCCACTGAGGATCAGTGAAAAATTCAGTGAATGAATCCAGCCTGTCTTTTTCCGGTCTTGAAGGAGGAGCTGGCTCAAACAGTGCTATTAACTCATAACTCATGTAAAAAGATCCAAATTTTACAAGACATTTTATGAGATCAGTGCGAATTTGTGAGGTTTGTGTAGGCACACAAACTAACAGTCAGCCGAAAAGAACTGACTGTTCAACAACCAGCCAAGACAGCTGAGATAGAAAGGAAGGTATTTGTGCAGCACAACTGGTGACCTTTGGGTGTTTGCAGGAAAAATGGAAAAAGAAAGCAGAAGACTTGGAATATCACTTGGAAAATGCTTAAAGCATTTGTCTGAGTGTTTTTTTTTTTTTTTTTGAATGATCTAAAACCAGCTCCAAGTTGAGATCTGGATGTCCACAATGTTCTAAAACCGTCATGAATATGACTTCATGCACTGCAATTCAAGCAAGTCCTGGATACAAATGCTTTGTGTCTCACACACCGTTATGCCAGAGGAGATACCATACTGTCTTTCATCCATTTTAGCAGAATGTTTGAACATCAACATATTACAGTATTACTTGTTTAATCGCCTCTGAATATATATTTCATTTTATATATTTTTGTATTCTATATTTTATTTTTTATTTTATATTTTTATAATTAAATTGACCTTAAAGAATAAAGTCCTTCAAATAGTTATATTTATTGTTATTGTTCTTTTTCTTCCTGATATTGATAGTTTACTCTTCAAATTTTAGGAAAGTCGCAACAAGCATTTTACTACATATTGTACTGTGTATGATTTTGTACGTAACAAATAAATTTGAATTTGAAAATATGGCCAAAATCCAGAGTGTAAAAGTCCTAAGTTCATAGGACACCAAGATATCTGGTTCACTTTAAGGTAACCTTAGCTTAACCCAAAGTACCCAAAATAACTGCCTGACTCATTTTGACCTAGACTTGCACCTCAACAGAACACCTTGTTTTCGCTGTGTATTTTTTCCTCCAACCACAATGTGGGCTGCTTTGATGAGCCTGCTTCCTCAGTGCACTCTCTCAAAGATCAAGAAAAATGGACTTCCAGCAGTGAGAATTTAAAAAAAAAAAAAAAAAAAAAGCACTTGCACTCCCATGAGCCCTGATGCACTCCAATAGGCATTTTACCATGGGTGGGGGGACAAGGAACATGCTGAGAATAAAAGCCCTGGTTATTTATTCTTTCAAAAAGTGAAGCAGCTCCCACGATTATCGAGTGAGAGAACAGATGACAGTGGAGAATGAGTCATAACCGAATCTTAAAATACTACACAGCACACGTTTGCTTCACTTCTGTTCTTTCCATGAAAGTCACGGCTGGACTTGATTTAAACCTCAATCTGACCTTTTTATAAGTGGACTAGCACATGCTGAATGTGTTCTACTGCACTCACAGTAGTGTGTATGTATAGCAATGCCAATGATAAACCACTAAGAACTATTGCCATCATTCAAAAACTAATACAAATTCTCTTGCACAGTTCCTATGATACAATGGGAAACAAAAAGAATAGACTGTTTATAGACATATGAGAAATCCTGACACTGGATGTCTCTTAAAGTCCTGTTTGCACTTATTCATAAAAACAGTTGTAATAAATGATGCAAGGTTATAAGGGTGGACAAATGATGCATTCATTAGCTAACCCATGAGGAAGCATAACAGACTACGCTAAAAAGTTATTAAAATAATTAACATAATGAGCTAGTAAGCTAGTAAAGTGCAATAATGTAGACTATCAAGTAGTGGATATGAATTCCCGAAGAGAGACCGACAGAGACTGTGTAGCCATATTCATTATCCTCTCAACTAATAGTTTTTTATGTGGGCCATTATGATGTTGACCTCCACAGAAGGATACCAAGTCGTCGCTCAGTGATTTAGCTATGAGAAATAACATTTTTCCCCTAAATTAGTAACATTTCTAGCAACAACGTCACTAAAGTCAAAAAGTAGAAGCAACATCCTGTGCATACAATGGAAGTAAAGAAATCGTGACATTAACAAAGCCTGGTAGTAGAGCTTTGGAGAACAGGCTACCCTGTAGGCCTCTGCCACTAAATGTTTATTAAAAGGCTGCCTTCTTAAGTTAACATGTAAGCTTTGGTATGGAGGCTATTTCGTCCAGCTCTTGGACAGAGGATACCCTGTAAGGCTCTCACGTGAGCTCTTGAATGGAAGTCACCATGCTGATTTCTGGAGACAGATTTCGGCCGGAGGGTGCTCTATCTTCCCCGGAGGAAGCTCCTTGGGGAAAGCTGCACTGTTGTACTCTGGAAAGTCCTAGAACCATTGCTAAAAGAAAAGTTGTTTTTATTATTATTATTATTATTATTAATAATAATGATAATAATAATAATAATAATAATAATAATAATAATAATAACCCAATGTTTTTGTTTTTACTATTAACAGCACTGCTTTTTTCCCCAAGAAAAGGTCTTCGAGTAGGGGTACTGAGCCTGTGTACCATGTTTGGGATTGATACATCAAACAGATATAGTGGTTATGACCACACCCACTGCTTAGCAGCTTTGCTGGCGAATTCAATTGGCTGTAACAAGTAACCAGTCTTCAAAATCAAAACTCCAAAACTCCACCAGAATCACTTATGGGAGTCTGGGTCCAAAGATCCCAGTACCAAAATTGTTAAAAATTGACAAAATTCAATCCAAAAATGGTACCTTGTTTTTCCAAATCAGGCATATGGTTCAAAAGTTACATGCAAAATGGCACCTCCAAGTTTAACCCATTGGCAGCACTAAAGCAGCCAAAGTGCAAAAAAAAAAAAAACCTACACTAAAGAATTATTCAACATACCATTCTATGGGCTGCCACAGCAGCTTAATGGGTTTCTATGCATCTTTAGTGCTTAGTCCCTAACAATTAATAATATAACAGGATGACACATTAGTTAGATATGAATACGCTCAGATAAATATGAACTGTACATGGCTAAATAAGAATATGGGTATTACATTCAGGGTCAGGCTTTTAACTGTCACAAATTGTTGATACCTGTTTCATTGGATTATGTCAAATAATAGTTATGCATATTAAAATATAGCACTAAGACACATATCATGTCCTATAAATTGTGCAGTATATTAACATGCATTACAAAATACAGAAATTCCTATTAAGTGATCATTCTAAGAAAGAAAAGCTTGGTTGTGTAATATATTTAAGATAATATGATTTATATTACACCTGGTCTGTAAAGTGGAAGACAGGACAATTTATATTTCTAATAAATGCACACAGCTGTGTAATTTCAGTGACAGGAATGTAATGCAGTGCATGTTTCATGGCCCAATTACTACCCCCATCACTACCCTGTCTTGCACATGTACTCAGATAATGTAGAATACAGTATGTCTTTAGAGTATGAGGATAAATCACCCAGCCAAAATAATCAACTGTTTAAACCATCATCTAATCTGGGCAAAGTTTAACATTCAGACCTTTCTGATAGTTGAGAACACTGACCAAAAGGCATTTTTCTGCCTGAACATGACAGCTACTTGGCTCTCCTCTGAACTTCTCGTATAGCTTTGGAATCTGTTATATAATCTCTTGTCCAGTGTTAATACATGAAAATTATTTTAGAAAGCAAAACGTTCATTGACCACATTTGCAGAATAAATCACCCTTTTCCAGATAAAGCCGGTGTGTCAGTGACAAATATTAAGTAGTAACTCTGAAAACAAACAAAATAAACCTGTTCCTCAAGAATTTATAACCACAGAGCTGCTTTTTCATTCACATTTTCATTCACAGTGTTTTAATATCTCCTTCAAGTTCTATAATAGCAAAGAGGAAGAAAATACTTATCACCATTTATACAAAAATTCCCACAACTCTCAAATAACAATCAAAATGTAACTGGTAGTATGTGCGGTGTCCATTTAAAATGAACATTTCTCATCACAAGATTGTAGGGAATTCAAAATCCTTCTTCTAAAATCTACAGTGTATAATATTGTGAAACATTTCAGGGAATTTGGACACATCTTAATGCATACAAAGCAAGGTTGAGCATTCATGCTACTGTGATGATTATAGTCACATTGGCTCAGTAGTACTTCACTGCTACTTAAGACTGTCTTCCACTGCATCAAATGCAAATGGAATTATATTTGTAATTGTAATAGGAAGTGCAAATTGAAACAGTACAGTTGTAAGTGTGAATAGTTGGCCTGTAATGGCCTGGCACCAGTGGAAATAAGCAGTTTGGCAAATAAGTGAGTGAAAATGACACACTAAAAGCATTACATTAATGGACAGTGTTTTCCTTGCATACCATATTTACATTATATACTTTAGAGGAGGAACATGGTGATCATCAATCAAATTTTACTGTTTAAATGTGGCAGTCGCGGCTCAATGATTAGGGCTCTGGGCTACTGATCTGAGGGTCAGGGGTTTAAGTCCCAGTACAACCAAGCTGCCACTGTCGGGCCCCTGAGCAAGGCCCTTAACCCTGAACTGCTCAGTTGTATGAAAATGATTAATGTAAGCTGCTCTGGATAAGGGTGTCTGCCAAATGCTGTAAGTGTAAATATAAATGTGTGACTTGCTGGGAAAACCTGCTGGATGTTAATGTGGTTGAATTCTAGCATTGAATGACAAGAGGTTTTGGCTGAAATAGGGTTCTCTGTCTGCAGTACAAAAACTAATACATGTTGGAAAATCAATATAATCAGCTTAATCAATTCAGACAGAGTCAGTAATGGAATCCAAGCTGTTAAAAGGTCTGTGATGCTCAATCTAAAAAAATAAAAAAAAATCTGTAAATTTAATTTTCTCCATTTTCACTTTTGCAGGAAACCAGACATCGATGCCAAACATGATAGAAAACTCAAATGAACAATGCAGATAAACATAATAAATTAATGTCTGTGGCAAGCTTGTATAAAATTCAGCTGAGTAAAATGCAATATACCTATACAAAGCCACCCATCGCACACCTCCATCACACAGCCCTGAACAATCTGGACAGCGGAAAGGGGAATTATGTGAAAATCTGGTTTGTTGACTACAGTTCAGCGTTTAACACCATAATCCTCTCCACACTCACCACTAAGATGGAGATCCTGGGCCTTAGCCCATGCCTGTATTGCTGGATCTCCAACTTCCTGACAGACAGACCACAGGCGATACAGTTGGGCAGCCATGTCTCAACCTCAATCACCAACAGCACTGGAGCCCCCCAGGGATGTGTTCTGAGCCCCCTGCTGTATTCATTATACACCTACGACTGTGTGGCCACTGTAGCTCCACAAACATCATTAAGTTTGCGGACGACACTGTGGTGGTGGGCCTGATCTCAAACAACGACGAGACAACCTACCTAGAGGGAGTGAAAAATCTGTAATTATGGTGCCAGGACAACAACCTCCTCCTCAACGTCAGCAAGACGAAGGAGCTGATAGTGGACTTCAGTACTAAGCAGGAGAGGAATTACCACCCCCTGATCATCAATGGGACCCCATTGGAGAGAGTGGACAGTTTCCGGTACCTTTATGTTTTCATCACACAGGACCTGACATGGTCCTATCATATTAACACCCTGGTGAAGAAGGCCCGACAGCGTTTCTATCATCTCAGATGCCTGAAAGACTTTAAACTGCCCTCAAAGGTGCTAAGGACTTTCTACACCTGCACCATTGAGAGCATCCTGACGGCAAGTATCACAGCCCGGTTTGGGAACAGCACCAAACAGGACAGGCGAGCTCTCCAAAGGGTAGTACTATCAGCAGAGCGCACTATCTGTATGGAGCTTCCTGACCTGAATACTATATACAGCGAGCAGTGCTGGACCAAGGCCAGGAAGATAGTGAAGGACCTCAGCCATCCCAACAATAGATTCTTCTCTCTGTTGCGGTCAGGGAAACGTTTCCATTCCTTGAAAGCAAACACTAAGCAAATGAGGAGGAACTTCTTTCCGCAGGCCGTTCGGGCCCTGAACCAGAACACTAGTACCTGGACACTGTAGACTCTACCCCACACACAAACATCCACCTCAGTTGCACACAGACACGTTGCCACTTTACAGACACTTGTCACTTTTTGCACACAAACACTTTACAGACCCTACTAGAAAAACGACCACTGCAATAAATTATTGCCTGTATATTTGTATGTTATATTTTTATATTTTTTACATTTTATATTTTTATATATTTTTTATCCTATATTTGATCTTATATGTACATGTGATTTATTTTCTTATTTCTCTCCCTTTGCATTTTGTTTTTATCTGACCTTTAAATCCTTTTAAAATCCTTTAAAATGTCTAGTTGTTGTTATTTTCTTCTTGTTGCTTTGATAATTTATTATTTACATTTTGGACAGTCATACTAAGCATTTCACTACATATTGTACTATGTATAATTTGTATGTGACAAATAAAATTTGAATTTGAATTTCCTAATACAAAAGAAATGCCACACATTAAACTGTGTAAATAAATTTTAAAAAATGCTTAACAGATGTTCTTTTACATAGTTTGAGAATTTTTGCAGTATCTGTACTTACAATTCTTTGTCATCACTGTGCTAGCTAGCTTGTGTAGGTATTTAAGGTAAATGACTTGAAGTTCAAGGTGCACAGCTGAACCAGTAAACATAAAAACAATTTACAATCTTAAACATCTTCATTAAGCACAATTGCAAAATAAAATTTACAACAGTAATCACCTTTGACATTAAAAGTTGACCCACGATTAGAAACTAGTCCCTCGTTTCTCACAGCAAAACACACCGTGGGTAAACTTCCGAAGCTTTACTTCAAACATCCGTCGCAATCTGAAAGTTCCTCGCTTTCCACAAGTTACAGGAAGTGGTCAGGGCAGTGAATATCTGGGTACTTCCTGTAGGCTAGCTCCAAAGTGGACACTCAATTCCCAAATTGACATTGACATTGTTCAGAAATTGACATTGTCACAAAGCAGCTTTGCATAGTAAGATCAAATTAGACGAGAATCTAAAAATTTCTCTACAACCCCCTACACATCCCTAATGAGCAAGCCTGATCCTCCTGATCCCTCTGCTCTGTGAGTCCTGTGGTTCGTCCTGGTGTGCTGATGCTGACTGGAATTCTCGTCTTGGTGGCCCCTCGCTCCTGCTGATGAAGATCCATACGCGGCCTTGCTCATTAGGGATGTGTAGGGCATTGTAGAGAAATTTTTAGATTCCTTCCTAACTTAATTTTACTATGTAAAGCTGCTTTGTGACAATGTCAATTGGAAAAAGCGCTATACAAATAAAACTGAATTGAATTGAATTGAAGCCGCAGCAATGGTGGCAAGGAAAAACTCCCTCAGTTGGCACAAGGAAGAAACCTTGAGGGGGACCAGGCTCAGGAGGGAAACCCATCCTCATTTGGGTGAAACCATAAAATACAAACCACATAAAAAAATGTCATTAGAGTCCAACATGTAGTCCGGTTGGTTATACCACAACTGTAAGTCCTAGATAACTGCAGCAAGAGAGTTTATGTCACCA
>JBCNYG010000014.1:7577660-7591651 GCA_039654305.1 Porochilus rendahli | reverse complement strand
TCCAGATGGAGGAGTGGTGAGTTACAACACGGGCGCGCGTACACACACATACTCACACACACACACACACACACACATATATAAATATATGGTAATATTGTTGACATTGACACCAGAATGTACAGTATAATCAGAGTACTATATAATTTAGTTTACAGCTCCGAAAACACAATGTTTGCACCTTGATGTGAGGAATAAAATATATTGGAATGTGCATTTATAGAAAAATAATCCATAATTAGGTGGTGGAATCTAGCTTGGCACATATTCTCTATTACACGGCATGATTAGTTTTTTCATTTTGTACCACAGCAACTTGCAAGTGATTACAGCTTTTATTTATTAACAGCATCATTTTTACCAATTTCTTTATTGCCCAATTTCTTTATTGCAAGTTATTTCTAATGCTGTGGAATGCCAGTGAAACAACTAGGCACTACTTACATTACTAGGTTATTACTTACAACAGGACAGTCATTCCCTCAGCTGCTTTTTTCCTCTCACTCAAAGTGTGAGTTGTACTCAAAGTACAGTTAAAAAAATGCCAGGATGGCTTGTTACTAAGAAACTGCAAAGCCTTAAAGACTTTTTGTGAAAAAAAATTTACAGCTCTGTCTGTTCCAAAGAACCATGACACGATTTACCACAAAGAGCATCAGTGAGGCCTTTCGTACACTTTCTAAAATCCAACATGGTCAGTCTTTACAGATGAAAAATTTGATCAGCTGGATGGAAGTACAATGAAGACCCTTAACTTTGCTCCAGTGTGAAATGGAAAAGTTAAGCTCAGTGGATTTTACACCCTTGCTTCCAATCATTACTGACCACCAAAAATAACGACACGTTCAGAAGGTTGATATCACTGTTCAGTTTTTAATACCAAAAATACAAGTCATAACATTTTACAGTCTATGAAGTGTAAATAAATAATTGAACGGAACACTAAGTTTGTGAAATATGGCCCTGCACGACCACTAAAATATGAACTTGAAAAATAGTGCTGAAAGGCATCAACAATGTTAAATCCTACTGTCCTGATCCTCCTTTGGCAGCATTACAAACTTCTGATGATGACGACGACCTTTCCATTACTCAGGATTATAGTAAAAAAGGACAATTCTGGGCATTTTGATATGCTTTGGCTAGAACACTCCTTTGCTTCCCCCTCACGTAGTGTTTACAAGTGCCTTAAAAATATAATTTTTTTTTTTTTTAAAAATCAGTCCAAATTCTACAGTATATATACAGCCAGTGATGTATAAAGCCATACTACAGTACCATGTGTGAAAAGAAATTATCACAACAAAATATCCCTGATAAAATTCAAGGCCTAAATTATTCATGACTAGTATCAGGGAAACATTTGGATTAAACTTAAAATACCATATTTATAATCAAAAAGAACTAAACAAGAAAAAAAAATGGAAGGCACATAACCGAACTTACAGATTAAAAATAAAATAAATTTAAAAATTCAGTTATGCGATGCAAGGCATGTTTGCAGGTACAAGTTCAGAGGGTGCAGAATTTAGACTAAATACGCAAGTAATTACACAGCAAGCATATGTAAGCTCTCAAATGTTACACAAAATTAGCTATACTATACTTTGTATCTTCCAACCTCTCCTGCAGTCAGTTAACAGGCTGTTATATTGGTAACAAGAACTGCAAAACAGCAAAGTGTATCAAGAATGCATACACTCAACATCTGATTGCATCTACATCGCTTGACTGGATGTATGCATGTCAAAAGTAAATGGGAAAGCAATTCCATATCATACTAGGTTTCCGAGAACCTCAGCTAAACTCAAATTACTGTGATTAAAATGCACAATTAGCTCAAGTGATTGTATGCTCTACATGCATACTAAGTCATTATCTTCCTGATGCACACTCCATCGTCTTTAAATTAGGCTGAGATATTCATCATTTGGCATGTTAGGATGATACTCTTACATAAAATAATTTACTTTGCTTGATACATTGTTCTCCCCAAATGCAATTTCAAAGCCCATGAATTATGTATTTCATTTCTCTTAACTGCTAAAATGAAATCAATAAAAGTATCCCTTGGTAATATATGATTATTTTTTGTAAGATTACAATTATTGTAAGTTTTGGAAAACATTTTGACTAGTGGTAGCCACTATATGTTTGAAAGCTCTATGAAAACACACACACACACACACACACACACATAGATACAGATTTGTGTGTGTGTGTGCGCGTGTATAAAGTGGCCAACCCAAAAAAAGCACCCTAATATTTTGTTCGACTGCTTTTAGCCTTGATAACAACCATATAGCATTGCTCCTTCAGTTGGTCAGGTCAGGATTCAGCAACATTACATTATAATAAAATGAATTCAGCTGATGAACTGAATGTAATGACTAAGCAGGTTATCTCATCAATGGACGTTTCCCCCTTATAGCACGGATAATAAACTGGTGCTCAAATAGTGAGAGTGGTTCAGGGAGCATGAACAATCATTTTTACACATGAACTGGAACCATAGTCCTGACCCTAACCCTACTGAAAGTATTTGCAATGTGCTGGAGAAGACTTTAAGGAGTGGTTCCTTATTCCCTTCATCAATTCAAGATGTGAAATGGATCTGGATTACAATAAATGTGATGTTTGTCAAAACAATGCTATGGCAATTATATACATAAAATTCTCTCTCTCTCTCTCTCTATATATATATATATACACATATATATATATACATATATATATACACATAGATATATATATATATACACATATACACATATATATATATATACACATATACATATATATATATATATATACACATATACATATATATATATATACACATATACATATACATATATATATATATACACATATACATATACATATATATATCAAAAGGAATATATCTCAAGCTCTTGTTTACCTTCAAATTCTCATTCAGCTGCTTACAGAAAGCAAGTGCAAATTCTTTCTGCTTGTGATATGATCCCTGCCTTTGTAAATAAGCATCTTTATTAGCAGCAGACTGGCATGATCCATCATTATTTAGGTGGGTGTTTTTGTTTTCTACTTTTCTCATTGGTGCATTGTTATTGGAGAAACTCTCTTGGCCTCCTGCAACCACCTTTTTGGAGCCTGAAAGAATGGCAATAGCAGATCTATTCCTCCTTTCCAGCACAGACGTTTTATGAGATGTGCATCGAAACAGTGGATTTGAAGGTTTCAGTGTGAGTGCATGATTTTTATTTGTCTCCTGAGAAGAACATTGAGGTACTGGTTGAGCTCTTGCTTTACCATCTGCTCTGTGACGTGATGGATCACCAAGTGGAATTAGGTCTTTCACTGGAACAAAACAAAGAGACGGAGGAGGTTATGTTTGCTTTGCTCTTGTATGATGCACTAGCTAAAGGACCACATCACCCAGGAAACAATTTCCCAGTACAGCCTAGCCTGAATATCGGCTATGCTCAAGTGCTTAGCTTTAAGTTTAGCAGCCAACGCTTATGGATATACCCAACCACCAAAGAAGCACACCCATTGCCATGCATGACCAGAAGGTAAGGAGTAAAGACTGCACTTATAACAACTCACAGCACTCGCTCTCAACAGTCACTGTATATTATTTGCTGCTATTAGCAGTTAAACAAATCCGAAGCACCTTCACCTTTATTCAGCTCATTTATTTTAAAGGTAGAAAAACCAACAAACTAAGCAGCCTTTCAGGTTTATGCAACACTGATGTGCCTTTCTCACCCACAGAGGTGATGTGGTGTCTGAAGTTACTTTTCATGTTACATTTGAAGAAAGCCTAGATGGTATCCTTTCTGAAGTCTTCTAATTCATCTGGACAGACACAAAGACGAGCAAGTATAAAAAAACTGCTCTAAAAGTTAGTTAGCGTAGTACTAGTCTGTTTTGTCATGCACTGGCCAATTCAAAATTTCTGTATTGATTTGCTAGTTAAGAAAAGGAAACTTATCACTTTAGAAGTGAGGACAACAATCTAGTGATACGTACAAACTTTACACAGTGAAAAGTGTTATTTCATTGCTTATGGAATAAACCCAAGAGATTTCATCTTTTGTCTGACCAACTTTATTTCACTTGTTGAAATTAACAAAAAAAAAGGTTGGGACAGGAGAAATTTAGAACTAGTAATAAGAAATTACAATAAAATAATAATTATTTAATTTATTAGTGATTAATCAGAATTTTGTACTCTTTATAAATAAAAAGAGAGGCTTAAATGGTTTAAAGTCTGACACTGTGCTGAACAGGGCAGAAACTGTAAAGCTGTTGCTTTCATTTCAAGTTTCAGCAACCAAAAAAGGGATTTTAAATGGTTGGCACAAACTGTGCTGACTGACAGAAAGCCTACAGTCACATAACTGACAGTCCATTGGGGGTGTCTCATTATCTCATCCTAACACAAGCAATTCAGCACATCCCAAGGCTCCACTGCTTAATCTCCGCAGGTACAACTATGCATACAGTAGTGTATGTATATGTATATATATCTATATATTGTGATAAATCCTGACATTCCTTCAGGCCTAGAGCAAAAAATGCTTGGTACCATTTTAGAGAAGTCAATGAATTAAACTAATATTCCCTGTATTCCCAATTTATTTATGTTGGTTGATTTGACAAATATCTACTCCAAATTTTGTGGACATCCATCCACTAATTTCTGACATAGAGCACTTTTAAGCCTCAAAATCAACATTTTAAATGGTTTAACAGAATAAACATGCAAATTTCATATAGCAATTTTCAATTTATTCTTAATTTACTCCAGCCTAGCTCGCATGTAAGCAATCACACCTGAATGTACAAGCGAATATGAGTTTGTGTGTAATTTAATATACTTTCGGAGGTAGTCGGCTACTAGAGTTTTCTCTGGAAGTTATTTTTCTTTTTTTTTCTTCTTGACCCTGTTGACCTTTTGCAAGACTACGTTAGGTAGTCATATGATCAGTATCGAAAACTTCACTGATCCCGGAGAAAAGTTTTTTTTTTGTTTTTTTTGTTTTTTTTACAATTTTTTACTTTTCAAAGTCAGTCAAATTTCTCTTTTGGCCCATTTTGCCTTTATTATGCACACCTTGATATAAGGTGTTAACCTTCTTAGGCAACACCCCTCCTCATCACACAAATAAACATCATCTGATATGCTCAAATCCAATAAGACAGAACAAGGAGAAATGCAAGAAATTTAGAGAGGATCTGAAGAAAAGTAGTGACAGTGAAATCAAACGTAGAAAGAGAGAGAGGACTGCAAAGTGCAGGGAGAAGAAAAAAGCAGCTTAAAATCAGCACTGTAGAATAATTCTCATGACTATTGGGAGAAAGAACATTCTTCAAGAAGCACAAAGCATACTAAAGCTACTAACAAGAAAAACAAAACTCAACAGCAAAACATTCTGTGTTTAAAGAAAAAGCCGGGAATTGTTAATTGTTCCCCAAGTATACCTCAAACTGTACGAAAACATGCACAAAGGGTCCGAGAGAAATTGCCCGAATCACCAACAAAGTGGGCAGAAACTATGATGCACATTCTAAAACATGAATCATCAAAAAAGAATGGTGCTACGAAAAAGTCACAAAATATTAAACATGTTCATAATGTTGTCTGCAGTTATAAAGTTCATAGTGTTTACTGGTAAGAAAATATTGGGAATCAATATTTTGAAAATATTGTTTGTGTTTGTAAGCCATGCTTATGTTTCTGACAACACACATGAAAAATTAACATTCTTTAGACACCAACCAAGACCCCATTTGTTTGGAAATAACTCAAATACTCCGTTTCATTACTGCATATTATTTTTATTGCTTATTTATTTAATTTTTCTCAAAACTAATAATGACTTCCAATATGTGAAATCTGAAGTAACCAAGATCATTCTGTGCATGTCGCGCCACCGTAACAGTAAAAAGGACTGTCTATTCAAATGCAAAAAAATACTGTTTTAATTTTAATTAGAGTATTTGGTACTAGGGCATTCGTTATCACAAAATTAAATCTAGAAATGTTATGTACAACATCATTTTACCATTGGAAAAGCAGTTTTAGAAACCATTTGTGCATATGTCCAGGCCCTACAGCTATAATATCAGCATTTATTATAATGAAATTAGCAGGTTTAAGCAATTATTTAGTAGCTCGTTAAACAAATATATTTGTCTTTCAGTTTCTTAGCAATTTTTCACAAACATATATAATGCAGGGAAATGAAACCTGAAATGAACATTACTGTGCGTCTCGCATCCGTAATAGTCAAAGAGATATTTGCACTGTTCCCATAGTACACTGTAGCGGAGGAACTACTGCAGTTATACTGATGAAACTTGGCAGCCTATTACAAGAGGGTTGGGTCCATAAAGTAAACTCAACACATGTACTATAGTACAGAAAGACTTTTCTATTATTAAAAGAAACCTCTAGATTTTACATAAAAACTGCATTTCTAATTTTTTATTGCTACTTTAGACAATCCTTTGAACAGCTACAACTGACAGCATATAAAGACAAAAACAGAAAAAAACAAATCCTAAATGTAAAATAAAATATTTACAAGACAAGAATTGAGTGCACTTTGTCAGTAATAATAATAATGATGACGATGATGAATAAAGATAAAGGTAGTGAAACATTGAAAACCTGTGATATTGTCATAAATTGACATCATGTCCTCATCCCATTATCACTCCCAATGACATGGAAAATAATCCACATCATTGATCAAACCAGTTCCTCACTCCTCTTCTAAAAACCCTCTCTGTGACTTCTTCACAGATTCCAAACCCTCTCTGTGACATCATCTCAAAACTATCACGAGTATCAACGCCATCACATACGACTGAATAAATAAAAGATTCTTTCAGCATTCACAGAGAAGGTAGAGAACCCTATACCAAAGAGTTATGATAATGCACTAGTACAGCCCACAATCATGTTAAAAAACAAACAAACAGCAGCAACAACAAGCATCTACCATGATAGGCACACACACAAAACAAAGCAGCGTATTCTAAATACATTTTAAATATGTTATCTATAAGCCAAAGAAGAAAACCCCAGACCAAAGAGTGGCAATAAAGCAATACTAGGGTCCACAATGGCTGTTAAAAAACAAACAAACAAAACAAACCACACAAAGCATCTACCATGCATTGCTGCCTAACGGCCACATGAACACCTAGTGAGCACACACCAAGCTGCAGGCAAACGTTTAAAAATTTTCTAGAATTTTCTAGTTATTATTATTATTTAGTAACAGTAGGCTAAAGAACTCGAAGAGGTCTGAACACTCTCAGAACCACCTCCAACAGTGTGGTTTTAGCAGTTTCTTACTGTCTTCTCTCGAAAAGCTGTTTTAGTGCAATGATAGCTGGAATGCGTTAACTCTGCAGTGTTCCTTCTTAGCTTCTTCAAACTGAGTATGTTCAGACAGTCTTTTAAGTGGCTAATTACACTAACTCGAACACTAATGATGCTAGCCTGTGGCTTTAAGTGTGTGGGAGCTGTGACATCATGTGTGCAAGTAACTATGACGTAAATACCTGCGGTGGAAACATAGGGTCCAGCTCAGAATCAGAAATATGTGACCAGACAGTCACAATGATCATCTTGATTCCAGTCTATGGCTGGACTCTCTGTGCATATCTACACTGTATAGTATTAGGCCAAACCAACGCATCTACGCCACTGACAGGCTCAATGTTTTTATATAATTCTGAAAACACAGAAAAATCCATATAGAAATACACCTGTGCCTGCTTACCTCAGTAACTATAAAGAAACTAAAGAAAATGACTTTTGTTTTTACTTGTCTCTTCTTCCAGTCTCCGACGCAGCGCCCATCAGTGCATGTAGCCGATTTTTACACAGAACTGAGTTCTGATGTTTACACACACAAAAAAGACATTGAATTCTTGAAGTCCAAAAGGCCCTTCATTACTTGTAATGGATCCAGTCTCAAATTGTGCATGATTTCTTTTGTAATTTTCAGATTATAATGAACAAATTATTTTTAACAAATTATGCACCAAAGGTGAGGTGGATGTTGCTGACTGAGAATGTCCAATAGACAACTATACAATTCAGCAACATTTGGGGGCAGCCACTGCCTAATGGTTAGAGAAGCGGCTTTTGGACTAGACGGTTGCTGGTCCGATTCCCGAAACAGCAGGAAAAATGTGTGGCAGTGGGGGAGTGAACAGCACCTTCCCTTCATCCACCTCCATGGCTGAAGTGACCTTGAGCAAGGCACCTAAACCCCAACTGCTCTCTGGGTGCCCCGATGCGTGGCTGCCCACTGCACAGAGTATGTGCTTACTTTTGATTGGTTAAATGCAGAGGCAATAATTTCCCTTGAAGAATTAATACAGTATATCCAAAAAAAACAAAGCCTGTGGCACAAAACTGTTTCTATACTACAGAAGAAGAACATAAAAAGCTAACTAAGTCAAGATTCATTGTTGACTTTTACTCATGAGAGTGGGAAAGGAGATCTGTGTGCACATGCAGGTCAGAGCAGAGCAGCTTACTGTTGCTCTAGAGCTAACAAATACCTTGAAAAGTCTATGAAAAAATTGTTAAAATAAGATTCAGGTTTTGAAATACATTCAAAGTTTTACATGAAAACTTTAGGGAAAAAAAAATTTCTTTTGTTTATTTTTTCATTTTAAAGCATCACAATGTTAACGCTGCCTGCTCCAAGTGACCATGAAAAACCATCATCTGTCATTTTTTATTCAAGCTTTATCCACACAGGATAATAAGCAATTACTGAATAAGAATAATAAGTTAATATGCTCCGAGACAAGAATAATTATTCATACCATACCAAAGCGGAATTCTATACCTGCTTCATTATTCATTCACAATATTTTCCAGTCCAGTGCATCGTAGCAGTGTGAGTTGGCTTGAAGTGCCAGAGGCTACTTCCAGCTAACAGCGTTTCCAATTCATTCTAGACAAATTCCACAAACATATGAAACAAAATATGGCATTACCATGGACAGCAAATACAGACATACTCACCCTACTGACAGTTCTTGGCTGTTGTTATTCCCTCTCTGATATGGCTTACAATATCATAAACAGTGAGAAAATATAATGAACTCAGGGCCACAATGCATCCCTGTAAATTGTACTAACTGACTTCAGTTACAAGTCTTTTCCATCTGCCCCTTTCTCTCCCTGTACAAAGGCATCCAAGACCTTAATCTGTGGATGAAGGCTAATTTTTTTTTACAGCTTAATGCTAATAAAACACATCCTATTCCTATTGGTTCCCAATCAATAACCTCTTGTAGAAAAAAAAACGTTAATCTGGTCATTGGCAGCACAATCGTTCAATCTTCAACCATTTTAAACCTCAATGGTAAAGATTACATAAACTCCCAATCCAAGACTGCCTTTTTACCACTTCTGCTACACTGCATCATTCCGATGCTAAAACACTCACATCCAATTCATCCAAAGACCCTGAAATGCTGCCTCTTATTTTTGTATTACATCCTGGCTAAACTACTGCAAGCCAAGTAAGAATATATTTTGTATCATGGGCTCTTTTACTAATATATTTACCATTTTACTTTGATTTTGAACAGTGTTCTTTGCTTGCTTACTTATTTATTTTTAACAGTAGTAGATTTAAACTATATTTTGGGAGCCTTGCCTACATGCTTACTTGAAGCCCTTTATAGTCTGCAGGGTCATTAAACAGCATCTTTCCATGAGGCGCACATATGAAATCATCAGCCTCTCTTTCTCACACCCAACCCCCCCCCCCCCACACACACACACACACACATACACACATACTGTCATTAGACTTATAATGGTATAAGAAATATATACAACTGACATAGTTTCACCTAAGCATACAATACACAGAAACGGGATTTCCATTAAGCAGCTACATGAGCCCATGCGGGTAAAGTTAGTTTATATAATTTCCCAAAAAGAACAACATTCTGCAGTCTTACACAGGAATATCAGCCTCATAAACAAACTTAGCTGTTTACTAACTTCCGGTGCTACACAGAAATACTTCGGTTTGTCCATAACTTGCAGCAGCAAACAAATGCTTTTCTTTTTAACAAAATTAAAAACTAGTCTTGACGAGAACTTTTAAACAAGTGTTCCAATCGGTACTTGTTAGAAATCCCGCCTCCTGTTTTTGTAAACACCAGCTAGTCTATTAGCCACTCGGCCAAGTCGCTCCAGCCTCGTTAAATCATTTTAGCTACGTTTGTTTTCATGACAAAATTAAACTCGTACCTTCACTACATTCTCATGTCAGAAGGAAGACGGTAAAAGTACAACCACAATCCCTTTTTCCATTTTCATTTCAGTGAAAACCACATGAAATAACCTTCACCTCACTCTCAATCTATAAGAAGCCGCCATCTGTCAGTGGGCGGAGTCAGCGCAATATTTCCGCAATGTGTTTCCGTTTCGATTTCCAAAAAAGTCCCGCCTCATGCGGGGATTGGCTACTGAAAAGCTTCAAGGGGATAGGCCAATTGCGATGTCCTTCTTATTACAGAGGCCGTTCCTGTGTGGTGTAAAAGCGGCTTTGCAGTTCAAATTAGGTCACTATTTGTGACCTAAAACATCCAGTCTCTAGAACAGGGCTATTCAATTAATTTGGAATTGGGGCAAATTCATAAAAAAATCCCGAATTTGGGAACCAAGAAATATGGCCTGAAAAACAAGTGATCACATTAAAAGCTACAGATACAGTCAAGTACAACATCTAAGTGCATATATTGTATGTAAAAGCATAACACTGCACTGTATTACATCAAGACAGAGGTAATCAATGAGTGTCTTATCGCATTAAATAAAACTGTAGCAACATATGAGTGAATAGTATTTAATCAGGGCAAATTACAACTCTAAATAATAATATTAATGATGATAAGTGAATTATCAATAATTAGGTGAACATCAAAACAGAATTAATAATTAGGTGAATATCAAAACAGAAAAGCATAAGCTCTAATTATGATAATACTAAGAACAGAGGGAAAAGAAATAGAGACTGCAAATGAAACAGAAATGTAAAGTTTTAAATAACACAACAAGAATATCAAAGATAATGTGAATATCAACACACTGACATAATACTATAACTGCAATATTCAGCCTTTCCAAAAATCAATCCCAATTACTAATTTGATGAACATAACTGTTACCTAATTTAGTATCCATAAATTGATATCTAATGAGAATTTTTTTTTTCAATTTAGCAAGAGCAGTAAAGTTCAGTTGTATGTGTTCTAAGGGCAACACGCAAACCGTGGAGCAGATGCTGCAGAGAGAGGGACGCACAATTATGAGTTTTAATGACATGCATGTGTGAGAAAAACATTTATTTTTACATTATTCTACAATTCATCAGTCTATATTTGTTCTGAGAAATGAAGGCTATTCCATATAAGAAACTGCTAAAAAAATAAAAAAAAAGTAAAATATCTGCTGCAAGATAGAAAGAGAAGTCTAAGGCCCCAGTACACAACTGTGCAAGAGGAAAAGTACTTCAGAATCTCTAGTTTGAGAAACAGATGCATGGCAGGCAGCTTAATTAAATGGTACTCGCAAAACACCAGTCTCAACTTCAGCAGTGAAGAGTTGAAAAGAAAAAGCCATATCTGATACTGGTCAATAAAAGGAAAAAATCAGGATGGGCAACAGAACACAGATATTTGACCGAGACGAATAGGGGGAAATGCTATAGATATATTCATCTAAGTTTGAGGGGAATAAGGGAAGGCTATCACTCTAGTTTGCAACACCATGCCATAACCTGTGCATGGTGCTTGATTGGAGCCACTCTCCTCCCACATCAGGACAATGACCCAAACTATGAAAAACTATTTAGAGAAACAGTCAGTCAATAATGAAGGAGCCAGCGCTACTGGGAGCAGACTGAGCGTATGCTACAGTAAAAAGTGCCCATCATGCCAGGTGAACCTGTAGGTAGTGCTTTTGGAAACATGGGGTGAAATTTCTTTATCCTACCTTGACAAATTGAAAGCTAAGAAGACAAAAGCATGCAAGGCTGTAATGGAGGATTTTAGACAAAAGCAATGTTTGAAGGAGAAAATAATTATTTCCAAGTAAAAATCAAATCGATTTCTTGAGAACATTTAATAGTCATTTTGAAGCTCATTTGATGAATGTTAGTTTGTGCTTCCATGAAAAAAATGCATTTTCTGGGTGACCCCAAAGTTTTAAACAATAGTGTAAATAATTTACATGAAGGTTGTTCAGAAAAAAGACATTTAAAAGTTAAACAAGGCCAATAAAAAGTGGCTGATGGCTACGAAACATTTACTATTCTAGCATGAAGCAATCCAGCCATGTTTATACACAGGCTTGCAGTGATCGTTTTCTCACTGGTGAACTGGCAACATTGGCAGCATTGTTCTCCAACATGGCATGGCCGCCAGAATGTCGTCGCAAGGTCAACGCTCTTGGAAAAAACGCTCCACTTACATACGGTAGTACTAGAGGATGACTCGATAAACCTTCAATATTCCTAAAGTAAATTTAAAAAACGAAAGACAATCAAATTATCACTTACATAAAACTTCATTCAGTACAGTTTTCATTCATCATAATTTAAAGATGATGTCCTCGAAAAGGAGGCCGTCATTGTCTACACAAGCTTGGAGGTGATTTCTGAAGTTTGCCATGGCTCGACGGTTCATGTTGGGTGGAACAGCCGTCTTCACCTGCTGAATATTGAATAATGACCTTAAGGGCTTCAAGAGTTTGGGGTCGGTGAGTATATACAGTACTCTCGTAATTTAAGGTACGGAACAAATCACAAGGGGAACGGGTCAATGATCCCGAACCATTTCCAAAGATCTTCGAGTTGGGGGTGCTGTAGCTCCATCTTACTGAAACCACACATTGAGTTCTTCAAGGTGTTGAAGTCGGCTACCGACACCTCTCCTGTGTCACCAGATTATCTTTAACCTTGTTTTATGGGGTTTTTTGTTTTTGTAGTTTTTGTTTTGTTTTTGTCTTGTTTTTTTTTGGGGGGGGGGGGTCACTCTGTAGAGAAAATACATGAATCTGGTTTAATTTGACAGATTATGACTGTTTTTCGTAAAGTTCAGACAATGCATGAATGTTTTTCTTAAATTCCCTTATAATGACTAAAAACAACTTTCAGATGCTTTCAGATTCTGTTTCTTCTTCAGAACAGAATAGATCCGAGACTAATGACTGCCCTCTATAGGCGCACATGTGTATGTATTTGAGGCAGAACTCGCGAACTGAAGCAGTCACCACCTTCAGCCTTGTCCATGGTATTTCTGATACTTTAGCACCTTCAGAGAAATCACTGCAGTTATAAACATAGGCAGGACACGAGATTACACTACTACTACACTACTACTATTTATTCTAGGTTTCTTTACTTCTTTGCTGCGCTTATAAATGTTGAACAAAAGCTTCCCAACGCCAATACACAAAAGTACTGTGACAGGTTCACTGTAGTCACGTTGAGCTTCATTAAATCTGCGAATAGTAATGATTTTTATGCTAACATTAGTGTTGCTAGCGTTCAGGAGCTAACACTTTACCACAGCAAGTTCAAACAAATGTTCCACTGAGTGAAACACACACAAACTATCAGCTGTACACACACACACAAGGCAGAGAAGGTTTCATTAACTATTCGTGAAAGCTTATATAAGATTTGAGTTACCTGACATGACGGTGGATGTAGGGTAGCAACAGCTTTGACAACACAGTAAACAAATAGAGGCGTTTTTTTTTCTTGCAGAACCACCTGCTGTAGCTTCAACTTTGAAGTGTCGTTCGTGAGCGAGTCGGTTCTCTGAGCCGGCTCTTTGAGTCGGTTCTTTTACTTGTAGCTTCTGCTTCTTCTTTGTCTTTCGGCTTCTCCCTTCAGGGTTCGCCACAGCAAATCATCTTCTTCCATCTGTCCCTGTCTCCT
>JBCNYG010000014.1:7549899-7560374 GCA_039654305.1 Porochilus rendahli | reverse complement strand
CACACACACACACACATACACATACACATACACATACACATACACATACACACACACACACACACACACACACACAAAATAATATTTTCCAATTACACCAAACCAGTCAGAGTTTTAGTTCTTCAAAAATCCTAGCCACTTCTGTATGAAGCTGGGGCACACGCTCAGCTCGTCAGGCCATCGCGGGGCCAAAACACACACACACACACCCACAAATAATTTACACACACACACACACACTGACACCTAGGGGCAATTTTGGAAAAAAAACACAACAACAACAAAAACCCATTAGCCTAATGTGCATGTCTTTGGACTGTGGGAGGAAACTGGAGCACTCGGAGGAAACCCACGTAAGAACACAGGACTTTCTGTCTGTGAGGTTGAAATTCTAAGTACTAGGCCACTATGCCACCCAATTCATTTTCGTCCAAGTTAAAAAAAAATTTTTTTATTTATTTCCTGGCAGTTTATCAAAACAATACACTTCATGACACATATTGTCTTTGGCCAAAATGTTTTCCAACCATCATATTGTCATATTGCCCATTCCTAAAGAGCATAAAATATCAAACATGGATACAAGTTAAATGTTTGACTTTGAAATATTTCGTTTTAGACGGTCAGCCACAATCCAATTAGCCATACCATTAAAATCGTCGGGAATCGGAGTTACTTTGACGAGAAACACAACATGGGTGTAAAATGACTGGGTTTTTTCATCTCTAAAGCAGCAGGTCATGTGGGACTTTCCTGGTATGCATTGATATGCATCTAACAAAGATAAATATAATATATATATATTACATAATATATAATATATAGACAAATAGTAAACTGGCAAGAGTACTATGCGTACCCAAAGCTCATTGTGGCAGGAAGGGAGCAAAGCCATGTCTGATCTGATACCACAGAAGAGCTACAGGAGAACAAACTGCTGAAACTTTTAATGCTGGCTATGACAGAAAGGAGTCAAAACACAGTGCATTGCAACTGGCTATCTAACTGCATTCAGGTGGTGCTAATGTTATGGCTGATTGGTGAATGTTCCCTACATCACAACAAGTCAGTGATTAGATTTACAGTCAGACATTAGATGCTAGTCAAGTTTATTGTTAAGTGTGTTGCCCCATAAAGAAAGCAGTCAGAATGAGTACCTAGACTGTGATATTACTGTTATTTTTCATTGTACCAGATCAGCTTTATGTTTTGCTTCATGTCGTAATAACCTGTGCTTCCCAAGCTGCTGTTGTAGTAAAAGAAATGGCACCGCACCCATTTTATTGAGGTAAACAAACACAGGTGTTTCTCTGGAGGGATCCTTTCCATGTTGTCAGACACTTGTGCGTATACAGCTGTCTTAAAACACTTATGACACTGTTTGCCCCGTAGTGCTACAGTGTTCAACCGTTTTGCAGGTGCTGGTTATATAGTGTTTCTGCCCCGAGAAGAAAAACCCACCTGGAATGGAGATGGGGAAAATAGAGCCCAGGCCCAAAAACACCAGGAATTTCTTTTAATTCAGGATGTGCACCTTTTTTGTCGGCTTGCTTGTGTGGGTTAGCATGGATCGGCTTCAGAAAACCAGCCATAGTCCAAAAAATGCTATTACTCTCACCCTCATCAGTCATCTTTTCAGCCTCGTCCACATTCGCTTTGGTTTCACCAACAGGTGTGAGGGTGGTTGCTGTGTCGTTTATCCCATGTTGTTCTCTCTCGTGGTTCCTCAGCTGACTCTGAAAATGGAATAATTACAAAAATAAAAATGACTAAATAAAATCACATGCAACGTATTACTAAATACCACATGAAGAGAAAAAGAACAACATCACCATAATTAGAAATGGCGAACTTTATACTAGAATTAACTACACAGGGTGCGTACAGAACATTTAGGCACTGTTTTAGCACTTTCAAAATAATTACAAAAATAAGCATTTAAACTTAGTAAAGTAAAAAAAATCCGTAAAGAAAGAAATGCATTATCATCACCTTTCAGTAACACTAAACAGTGTGCAGTTAATACAGTAGCAGGTGATGATAACGGATATGATTACATACCCCAAGCAAGAGGATATCTGCACAGTGTAAATTGGTGCTAATAATTAATTCATTAATTAATTATTACAAAGAGATCCTGTACTATAGTCTAAGAATCTTGAAAGCATGACCATAATTACTGTCACCTTACGTATTACAAACATAAAACAGAAGACAGTCGGAAAATGGTGTTACATAACATTACACTAGCTGTCATTGTCTTTGCAGGCAATTTGGCACAAATAAATGACAAAGATTTTATATTTTTTCACCAACTTTGTGTGTATGATCATTAATAGCTGCTTAACATCAACTGTAGTCATTTTAAATAACGGGCTCTTTTCAGTGATTGTCATTTAAATTATGCTCTTATTCATTCATTCATTCATTCAATTTCTAAGCCGCTTAATCCTAATTAGGGTCGCTGGGAGGCTGGCGCCCATCTCAGCCGACTATGGGCAAGGGCGGGGTACACCCTGGACAGCTCGACAGGCCATCGCAGGGCCAACAATCACACAACCATTCACACTCACACTCACACCTAAAGTTGATTTGTAACAGCCAATCAGACTACTGTGCATGTTATTGTGCATGACTGTGGAAGGAAACAGGAGTACCTGGAGGAAACCCACGCAAGCACAGGGAGAACATGCAAACTCATTACGCCGTTATCTATTTTGTATTTCTTCTTGTGCAGGATATATATTTTCAAATGTGCAAGATATCCTATATTTACACTGTAGATACATCCTGTTTGCGTAACCCTTGTGCACTGGGCTTCACATGGTGTCGTCGTGCTTCACTTGTGATCTCATGCCACTATGGCCACTATGTCTGTTTGTTTGCGTGCTTTTCATTTCTTGTAATTTGGGTGGATTGCAAAACTGAATTGGCCTTTGGGAATGATAAAGTTGTCTGAATCGGAATCACCGTTAGGACAATAACCTTTCGAAGTTTGAAACATGACTTTAGAAATCATCTGTATAAACATAAGGAAAAAAAAAATCGATACATCTTCTCACTTCAGGGTAGCACGGCCTATTAATGCAGAAAGAAACCACCACAGGTAGCATAAACATTATAATAAAAATATCATATTATATGACTTTTTCTGATAAAAAAAAAAGGCTTTCGGGAAACACTACAACGAAATGAAAGTAAGGAAGAACTGGTACTGAAAAGTGAAGCACATCTCTAACTGCACTTCATCAAGATGATCATCTCACTCCCATGTTTAATGAGTCAAGCCTTTTTAAATATTTATTTTCTAGCTAACCAACACCTGTATATACAAATGTACACGTCAATAAGTATAATTAAGCACAGTGCCAAATGTAAAGCAACATGTCAGAGCAGTGGTGGCCATCACCAGGCGACATCTTCAAGAATTTAGTTTAAAATAAATAAAAATTCGATTTTGGAGCCAGTACAGTGATGCATCACCCCACTACACATAAGAATCCTCATACAAAACTGCAACTATTGCAAATAGTTTTAATTGGTAAGTTATTGTTACTAGCTATTTAAAACGATCATGAATGACATGAGCAGTTTCTCCCGGTGTTATTGTGTGTCTTTAGACTGTGGGAGGAAACCGGAATACCTGGAGGTCACCCATGCAATTGGAGTCTGGCTTAAATAGAATTTGATACCATGTCTAATGTTATTGGCTTCCTGCTATCCTCGGAAGTTCTCAAGTGTTAGAGCGCTACGCATTAAATCTACTATAATAAAAACTTTTTTTTTTTTACTTACTTTACTTTAAAGATATAACTTACAACACTGAGGGTAAATTTAAATGCTTTATTATAACATTCTTAGATAAGAGTTTCTTACAGCTTCCTTAAAGAGATCAGATCTGGATCCTCAAAGCCCACTTCTGCAGTGAATCTTCTCTGTAGTGTATGACAGAGCTGCATATTCTACGCCGCTTCCTGACGTGCAACCAACATTTTTATTGGTTAGAATGCTAGCAGTGCATTTTCTCCTTCATATTTCCGGCTACTCCTTATTTCTTGGGGAAAATTGGAAAAACACTACCAGGATATTGGGTTAAATTAAGTGTTTAAAAAGTGTGACGCTCTAAGAGGCTGTAGATCATTATAATGGCCAGTTTAATCCCCGTATAATCCTGTGCATTTAAACACTCACAGACTTACACCGAAGTGCTTTGTGCTCATTCTCTCATTCTGCAGAATACAAGCACCTTTTAGGGATCCAAGTTTAACCTTTCTAAGAGTGTACTAGATGGATGGTACTGGATGTTGTATGTTACTAATATAGGATTCAGCATAAAGTGTTCAGTCATGCACAATCACCTTATAGTTGAAAATCTCGTTGCACTGCGCGCACTGGTACATGCGACTCTTGCGATGGTGGATCATATGACTCTCCAGATCATTGCTGTCAGAGGCAATGTGCTCGCAGATAGGACATTCGTAAGGCTGCCTCTGCCTGTGGGCACGCAGATGCTGCTTGATGTAGCCCTTGTTGCCACTGCTGTAAAGGCACAGACGGCAGCGATATGGTCGGTCACTCCCAGCAACGTACTCAACCAGATCGGTGTCGATAGAGGAAGAATCATCTCCCACATCTACCTCTCCTGTAGCCATACTCCCATTCAGCACGTGTGGATTATCCTGTAGCTCCTTTAGAATGTCTTCATCTGAGGCATTCTGATCTGACCTTTCTCGCAACCGTTCAATAACAGTAAGTAAAGATTTGCTGATTCCAGCTTTAGCGGGTCCTTCCAACATTAATCCGTCCTTGGAACCCTGGCTGAGGTTTAAAAGGGTGGTTGACTCTGGCATCTCCGCCACCAACTCTGATGAAGGTGCCCTTTCGTTGGATGCAGCAGAAGTAGTGGACAAGTCAAGTACTTTCTGGCCTGTGTCACATATTACATTCGAAGTGCCCTTAATAGTAGATTTGATCAACTCTGGAGCTCTCAATGGCATGGCCACAAGGGCTTCAGCAGCTAAAGAGTGTAACCGCAAGCACTCAGAATGTGTTCTCCTACGAGTTGGTGGAAGATTTTCGTCCGGAGATGGCTCAGATTCTTGACTCTCCATTTCCTGATGAACATCACTACCATTCCATTCGATCAAAACCTGCTCCTCACAATACATGGAGCGAGACTCGCTCTCAATTTCCACCTCCTGGGAAGGCAGCAGTGTCTTGTATCGAGTTACCTCCGGGCTAAGGTGCAGAGGCTTGCTGGCTACAGGTTCTTCAGTACAGGGAAGCCTCTCCACAATGACATTGACATGGCCGGCATTGTTGCCGCTGGAGCTGATTATCTTTTGTACCGAAGACAGCAAGCTGTCTGTATTAGTCTGCTGGTTTTCTGTTTCCAACTCCAACTCCATCTGTGCCTCAGGAGTCACTTGAACCTCTGCCGGGGGCTCCTCGGAGAGTGCTCCTTCAACAGAGAAAATGTTGTGGATGGGACTTTCAAGCTCCTCCACTCTCTCTGCCACATCACCACCCTTGCATTTCACACTTGCTGATGCACACAGCTCCAGCTGAATAGAGGGAGCACTGTGCAGAACCTGAGCTTGTTCTCCAACAGGTGCAAGAACCACAATAGCCTCCTGCTTTTTACACTCGCCGAAGGATGAGTTACTGCAAAGGGTATATAATGGGTAAGCCTCATGTTGGTCAGCATCATCTTCAAATATAGGGTATGAGCAGTCCACCAGGCCAGCATGCTTCCAGGCATGCGTCTTCAAGTTGCGCTGCTGCCTGCATTCATAGCTGCATATCAGGCAGTGATACCGGCCTTGCTCATAGCTGTACCACTTCTTAGGTGCACCTGAAATTTTCTCCGTTTCGGTCTCAGATTTCGTGCTGGAAAACCCGATTCCATCCTGCACATTTCCCTTGATTCTTTGTAGTTCAGCGGGGACACTTTTGGTGCAGTCGCTATGGTCAAAGTGGAGCCTGATATGCGCTTCTAACTCCTCCTGATGGCTGGAAGTAAAACAACACTCCGAGCACATGAGAATGACATCGTTGTGCTGCTCATCATGCTGCTTCATGTGATCTTTCAAAGCACCCAGGGAAGGAGAAACGAAGCGACACAGGCTACACTGGTAGCAGGTGACCATGCGGGCACGTCTATTATTCGGTTCCTGCTCTGTGATGGGCACTGCGGCACCAGTGAGATTCTGGCACTCCGCTTCATACTCCCTGGATCTTTTCGATGGTGAAAACCCGCCGCTACCCTCTCTGCTATCTGCCACCATTACTGAAGCACAGGTCATGGAAGGACGCTTTTTCCCAGAGATAGTACATCGCTTAGGGCGTTTCTCCACTATCTTACTGAGCTTCTCGATCACCTGGATGAGCGAATCTGCAGCTTGCTTGTGTTGCTCCTGCTCTTCTTCCACATCATGAATGTAGACATCAGGATGATCTCTGGCGCAAGGGACTAGGATGGCAACACCACTGCTGTCCTCCATACCTAAGTATATCAAAAGGAATACAACCAATTTTCAAAACTTTTTAAGTGTAATGTATAATAGCATTCAGAAAACAAATAGATGTGATAATATCATCAAAGTGAATTATTGATGAATCTTATGCAGAATGCAGGAGACATTGGGAGATAATTAAGTTATGCGCTGATGATGAAATGGAAGTCGCGTATTTTCGGAACATTGAAGAGACTATTCAGTTCAGCGAGCCTGAGGCAAAGAATTAATTTAGTATATGCTTCGTGGGAATAAAAGTAAAAAGATGAGTCTAAAATGAGTCTTTATGTATAATTGCTAACATTGCTAAATAATGACTGACACAAGTGGGCTTTCGAGCGCACACACAAGCGTTTTAAAAGAACTTAGAACTATGTAACTTTTTTTTTAGCATATACTTCATGGAAGACATAAAGAAAGAACATAAAACAAGAATTTATAGTTGATATTAATATTCTTGAGCCCACATCTTACACCATCACCCGGAGCTAAAAGAAACGGAGCAGCAGCTTCACAAATGGAGCAGCAACTTCACTAAACTCCCAACCAACTCTGAACGAGCAAAGCGGATCAGTAAATCTATAAAAACACTTGTCTATTAATATAAATTCTTTCTTATAGAAGAGTTGTTCCTGGCTTACAGAAGAATGTTGTTACTCGTGAAATTGGCTCCCTTTGTTTGTAATGATTATGAATCAAAAATTGGTTTGAATCGAGAATCGATGCTGAATAGAATCGTCACCCCAAAACTCGGAATCGAATTGAATCATGAGTTGTTAGATTCCCTAGTAAATACCATCTTCTGTTCAGTCAAGTAATTCAGAGTTTAGTATATACTACACCAAAACAAAACTAAAAAAACTGTAACCAGGATCTGAAATGTTCATAATTTTTTGTATAGCAACTGCTGAGGTTTTCAGAATAAAAAGCATTAAAAACTTTTCTCCAGGTTCTAGTGTTATCTCTAACAGGTTTAATATATTCTAACCTAATCTCTCTCCCAAAAGCACGACCAGACCCATGTTAATGTGTGCCAGTAACAAGACAAGACAGTAATAACTTAAAATTGGTTCTGTATTTATGCTGTTTTATTTAGGTGATCTGATTTGGAACGAGCATCTACGCTACAGTTATAACAAGTTATAGCACGTTACTGGCCTAGAGGCGCTAGATTATGGTTTTCCCTGCCCTGCTTTCTAACAAGCCTGGATATGCAAAGAAAGTGTTCGCAGTTAGTGTTCTTCTGTAGTTGTGACTGATAAAAGCTGCTTCTATTAAAACGAAGACATTTGTTTTGCCAAAGTCAAGCAGATGTTGAGTTTCCCCCTGTTCTGGTTACTTTATTTGCTTGCCCACATGGGAACACCAAGCTAGAGAGAGAGAGAGAATAAAACTTAAAAAGTCCAGAAACAAAATGTACTAGTTCCAGATGGATGAGCAAGCCCACAACTGCTTATTACACTGTAACAGCATAATACTTTTGTTATGAATAAATATGTCTATGGCTACTCAATAGAAAATGACCTCATTGTGATTATTTTCATATTGATTGATTGATACTTTAGCTGGTACAATTTTTTGTCCGTACTTCTGCCAGGCTCCTGCTGTTCTAAATGTTTTTGGTTTTATTTAAATTTTCCTTTATGACCTTTGGAAGAGGCCCTTATCCAGACCAACTTGCTCATATGCTTGGAGGTGGTGGATTTTAAACTTATAAATGCCTGATCGGAGGCCCAATGTCTTACCACGCATATTCTAATGGTGCTTAAGTCAGAATGGTGATCGTACTCTTAACACACTCACACACAAACATAAATAAATAAATTAAACATCTCTAGTGGATATTCCTTGTTTGGTTACACAGATAGCGGGATGTAATATAGACTGCTGTTTTGGGTATCATCGGATCTCCCACATCGTAATACCATAATTACAGTACGCACCGTGTTGCTGTATTCTCACAACACTGAATCTGAAACGCTCCACTTCTTACTTCGACTGGTGCCGATGTCTTTACTGTAACCAGAACATTTAAGGTCAGCCTATAGCAGTCAGCTGTTTGCCTTAAGAGGCATCTGACCCTCGGCAGGTCAGCAGGAGCCTGGTTTAAAATATCCAGTGCTATTATAGCACATAACTGCAGAAATGCTTTTGTGACTCATAGCATGAAATTCTGCCCCGATTACAACAACATGGTCTTTCTGGTGTGCTCTGTTCATTAATCTGACTGGTTAATAGCCTTCAGATAAGACATCACTATCTAACTAATACGCTATCAGCTATCTGCAGGCATTTTGCAAGAGGAAATATAAGGTTTCCTTCACTTTCCCTCTCCGACCACAAAATATTCCTCAACTTCTGCTTTCTTTGGGACAGTGAGGCTAAAGTAGGATTTCACTTCCTAATAACACAGACATAAACACAGACACGTGTTTCAGAAAAGCACATGGACAAAAATAGAGTGAGTAAAAAGCTATAAGCAGGGTTGGGGGGATTATCTGGATTTATGTTAAAGGAAGTAGAACTTGATCAATATTTAGTGGGTGCAACACAAGCAGGGCAATTTAATACGGCTTGAATCAAATGCTTGCTTTCTTTCTGTCTATTAATTTTTGGAATGTTTTAGATAAAATTAAAGAATGGGGGTGTTTTATAGTGCACACACATCAGATCATCCTAAATCATTTGTAGTATCAAAGTTATAATAATTCTAGGAGAAAGAAGGATGAGGATTATAATAATAAAGACTATGACGATAATAATAAAGGTTATGATCATAATAATTAAGATTATAATAATAGGGGAGTAGCTATGCCAAAAATAATTAAAGGTTGCTTAGAAAGCAGTCAATGCCACACGATCTTATAATGGTAATATTTACAATAACACTCCAAAAGTGCTCTGATAATAAGAACACGACGTCCCCGGGGTTTTTCTGTCTTCTCTACGAGACAACTAAAACACACATGGCGAATATGCGGCTGTGCTCCGATCGGTTCCTTATTCCCTATACAGGCGCACTAGATTAAGGGAGACTGGAACCAAGTGTTCTCTTATATAAGTGCACTACACAAACGAAACAAGGTGTTTGGGATTCAGCCCGTCTCTCCCCCTGAAACCCAGACAGTGTGGAAAAATAGGACTCTTAAATCATTGGCGTTGTTTAATAAACAACTCGGACTCATGCGACTTTTATAAACAGCCAATCAGAGTTACTTACTGATGTGGAAACTCTGAGTGATCTTTGGTCCCCGGATCTTGTTATTTGCAGGTTTATATCTCAGGCAGTAAAAAAAAGTCACTTTTTTCTCACGCTGGGCTCAAAATGGCGAGAATGGATCGCGATCATGTGACACTTCTTGGTCAGGTGACTACAGAGGAATGAAAATGTGACGTCAACTACGCCGCCGTGTGTGTTTTCTTTATTTTTTCCCCTCCACCCACCTGTTTTCCAACCAGTCCCGCCTCATCCCCTTTTCTGGCTTGGGATTGAACAGTAAAAATGTGAATATAGGCTATTAACCAATCAAAGAGCAGACATATTTCAAGCGAATACCTTTCACGTACCCCATCTAGTGTTAATATGGTGTACTACAGTTAAAAACCCTTCTTGATTAACCGACACACCATAATTATAAATCATTATGTATAGGCTATTAGATTATGTGTGCAAGGGTTTTTTGTTTGGGTTACACAGAGCAGACAACAGAAGATCATTATTCCTTTTTAAATCGTCTTAAATAATTAGTATTACAGGCACACTCACTAAACCTTTTCTTACAAGTTTCTAATAGAACCGCTCATAGCTCTCGATCATACTAGACTGGATGTAGCCTATCTCGGCCGACTCTGGGCAAAGACAAGGTACACTCTGAACAGCCCTCCAGACCATCACAGTGCCAACACACACACACACACACACACACACACACACACACACACACACACACACACACACAC
>JBCNYG010000014.1:7484378-7495681 GCA_039654305.1 Porochilus rendahli | reverse complement strand
GAATGGACATGTCTGAGTTCCAAGAGAAACACGAGGTAACACACACACACACACACACACACATACACACATACACACAACCATTTACACTCACACCCAGGGGTAATTTGGAAAAGCTAATTAGCCTAATGTGCTTGTAGTTGGACTGTGGGAGGAAACCTGAGTACACAGAAGAAACCCATGCAAGCATGGGGAGAACATGCAATCTCTATATAGAAATGTGTGAGCCCAGGACCCAAATCCAGGATTCTTTTGCTCTAAGGCAGACATAATAACCAATACGCCACGATGCGGCCCTATATATCCAGTCCACCAAATGAGTAAGTGAGTGAGTAATTCACTAATTAATAATTCTCTTTTATTAGGATATTTTCTCAAAAATGTGTTCTTCAGAAAAGTCCTAGAAAATTAGGATTGTTTTCTTTATCATAGACTTCAGCTATTTCATCAAATAGTTTGGTAAAAAAAATGTACTTCATGATTAAGCAATATCTTTTGGAATTTAATGTTTTGACAAATTCACGCAACATCAAAAGATTTATTTCCATTCAGAGTTGGCTTTATTTTTTACTGAAATTTTAATTGGTGGGAAAATAGAGCCACTAAGTCATCTCTAGCACATCCCAAGGACTATCAGTAGGATTAAAGAGGCCCATTCACTTACTAGGCATATTAAAAAAGCATGAAATACTGTGTAACCTCTTGCAAATAAAATGGAATCTGCCACAATGTCTTTGTGAAATAATTTGCTTATGCCTGTATAAGCGAGTGTCAATGACCCCTGGAATGGGTGCAGGGGTAATATTAGTAAACATTGCCATTCTTTTTCCTTCTTGAAATTGTATGCCTTCATCTGTTTCTTGCCATCTAATCTCAGACTTTTCCACTTTTCACGAATCAGTGTTGTCCTCCAAGTTTTGGCACATGTGCACGATCATTCCTCTGGTCATGTGATCTTGCTATTTTTGTAGCATGTAAACTAACTCAGAAACAAAACAAAATGCAAAACAGGTGAATAAGGGATACTAAGTCCATGAGCTGGGGTGGTTTTACGGCAAAACCAAAATGAACTGATAATGGAAGGTAAAACATAGTTTATTTATTAGTAAATGGGCACCTTTAAGGTGAGTTCATGTGAGAAAATAATTCCTCATGCACCCTGAACCGCTCTTTCAGAGTCTGAGCCACAATTTTATACCCATACTATCAGGAAAGTAAAAGTCTATTATTGGGATAACCTGGGTATTCAGTACATTCAGATCTTCAGCTTCATTTTATTGCAACATAATCTTGTTGGGCCTTGACCTGACCATCTGAATCAACAATGCTACCGTGATCATGGGCGGTAATCCAACAAAGTATATGAGAAGTGAACTTTCAAACTGAAAAGGAGAGTTGCTCCATGTGCTCTTTCATGACTTTTATTTAACTGCTTTGAAAACATTCTCAGAAATCCTGGGTCAAGACTGGTTATTGTCAAGGATAAGGCACCCTGTTACCTTTACAAAGACAAAATGCTGGCATTCTGAAACATTCAAGGTGCTTCACCATGGTTTGTAACACAGAGTTTGAAGAAAATAAAATAAAAAGCTGTTCAGGTAGTGAAAGCCAAACCCATGTTTATCATATGGAACCATCCATATCTTGGGCTCAGACATAAAAAGCAATGGTCCTTTAGGACCTTCAGGCTTGTCTCTACTCTTTATGATCTGTTGGTAATTAAAGGTGTGCTGGTCTGCCGATGTGTGGACACAGCACAGCTGAGATGGCTGGAGGAAGATAAATGAGGCGGGCAGATGTAATATCCCTGGACTTATGGGACTGCTCGGCTGTTGAGGAGTGTCATGGATGATTATTAATGTATGATGCCATGGCCAATGTAATGAGCGTGTGTGACCAAATAGTATAAACACACAGATATGTTGTTTATGAGTGTGACTTAAGAAAGGCTTGAACATGATAGTACAAAATATAAAATATATTGAATCACAAACTCCTCTTGGTTTCATTTCTCTGGAGAAACTTCTCTCCTAAAACCCTGTAGGCTCAGCATTATTGTAAGGATTGGTATTAATGTATTAATGTTAATAATAAACAAATGTTCTATTCCTTTGCATTATTTTATTTTAAATGCTATCCACTAATTTGCTGAACCACTTACTCCTACTAGGGTTGTGGGGAGGATGGAGCCTTTTTCAGCTGTTACTGGGTGAACACAGACACAACCATTCACAGACTCACATAGGGGCAATTTGGAGCAGCCAATTAGAATAATGTGCATGTCTTTAGACTGTCGGAGGAAACTAGAGTACCTGGAGGAAACATAAACAAGCAAACTCCACGCAGAAACACCCTTATCCGAAACTCGCCATAATGCTGGAAAATATTAAATTATATTAATGTAAAAATATGCAACAAATCACTTAATTATTTTTAAAATATTCATGATTTCACATTTTCAATGTTAATATGGTTAGGGTTATCACATTCACATACAGTCCCTAACGTAAAGATTGACGGACAAAGTCCATTTTCATAGCTGTCTTCCTCCCTTAATTGTCACTGTGGCGGCGGGAGCTAATGCAACACTATCTAGATCTGCTACTGAACACACACTACTGGGGAACATAGGCACTGGAGAACATAGGTGCTGGGGAACATAGGTGCTGGGGAACATAGGTGCTGGGGAACATAGGTGCTGGGGAACATAGGTACTGGGGAACACAGAAATGGACCCATTTGGTTAACTAACATCTATGCTAATGTTTTTTAGCCCTATATCTAACTTTTATTTTAAACAATGCTGTTGTACTTTCAAGCCTTTCACCTTTGTCAATTTCCCAATCTTATTAAAAAAGAAACAGTGATGTAGTGGTTAGCAAACAGCATCACAACAAGAAGGTCCTGGGTTTGATTTCCAGGCCGAGGTGTTTCTGTATGGAGTTTGCATGTTGTCCCCGTGCTTGCATGGGTTTCTTCCGAGTACTCTAGTTTCTTCCCACTGTCCAAAGACATGCACATTAGGCTAACTGGTCCCTAGGTGTGGATTTGAGTGTGACTGGTTGTGTGTGCTGCCCTGCAATAGTCTGGTGAGCTGTTCAAAGTGTACCCTGACTTCACCCAGTGTTGGCTGAGATAGGCTCCAGCCTGCCTGTGACCCTAGTAGTAGTATTAAGCAGCTCTGCAAATGTGTGAATTGAGTGTGAGTGAATCAAGATTCAGGGGACATACACTTCATCTTGCAGTAATCTTTGGAAAACCCAGATGATGTAAAATCTTTTTGAAGTCTTGTTGAATAGGGACAGATGTCAAGTAAAAGGGTTGAATGATACGTGTGGCACACAACGAAAATGTACATTTGGCATGAATTGTAATTAACGACTTATAGAAAGCCATCTTTAAAGAATGAGATGTTAAATGCATTCGCACATTAATGGCGTAGGTTTTAGTCAACTTTATTTAAATTTCTAGTTGGGGTAATAATTTTATTTTGTTCTTGTGGAGGGCAGCATGGTGGTGCAGTGGTTCGCACTTCAGCCTCACAGCAAGAACGCCCCAGTTTTATTCCTGTTCTCGGGCGTTTCTGTGTGCAGTTTTCATGTTCCCCCTGTGCTTGCGTGGGTTTCCTCTGGGTTCTCCGGTTTCCTCCCACAGTCCAGAAACATGCACAGTGGGCTAAATGGCTGTTCCAAATTGTCACTAGGTGTAATGGCTGTTCCAAATTGTCACTAGGTGTAAGTGTGTTAAGGCTTGGATGTGTTGTCTCTGCAATTACCTGGTTCAGCTATTCCAGCAGTACCTTGTTTTCGCTGAGTTGGCTGAGATAGGCACCAGCGTCCCCGTGACCCTAATTAGGATTAAGCGGCTTCGAAAATGAATGGATGATTAAATATTGAAACAAATAAATAAATCAATTAAAAAACTGACACCTCTTTTTTTAAACTTTAAAGCTCACATTGAATTCAATAAATGCATTTCATACATTAAATGGAATTATAATAAGTAAAGATTCTCACATATGAATATATATAACACACACACATTTATAAGCATTGCAGAGGTGACTGTGTAGTTCGTGTTGGTGGCCATGTCAGAGCTGAGCTGCTGGTTCCTATTGACAGCAGGTCTCAGGAGGCCTGTGTGAACATGGGATCTCTGGAATCAGGCTTGACTGTATTAAAGAGGAATTACGTGACACGGTCACCACACGAGCACTTTATCTGCTGACTCCTGTCTCTCTAAAGCCCACGCACATGTCCACACATCTGAACACCCACTCCCTCATCCATGTGCACATACACAGTCTGAGGCATCCCATAGGTCACTCTCCATTAAATGTCACTCAGTCAGGACTGTCTAAATAGGACTGATAAAAAGAAGTGGATTAGTGGGAGGCACTGTCGCTTCAGAGTGAGAAAGTTCTTGAAGCTTAACAAGGCTTTTCTGCGTGGAGTTTGTATTTTCTGCCCATGCCTACATGCTTCCTCTGGGTCCTCTGAAGACATGCACATTAGGTCAACTGGCTACACTAAATTGCTCATCAGTGTGAACCTGAGCGTGAACGGTTGTTCGTCTCTGTGTTAGCCTTGTGATAGATTAGTAAAACGCTCAGGATGTAGCCAACTTCTCACTCTAAATCACCTGGGATTGGCGCTATCTTTCCCTAGGACCCTGATGGATAAGCGGTTTAGATAACGGATGGATGGGTGGATTAGAGGGAAAGATGGGTGGTAATGAGAGATGAAGGCAGAAAAAGGCAGTATAAAGCAAATGGACTCACTGCAGTATGCAGCTTGAATGCTAGAATACTCTGAGTAAATTTAGCCATCACACAGATGTATTAATTGATAAATATATAGTGAATTAAATGCAAAAGGACTGCATCTGTCAGTTGAATTGAAGGGTACCAGTTTTGGAATTCATCCCACTTTTACTTGCACACAAACACACGCGCCCACACGTACACACACACACACACACACACACACACACACACACACACACACACACACACACACACACCCACACACACACACACACACACACACAGAACAGAGTGTTTACTGTTTCACCCTCCAGTCACCGACAGATGGTGATGCTATGGGCAATCACACTGTTTTATGAGGGGAGAGGGAGAGAAAATGCCTCTCTTTCGTCTTCAATAGACAGTTAGTCTGACAACAGGCACCTCAGCCGCTTTGGTGTTTCTTCCCAATTCATCTAGCTGCCATTTTATATGTGACACAACAAAATTTTTTGAGACATATTAACACAATTCTCGAAAAATTTTCCGAGATACGGGAGTTTGGGAGTCCTAAAAAAAAAAAAAAAAAAAAAAAAAAGATTCTAGCCTAAAATAGACTACATACTCTTCCTGTTTATTTTTTTTTTCAAAAATGCTTTCATACCACAAAAAATCTCTCAAAAAATCTTAATGATGGATTATGACTCATATAAGTTTATGTTAGATAAACCAAGTATTTATCGTAATACTGTATAAGTGATGCAATGTATCAGATGTCTTTCAGTCCAAGGCTGCTGTTTTCATTCTGCCATGATGGAAGCAGATTATGAAGAGGATGATATGAAAAGACATCACAGATGGAGAGAAAAGAAAGAGATGGAGCAGAAGGTCCTCAGGGCCCGTTTGAGCACCTGCCCAACTCCAAACCAATCAACAATGTCCTATGTCCTATGTAATATATCAATATACTATAACAACTTTTATACAATTACAAAACAAGCAGAAGGAAATCATAATTAAAAAAAAAATTTTCATTTGAAATAAGTATTATTTTGATTATTGTAAGTATATTTTACTTGAAATTCAATATGAAATCTATGCAAATAATAAAAAGTGACTTTTTACCAGTTGGCGTCTAATCGGGGTCTCCCAACCAAACCCCATCACCCCCACCCCTTACTATATAAATAAATTAACAATTTAATCCGTTATTTGGAGGATCCTCATGTTGGAACCCACTGTTATTATATTTTTGAATATATTTCTTACACATCCTATGTCTTAAAAAAGGTTCGAGTAGAAAACATCAGAATGAAATATGGGAGAGGTATAAAGTAAGACCTAATTCGAAGAAGAATTTCTTCCTTTCAAGTGTACACAAACATACTCCCAGGAACCTTTTTCATTAATGTCAAGCCAAGTGCAGTAGCAGCTTGAGGTAATGATGCGTTCTCCTCTCTCCGTCTCTGTGCAACTGGACCACGACAGCACCTCCTGGGTCGAATCCCCTAGTGTACACATAGCAGAGGTCTGTGGGGTGACAGCACCATGCAATCCATTTTTCTACCTACCCATCTCATAATACACCCACTCAGACAGATAAAATAATAAAAAGTTTTTGCATCGCCTTCCAAAACTTTCTTCTTGTATCTTGTCTTTTCTTTCTCCTTCTCCCTCCCCTTGCTTTCCTGCCAATGCCGTGATGCAGCCTCTCTGATTGCTATGCATTGTTTAGTTTCTTTCATTAATGCTGGGTGCCAGTCCTGCACCACAGATGAACAATAGCAAGGCTCCTGCAGGGGATCAATAGCAGATTGCTGATAGCGCCCCGTCCATTCGCTCTCCAGATTACATGACAAATGGCGCGGTCCATGCTTTTTGACACCCCTTCGTTCTTGTAGGGTTTGGGCCTTGGCGCGCAGGCTTCTCCTAGCCCCCTGACAGCAGCCTGGTTTGGGAGAACAATGAGCAAGAAAAGGAGAAGAAGAAAAAATGTCCAAATTGGCAATCTACTGTAAGGGCTGCACCATAGAGGGGCCTGTATCCATCAACAGCTGGTAATTGTGGTTAAGGAAAGGGACTGAAAAGGGTGCTTGGAACAGTTGATTGGCTGATGAGTTTTGCTAAACCATAGCAGCGTCAGACGCACTAGACAGTTCAAATGTGAAAAGGATTTTTTAAGTAATATAATGTGATTACACAAACACACTTATAGATTCTAAAAAGTGATTGAAGTCAGAATGTTCTTAACAGAAAAGCTCTACACCAAGCTCTACAGCGGTCTGCTTGGTAATTTGTCCTGTATCTCCCCAAGAACATATTTCACTGGTATTGCAAACAAAAGTTGCCTCATTTGTAAAGGACAAAACACAAGTCAAGGTCTTTTTTGGGAAGTAAAAAAGTGTGACAAGGAGAAAAAAAAGGCAATTTGTGCATCAACACGTTGTCCTTTATAATAACTTAAGGACGGTATTTCTTTTTCATCAAGACTAATGACCTCTGCATGCGCAGTGTTGCCTGTTTTAAAGAAAAACAAACAGCCTCAGGCCATGACTACATAATGTAAGCTCATAACCTCCTCCCTCCTGACTTATGCGCACCTGTATGCTTGAGCTGCATAACAAAAGACAGATGGAAAGAAAGAAAGGGAGAAAAAAGATTGTCTGGTTGAGTATGCTGCTATAAGAATAATACTTTGATACTTGTAAAATGCGAATACTTTTTAAACATGCTTAGCTGTTTTGAAGCCCTACTGGTGTAAACAATAGTACCTAGAGAACTTATTGTAGATGGGAAGGACTCGACAAAAATGTCAATGGAATTGATATTTTTTTCCTTTTATACAAAAAGCAGGACAAGCAGTTTTCAAGTGTGTTAACAGAAAAGTTGATTTGGTGCTTCTGTTGTTTGACAAATTAAAGGGGTGTTCACACTAGAGGTTTGATAGAAAAACATTTTTTTTGCGACTTCAAATGCATGTGAATATTTTGTGGCTTAAATATGTATATATCACATGAAAGTTGACAATTTGCAGCTGATTTGTGGGTAATTTGTGATCGGTCTGCAGATATATTTTTTGGCGGGTGGGGAGCAAATCTCCTGTTGTAAATTAGTTGTGTTTTGTTTGTTTTTTGTTCTCAAACCATTCAATTTTATTCATACAAATAAAATACAAATGACAAAATACACAGAATATGGCAGATGCAAGCGAGTCTGAAACTTTCCGCAAACTTTCCGCACGGAAGTCTCCAACGGGTTGCTTTTCTTTGCGAATGAAACATTAATAATTTGTGAGCAAAATGACAACTTTGCTTCTCATGACATGTACGATCTGTTTGAGAAGAGTGTGAGACTAGTCCGTGTCAGAGCCTCGTTTTGCGACATGTTTGAGATTTTTTGCAATGAGTTCACGAACCAGGCAATCAAAATGCGATGCGAGATAAATGTAAGAACTTTTTGAGAATGAAAAGCGACAGCTACGCATTGTCATTCGCACCAGTCACTTTTTTTTACTGTATCTATACTGTCATCCCCTCCTTACATAGATCTGTAATAAAAAAAAACGAATGACTGTAAGAGTGGAAGAGGTTGGTGAAGGTGGTGTGCAGTAATGGTCAGGAGGTGTCAATGTAACATCATGTAAAAACCTACATGCAAGCAGCATGTTGGTGTAGTGATTAGCACATCCACCCCAGAGCAAGCTATCCCTGGGGTTGAGTCACAGGCTTTGCGAAGGTGTTTGTGTGGAGTTTACATGTTCTCTCTGTGCTTGTGTGGGTTTCCTCCAGGTACTTCAGTTTTCATAGTCCAAAAACATGCACATTATACTAATTGGCTTGCTTCCCATGACCCAAATAGGATTAAGTGGTTCGACCATTACATGAATGACCTGGAGGCTGCGCGCCACCTCTAAGTTTACTGTATTACGTGTATTAATAAATTTTGGGTTGGAATGAGAATAGCAAAATGTTTGCTTAACAATTATAATCCATATAATGAAAATATAATGTGCATTATTATATCCACCTCTGTTGTTTATTATCTAAAAAGCATTTAGAGCAAATTCGTAAGATTAGTTAAGGAGCAAATAGAAAATTATAAAATCATTTACTTTACAAGTAAGTGATGTTAAAAAGAAAGTAAAGTGACAATTATAATTAATGAATGTATTCTAATGTTAGTCTAAGCAAATATAAGTGAACTTTTAAACAAGTGAAATAATAATAATAATAATAATAATAATAATAATAATAATAATAATAATAATAATAATAATAATAATAATAATAATAATATTCTTTGGGCTGGTCCAGTAAGGGGTCGCCACATTGGATCATCTGTGTCCATTTAGCTCTTAAGTACACCGATCAAATGCATGTCCTCCCTCACCACATACAAGTAATTACTTGTGAAATATGCAAACAATTATACGAAAAATTTGTATTTTCGTACCAGTCATTATTTCCAAGCCTTCTATCAAAGTCATTCCAATCATCAAAGCAGGATAGAACAGCTGCTCCAGCTTGGACAAGATTGTGTTCTTGATTTTTTTTTCCAGAAAAGTTTGAAAAGTTTGAGTCTGATTCTAAAATTGTTCAATCTTCTCTGACAGCATTATTAGCACTGCTTGATGAGTTTCTGAGCAAGATCTTATTTCACTCCTGACATTTTTCATGTTGAAAAACATAAAAAGAAAAAAAGAAAAAAGGAACAAACAAAAACAACAATAATGACTGGTGAATTGAAAACATCACATGCTCTGTCTAACTCAAAGATGAAGTTAAGCTGCTAAGTATCTAATTAGATCATGGTGTTAGACCTACTGGAAAGTTCTTGTTTATGTAAATGCAATGACTATCGTAATATTTACTTCACTTTAGTACAATTTCTGTAAGCTCTCAAATATCTAATAATAGACACATTAACAATATATAACTCATGCAAAAGGTATTAACTTACTGTTTACTGAGCGCACACTCATGGACTGAGGACAGACAACCACACACACACTATTTCATGCAGAACAAAAATTGGCATGCCATAGCACCTTCCGCAACGCTCAGGCAAAAGGTAAAAACAGGACACATTAAAATCCATGGGTTAAAATTACACTGGCGGTGAGAAATTGCTGTTTTCACAATTTTTTTTTGTGTCCGGTGACCTGTAAGTAAAATGGCTGTGTTTTGTCCTGCACCTTATAAGCTTGAATCTGCATTCACACATCTGAGCATTATTGCAGATCTCATATCAAAAGTTACAGTTCTGTATGACTGCAGGCAACATTTTGCACATTCATTCTGTTAGCTGTTTCCCCTTCTGTTCTGTCAGATAGGTTAATCGAGGAGGTCACTGCAAAAGCCTTGCAATGTTCCATACTTCATTTATTCAGAAATCATTCAGGGCTTCTCAGAATTCTACATATTTTTCAATGTACACATACTAGACAGTTGTGGATAATTATTGTCTAGACTGGTACATTGTTTGTAGCTGTCCTTTGTTATTAATCTTGTGTGTCATTAGTCTCTGTATTTATACCGCTGTGCTTTTCATGTCTATTTCAATGTCTTGCATACATTTATTGTTTCACAGTTCTTTGTTTCCTTATTCTTTTGGGTCTTCTTTTTATAGAGTCTTTAAGTGCGTTCTTGTTTTGGTGTCTGCCTGCGTGTTTAGATGATATTGATAAAGGATCTGCTTTTGATAAACATTGTTGTGTCTGTATAAGAATTATTTTTAATTTTGGTGTTCTTGAATGTGTGGAAGATAAGTAAATCCATCCATCCATCCATACCTGCTGCTTATCAGTCAGGGTCACAGAGGAAGCTGGGCAGTCATAGTTTTAACACAGTCTCAAACAACCATTCACACCTCTGTGCAATTTAAAGTAAGACTACATTACAAAGTTTGGAGTAGGACCCACATTACAAATACTGTATGTATATACATGAGTCCATTCATGCACCTCAAGAAACCTATTTTCACAAATGAATTCCAGACACTGTCAAGAAAATCATGTCCAGATATAATTCAAAGTTTTGTCCTTCACACAGCATGCCCTTCATGCTCTCACATCCTTGAAATACTCTGTTTGATTTAGGCAAGAGGTGGGACCTGGCTACAGCATGCAAGAAGAGGAATATGATGTCAAAAGTATGCTAAAGACATCACAGTGTTTTGTTCCCAGCGCTTTGATGATGTACTAGTGACACATTTAAACATCCTCATCAGCACGCCAACTTATGCTGTGTATCATCGAACTACAACCCACTTGCATGGTGTGAGTTCTTTAGATATCCACCTCTGAAGGGAAATATTTAATTCTGTTTATTGTTTGTATATTTCTCGTTATTATCTACCTCATGTATTGTATATGCATTAACCTTTAAGTTTGGGTCTGTGACTTTTTCTCTGTGTATATCTAAGGTTTATTTCTTATCTCACATCTGTGTTGTTTCAGAGTATAAAGGGTCTATTAGTGAAATTCCATAGATAAGATCCTATAGATTTATAGTCTTATTGCACTTAGTGAAATTCCAAAGGATGACCCTTCTTTGACCCT
>JBCNYG010000014.1:7463362-7477579 GCA_039654305.1 Porochilus rendahli | reverse complement strand
TTTGAATTTTTTAGTTTTTAGTTTAAGTTTTTAGAGCTGTCTGCCCTGTTGGTTAAGCGGGGGGGTGGGGGGGGTGGGGGGGGGAATGGCCATTTTATATCTGGTGATCTGAGTATTTTCTTTTTTAAATGTTGACTTAGCAAACTATGTTTTCATAAAGTTTCATTGTCACATAGCACGTTTTAGATCTGTGCCAGGTTTACCCTGCTCTATTTTACCTTCCCTTCAGGTGCGGTGCAGAGCAGAGTATGGGATGGGGAGGGCACACAGTGAGGCCCTGTGGGGCATCGTGGGATCTGACAGAGGCTTTCAGGAAGCTCTTAATTCCTGGAGCGTGGGTCTCCTTTCCTCAGCACCCCACTGAGGGAGTTGAGCTGCCTTAGATCACTCTCTACATAGGAGAATCACTTTGATCGTGGTGCTCTGCTCTTCGCTAAAGCTTTAAAGCAAGGGACTAGTTCTACTCCACACCGTTCAGTACTCTGTATCTGAGTGTTTCACTCTCTCTCGCATACACACACTTACGCAGACTGACACCGACATTAACATAAGGGGTGCTCACATCCTTCCTCTCAGCTCTCTCTCTCTCTCTCTCTCTCTCTCCCTCTCTCTCTCTCTCTCTCTCTCTCTCTCTCTCGAGAGAGAGAGAGAGAGGGAAGCTAAGAGCTTCTCAATTCTCCAACCTCTAATTAAAATTTACTAATGACTTTTGTAAAACCAAGAAATTAGGGGGAAAAAAAATCTGAAAATCGAGAGGAGAAAAGTCATTTTCCGCTGTACCCCATCACCATGTCTCCTCCCTCCCCTCTTCTGTCTCAGCTCCTCCACAATTACTTTTTCAAAGACATCTGTTGAGCGATTTACATGACTCTAGAGAGGCCTGAAAATGTGCAATGCAGTAATCTAGGGCCTATAAAAGAGTAGCATGTACAGACACATTTAAGATCCTTTTCATTGTCCTAATCAGGATAAAAAAGTAGAGAAATTCTGAAGAATTAAAAAATAGGGGAAAAAATAAACACTCAGTCTCATTCACTTATTTACTGAACCGCTTAATCCTACAGGTGTCACAGCGAGGCTGCAGTCTATTTCATCCAACACTGGGTGAACGCCACACAGAAATGGCCAAGCCCAGGGAGTGACCTTCTTACTGTGAGGTGGACGTGCTAAATTAATTTCTGAAAAGATTTGATTTTTGACAGAATGAAATATTGACAGGTTTTTCTTTATAATATTTCTATGGTCCAACAAAATGGTTTTGTTTGAAGGAAGATACCGGTTCCTTTGTCGTGATCAAGTCTCTATTTACTTTAGAAAGCTTGTGCCCTGGGTTCGACAGCAGCTCTCAACGTGGGAGTTTGAAAAAGAAGCATCTAGGTGCATGATGAACCTCGCAGCCTTTAGTCCCACTCACTACTACAAGAGTGATGTTTGGATTGTGCCGAGTTCATGGCTTATTTCAGACTGAAGAGGATCCAGTTTGCGATTGTTTTAGAGAAGGATGGCCCTGCCTTCATATAAATGCAGACCAATTATAGGGAGATCACCAGCCCTGCTGAACTGCTCTGTATTTTGTTATGGTCAGATGATGAATTGTTTCACCATCATTACTCTGGATATAAACTTATATCCTATTAAGTTTGTAACTTACAGTGACAAATGATGCATAGTCATAATCAGTGGAAATGAGAAACTGCGTTAGTATAGGCCTTTTTTATTTGCATGATGTCATGGTCTGGTATTGGCTACTTAACATTACATTGGCTTTATTAAAATAATTAATGTGACAGGTGGGTAATCTGATGTGTCATGATATGAGAACCACCATGTATACTGTAGAATATTTCTACTTGAAAAAGAATACCGTATGCAGCAAGCTGTGTGTTCTGACACGTTTGTATCATAGCCAGCATTAACAGTATCAGCAGTTAAATAGTACAACATTAGCTCGTCTGTGGGATCAGAACAGATGCACTAGTCTCACTCCATGACAAAGGTGGCCTAAGTTTATCCTTGCTCAGACCACCATTTGTAGGTTCCTGCCACTGCATACCAGGAACAAACCACAAGACCTGCTGTTTTGCAGCTAAATAGACCCAGTCATTTAAACAATAATAACCTGGGCCTTGTCAAAGTCATGAAGATCCTTACACTTGCTCCTTTTTCTTGCTTTCAATACATCAACCTTGAGAACTGATTGTTTTTCTGACTAATGCATTCATGGGTACCACTGTAACAAAATAATCAATGTTATTCCCTTCACTTTTCAGTGGTCATAATGGTCATAATGCCTGATCTGTTGTGTTTTTTTTTTGTTGTTTTTTTAACGTTACAAAAATGAAAACTCAGGTAGAATTACAAGCACTTTTATTGGGCTATACCATCCATTTAAGAAAAAACAGTTCCTTCAGAAAAGATATTAACAGCAAAAAAGTATTAACAGGAAGATATACTAACTTTAGGGGTTTACTAAAATGAGAATGGCTTGGAATTATACCGTACGATGTGTCAGGCCCAACCAACAGAAGAAAAACAGAGTAAGGTATAAATAATTAGACACAGGTGAAACTCCATGGGGAGTGGAGAGATAGCAGAATGAGGGCAAAAACTGAAACTGGAACAAAACCAAAACAAAAATAAAAGCACATGACATTATTATCTCTACATACACAATTCATGTTTGGCAGCCTGGGAAACCCTTCAGCATAGTATAATCTGGGCATTTTCTACTAAAAGCCCACTTGATAAAAAGTAGTGGGGTTTGTTGAAATTGGTGTAAGTGTGGACGTGTAAGCCCTGTGGTGGTCTGGCAAAATGTTCAAGGTCTTAAGCTGAAACTAGTAGTTAAGCTTTTTTTGTAGAGGGAGAGAGGTTTGCAATGACCAACCACAGGGTCTACTACCTCTCAGGTGAAGGAGAATCAGTCCTAAAGATATTTTACATTCTAAGTGATAACTGATCCTGCAGTAACACGTGCTTCAGAGAACTCGATATATTGCAAAAATATACTTTCTGCTCAGACTGTCCTGCTGATTGGGTTGAGTTGAAGAGGTTGACTGACCATTCCATGAACATTATCATAATGCATATCAATTGAGTTATGGCCCTGATTACTGACTGAACAGTACTAGACAGTTGTTTCATGATATTTTAGCAAACGGTGAATTCAGTAATAGACAATGTATTTTTATAGAACATTGATAGACCTTCAGATTAATAAATATACAAATAAACGACTGGTGCATTATTCTACTTAGAGATTATCATCATTAACCTGTGTTTTCCCTGGCCCCAACTTACTTAATTCAACTCCCCAAAGTCAACAAACCTGAACTATGGTGAACATCTAGTATGTAAATTTTCCTCTTATGTCATTTTTTGAAGAAAGTTATTATTTATTATGTTAGATTATTAGGAGGATGGATTCCATCCCAGATTTCCCTGGGCAAAGGTAGGGTACATTCTGGAAAGATTGGAAAACCATCACAGGGTCAACACACTCACACACACACACACACACACACACACACACACACACACCTAGGATTAATTTGGAATAACAAGTTGCTTAATGTCTTTGGACTGTGGGAGGAAACCGGGGCACTTGGAGGAACCCATGCAAGCATGAGGAGAACACGCAAACTCCACACAGAGACGCCCTAAGCAAGCATGGGGCTTGAACCCAGAAGGGGTTCGCGAGGCTAACCACTACACCACTGTGCCTACTGTGTAGACTTATAAAGCAAATAGAGTTTTCTGAAGATAATTTTTTCCATCTCAGCATGTTCCATGGTGTTTAGTCCTTTATCACAGCAATTAACCAACACTGAAAATTCTTATTTTTATAATAACTCTAGATATAAAATAATGTTGTATAATGCCCATTAAATAGATTATTTCCTGCAAGGTTGTCATGTAAATGAGAAGCTGCAAATCTCTCAGTCCTGAAACTTTACTTGTATTAAAATAAATAAATCAATAAAAAGCTAAAAAAAACACCTCAGCTGTAGCTCTACATAGATTTGACTACATAGATAGTTAATCATAGAAAAGTTCACCATATCATTTCACTCTTTTTAATCCACTTTTGTGCATTTAACAACCAAGTTCCTGTGTTTTGTTCTTATAGACACACTAATATATCAGACTGAGGGCTAGACTCGTATCATTCAGAGTTTTAGAGTTCAAGCCCCACGTGAGACTGCTATCCATGGCTGTGATCTCAAAGAGGAAGGGTTGTCCTATGTTCTCTTCCCTGTCACTTGAAATTGACAATACCCCATCATGGTCATCAGTAAACTCATGCATATTAATGGGGTAAATTACACTGCTACTGATAATACATGCACAGCGGTTTAAAAAAAAATGTCTTCATGTGTTTTGGAGGAAGCATATGATGACCCTCAGCTTTCCCGCCTGCTGTATAATAGGTAAGTCCTATCTAATGGGTGGAACTTGGCAAGAACAAAAATTTTAAGAGCTATTGGATATAATAAATATGCTGTACTGTTACATAACATAAATCACTAATAAATTGAGAAATAATTAATGAAACACCTTCTGACCAATCAGAATTAATAATTCAACTGAGTTCTTATATATCTGATGTTATTTTCTACTTGTCGGTCACAATGTCAGGTTACATCTGAACTTCACCTACAAAACGTTTTTTGGAAAATACACATTTTGATCTGCCAGAGCATCTGCATTAAAGCACCCCAGGATACATATCATTTTTCAGTTGGAGTAGTGATTCTTCTGGGTAAAAGTCAGGGATTTTTGTGTATATTTGTCTTGTTTTGTCTCAGTCTGACCTGTTTTGACTTGATCTGACCTGCTTTGACTCCCTTCCCCCTCTGCTTAAGTTGCTTCTCTCTCCAGCAATCTCACGTTTAGTTGCCCCACCTCCATCTCCAGCAAACCTCTGCTAATACACAACTGACCTATGGATGCACATTTACCACTGGTTTCACTACTGCTCTTTGTTGCCTTGGCTTGTGAGGTTGTTATATATTGTGTATGAATATTCGCATAATATAGTATATAATATAAACCATAATTTTGGACATTAATTGTTCATTCCAGAATAACTTCCAAGCTTTTACTACGTCCCATATATCCACTCCGTTGCTTCTGTTTTACTAGTTATTAATGAATGATACAAGCAAGCATCACAAAGTGCCAAATAACAAACTACAATTACACTTTAACCATTACCTGCACATTAAAGATCACTGTTTAATGAACTGGTCAGTAATTTTGCATAAATGTTTCTACTTTGCCGTCACCTCGTCTAAGTATGAGTCTACTTCTCTGCAGTGCCAATTTAAATTGCTCAGGTGCATTAATGTGTACTACTTTGTATATTCCGCAATACCTAAGTTAATTATTTCATACAAATGAAGTTAAAATAGAACTAGAGGTGGTGTGTAAAGCTTTGCTGGTGGGATGTTTCATGGTGCCAAGCACCTCTCTTTGTGACATCATCACAATGGTGGAACTTATGAAAATGAAGCACTGCTAAGTGGCCTGCGCTTTACATAGGACATCCCAGAATTGATGCATGCTAATCTTAGCCCTAACATTAACCTTCAGAATCATTTAAATGAGGCTCTTGAGTGTGGACAAATTATAAGTTTGATCATCCATATCTCTGGGTTGGAGTGGTGCCCCTTCCATTCATCTAATAAAAGTTGACATTAGCCAGTTGTTAGTGTCTATGATCTCATGTCTGTAGATAGTGCTATCTTGCTATGTTGCATGGTTACAATGCTAGCCTATGATGCAAACGTTTGAAAAGATGCAGGTTTCATGAGTCTCAATGGAAGCACATGCAAGCCTTTACGTTCTCACTAGGCTGTGGTGTGATCGGGGAAAGCTAGCGGATTGTGGGTATTGGTAAATAACCAAATTGAAAATAGCTATTAATTTGAAACATGTTGGTCTTTTGAATGGATGTTCTGGAAACAGTTAAAGGCTACTGTGAGATGTAAGACCTTCAGCCCTCTTTCAGCTCATAATCTCCGCGAAGCCTGAATCTATGTTGTGTTAAAGCACCTCAGAGATTTATAGACCACAGTTGTGTAGCTCCAATATGTTCGCAGTTGGATGACACATTTGCTCTTGTCTGCTTATAAGCCAGTCTATCTCATATGCAGGAGTTCCAGAATGACAGCACTATATAAAGAGACAGAAATGATAAGTTTTCATTGGAGCAAAGCCAGAAACTATGAAGTGTGTGTGGGGGGTGGGGTGGGGGTATAGTTCCCCTACTTCTCGTCTCCAGAGAAGAGAGGCCTTATTATCCGTCCGCATTTGCATGATGAGAAACCACAGCTCATATTCATCTTAGTAAAGTTGGAATAAATGATTTCAACAGCATTATCATCAATTTTACGCAGGTGCGCTTGTGGAAATCACTCACTTCAATCAAAAGTGCTCCAGCTCTGAAGGTACGGTGCCTCATTTTTTACTATCATTCACACCTATTTCCGGAATTGAGAACGAGAGAGAAAGAGAGAAAGAGAGACTGAGAGAGAGAGAGAGAGAGAGAGAGAGAGAGAGAGGTAGCTGAGGTTTTGGTTGTTACAAAGATGGCCTTGCATTTACAAATCATATGAACCTTGAAAATTGTAGGGTTACCGTTAGGGTAAAAGTGGGATTAGAGTTCATCCCTTACATGAAATTTCAGACACTTGAGTCAAATCGTCTTATGATTGCTTCAGGATTTTGCACATTTATTTTTTCTTCTTCTTTTAGCTGCTCCCATTAAGGGTCACTACAGCAGATCATCCTTCTCCATCTCGCGCTCTCCTCACACCAATCACCTGCATGTCCTTCCACACCATATCCTCCTACCAGGCAAAATTTTGGTGCAGGCAGGCCAGAATTTTGGTGCGGTAACCTGAATAGACCTGTCCCTATATTTACTTTAAATCTAACTGTAGGGATCAGTTGAATATTGTTCTTAAGCAGCACTGACTTTGTACTGTAGTGTTGCTTGTAGGCCGAGTGTAATGCACATTGGAGGTCACGGATTGATTTACGTACTATTAGCTGATCAGCTGCGGCCCAATCATATAACTTCAAGATATACAATAGGTAACCAACAGCCCGAGTGTTCTGTATGCAGTGTCCAGACCACACTTTTTTGAATAGTCCTGATTCAAACAGGTTCATCATAGAGGTGATCACCAGTAATAAAATATCATGGACTTGAAGACCACAGATGTAGGCATGGGATCTAATGGCCATATTTCACAGCTGTCATTCGTATGAACTCAGCAGCTGAGACAAGGAATTGGTAAACATTGCTTATGCAGGCAATTCAGTAATAACTTCACAAATGCCTTTAAAAACAGCGCATGTGCAGTTATTTGCTTGCACAATGTCAACACAGTCTGAGATCTCTAAAAACTGAAGAATACCCAGTGACTTGTTAATAGCAAAATTTTTCTGTATAAAGAATTTTTCCTTGTAGTGTGAAGTAACTTCAAAATATATTCCATTTGATCTGATCATTAAATGATCATTATTGGTTTAACACGTATTAATATGCATTATTTTTTAGGGATCTACTTTAAAGCTTCAATAAATGCTTCTTTGTTGACCTTATTGTTTATTAAAATTTGGAACACTATGTATATTAATTATAGATTAAAACACCTTGCTAAAACATCACTGCTTTGGCAAACACGAACAAATACTCTAATATTACAAACAAAAAATGTGTGCAAAAAAGTCAAAGGTGTCAGGAATTTCACAGGTAGTTTCAGTCCTAACATCCATACACCATTTAAAACGTTTTGTTCCCAGCTCTCTTCAGCTCTGTTCATATTGCAGCAAAAATCTCATTCTGACTGTTCAAAGTATATTGCAAAAGATGAGATCTGATCTGTGTGTCGTGTTGACATTCTCCAATCCACATTGGTTTCTATAGTAATAAATGCAGAAGTGATGCAATTTATCCAAAATGGAGGGCGGCGAACTAAGTTTGATTCTTTCCCAATGGTTTTGTGGAGTTGCAGTGCAAGGTTTGTACAACTTACAAGAACGCATCAGACATGGAAGAGGAGGCTATTGTGTTCTGTTTTATTTCAGGCAGCTGTCACTGCCAGCATTACAGAGCAGTGGGGAGTGTGGTCAAGGCGGACTACAGAGCTTTGACTGGTGAAATTGTATTGTTGGCACTTTGAACGATGCAGTATGGCTCTCCAATGAAAATGTGTGATTTACTCGGTTTTGAATTTTGAATCTGTCACGTCCGTCACTCTGGATTTTACATTATTTTTTTGTCTGTGTTGCGCTGTGAGTGATGCAAGGCACATTAGAATCTTATTTGAGCAGTCAGATCATTCACACTGAGACACATCTGTAGAAATCTGATTGCAGAGATGGAATTGAAACCACCTTTAATGTGGCTTTAATGTGGCTTCAGATGTGCAAATTATCACAAGAAATTATATATATATATATTACTGCTTAAACTTGTAAAACTAAATATGAATATACTTGAATGAGCTGGATCAAGTGTGTGTTATGCTCCCCTAGATCTGCTGCGTTCTGCAAAACCAGAGGCTGTTTGGGGCCTCGGAGCCACAGCATGCTTCGGCATGTGAGAGGCCAGGTAGTGTGACCACTTACCACACTGATGACGATTTGGCCATATCTTGTGCAACCCCCTCCGGAAAGGTACTACTCCTTCAAAATTTCCTCAATTATAAAATTGTTTTTGATGAGAGTGGTAGCTTTATGGAGAACTGCCACCACTCTCATCAAAAATCAGATCAAGGAGATTTCAGCTAGCGAGGCATTGCATTCACCACCTAGAAGTTGCAGCGCATAACCTAGTTCTTTGGGAGCCACAGCATGGTCAGCATCTGACATTTGTGGACCAGCTGCGTCGCTATACTAGCCTGCAGTCTGTGGAGGAGTTAAGAGCAGCTATGCTTGACAGGCCATGATGATGATGATGATGATGATGATGATGATGAACCAGATCCACTGAATCTGTATAGATTCCACTAGGTAAGGGCAGTATAAGGGCTGAACCTCATTTGACTGTACATAATAAAGTGTTAAAAAATACTAGCCCTCACCTTAATAACCTTGATTTCTGTTAATTATTTTAAATTTACAAGTGTGAGATTATGTCTGTAAATCCTCTTGACATGTGGTCATTAGAAAATATCTTTGGTCAAGTTTAATCATTTGATTAATTATTGTGCAAGTCATTTCCCACCTTTCTCTACAAAGTACTCCAACTTTGTTGTAGTAGTCACCAAAAAACATTGCACATCATTAACATAGAGCATATTTAATGACAATGGGTCAACGCTCAGATTAGAGAGAAAGCATGTCTTAATAAGCTCTTGTAACTATGTAATGAGTTACCATCATACTCATCAATTAGTGTTTTCGTAGCTCATTACACAATAATTAGAACAGCACTATCTTGTTTCTCTAATTATCCTCTGACAGTGGATCTGCCTCTACCTTCTAGTTGCTTGGCAATGCTCAATATTTACCCCTGAAATACCATACTGTTGGTTAACACATGCATCGATAATGTTGATCATAATTTAATAAACATATGTCCAGTTCAGGGACCCCAAAACTGTCAGCTGCATAGTATCTACCTGAAGTGGTGGAATGTGGTATAGAAAAACCATCATGAAATATACAATGGAAGCTGAGATGTGGTTATGGGAAGAATTATATTAAAAACAAACTATAACAAGTGACTTAGTAGGGTGCTGGGCCACTATAACAGCTTCAACACCCCATGGAATTATGGGGGAAAGCAATATCAAACCTGTCACTCCAAAATCCCTCATAGGTGAATGATTGGGTTGGGGTGTGGGAACTTTGAAGTTATCCTGGAATAGACTACTTAAATCAGGACAGAAGTGTTTTATCATTACAATAAAGATTATTAGTTCAGCCGTGCGATGGCCTGGCGAGCTGACCAGGGTGTTCTCTGCTCTCGCCCACAGTTGGCTGAGATGGGCGCCAGCCTCCCTCTGACCCTAATCAGTGTTAAGCAGTTCAGAAAACGAATTAATGAATGAATGATGAGTTCAAACCGGAGTGCTAAGGTGTAAAGCATCCGCTTTTGGACACAAGTGTAAGGCATCAAGTGGAAACCATCCTCCATTGGAACGAGCCAATAACAAAATAAAACATTAAATTGCTGATCAGCAATTACGTCATTAGCACAGTGTTAGTAGCTCCATTTTTATGACTCAGACTTTATTGCTCTATATTGCCCTCTAGTGCGATATCAGAGACTAGCGCTTTTCAAATCTTTTAAAGCAGTTATAGTCCACAAGACAGTTTTAATTTATCACATGGATTAGAAATTAATTTGGTGGGCTGGATAAGAATTTATTGGCCAGGTTTATTGGCCCTGGCCTCTCTATGGGGCCGTATGTGACACCCCAGGAGTTATGAGAACTTTTTATAACAATGATATTTCCCTTTGAGGGATGAAGGGGACTCAAACCATATCAGCAAAATATCCTGTACAGAATAACAGGGCCAACTTTTTATTATTATTATTTATTTGTCACCTGTCTGTAACTGAAGATTTTATTAAAACAGTAATTCATAGCTTTCCTAAAAGCCTTTTATTTTAAGCCAATATGAAAAGTTCACAAACTGTAAAGTTGTGAAGCCAGTGTTTGGAATGTGTGATTCGTGATTTGAATGTTATACAATGAAGTACATTTGAAAGCCTGTTTATACATATTTGAGAGGATTCTCAGGACCCAGTCATGACGGAGTGCCCACAGGTTAGTTTTCAGGTGTTTCCAGGAGTGGTTTTGTCCATACACTTATAAGCTCATGTTGGATTTAGTCATATACACATAGATGAAGCACTGGTAGGTGTGTGAAAATTCAAGAGGCTCTTTCTTGTACAGTGAGAGAGAGACAGCCATAGAGAGAGAGAGAGAGAAAGTGCTAATGGTTGTGAGTAATGACCCTATCCTGCTCGCCATCAAACTTTCACAGGTGGAGAAACAACAGTTAAGTATGCAAGCAGAAAAGACTGACCTTAGTATAAAGTGTATCATTATCCCCAGCCTCTTAGATCCTATTTCTGTTCGCTTTAAAGTGCAGAACATTCTCACTCACTTACTCATTTGCTGAACCGCTTAATCCTACTAAGGTCGCGGGGAGGCTGGAGCCTAGCTTAGCTGACACTGGGCAATGCAGGAACTGTGGGAAGTAACCGTTGTGCCTGGAGGAAACTCACACATGCACGGAGAGAACATGCAACTTCACACAGAAATGTGAAACCCAGGGCTCAAATCCAGAACATTCTTACTGTGAGGTGGACGTGCTAACCACCACGCCAGCATGCTGACCGAGTGCAAAACATGAAAACCAAAAAGGTGTTACATTTTCAAATTAAAAGCAGTATATGTGCATGGATATTGTACTGTCACTGTATTGCCATCAACCCTAATGTTACTTTTTTTGTTTAAAACCCCATTTTTAGAGAAGGATTAAACAGTGTTATTTATTTAATTAATTAATTGATACCTGCGCAATCCAACTAGGATCTGGGCATCGGCTGGGTATACCTTGAACAGCTCACAAGTCCATTACAGAGCCAAAATTCAGACACTTAACTACTCACAAACACACCAGGGGGCAAGTTTAAATAGCCAATTAGTCTAATGTGCAAGTCTTTGGACTGTGGGAGGAAACCAGGTCACTCTGGAGGAAATCAATGCAAGCGTGGGAAAAACAATGCAAACTCCACACAGAATATTATATAATATAATAAATAATATAATATATATATATATATATATTACTATATAATTCGTATAAATGATACTTTGCATTAACTTATTTTTTGTTAAAATGGCATACACCAATGACCTTGGAAACTAAGCAATGTTTTTCTATGAGCAAAGTTGATACCTCACCAGTCTCGTGAGAAGTTCTGTTAGCATTTTTAATTAAGATTTGTGTACTACATGTTATTGCTATGTTGTTATGATGTGTAAATTCTCGAAAAGATATGCAGAGGAGAAATATAAAACTGGACATGTCAAAAGGTCCTAGGAATTTCAGGAGTTTTAGGGGAAAAAACATGGGTGGTACCTACAGGGACTTGAATCACCGTGATGGGGTTTATTTTGAAGTAATGACCAGCTAGTTGTACATTATTCCATTCATTACACAGCTGCTTATTAAAGAAATCAATCACTGACACAAAATATAATTTTAAACCTATTTTCTTTCATTAATGACACAGTGGTATACTGGTTAGCACGGTTGCTACACATCAACAAGGTCCTGGATTCCAGTCCCAGGCTCGGCGAGGGAGTTTCTGTATAAAGTTTGCATGTTCTCCCTGTACGTACATGGGTTTCCTTGAAGCACTTCAGTTTCCTCCCACAGTCCAAAGACATGAACATCAGACTAATTTTCTGTTCGAAATTGCCCCAAGTGTGAGTCTAAGTGTGAATTTTGGCCCTGTGATGGTCTGGAGAGCTGTTCAGGGTGCACCCCGCCGTCGCCCAGTGTAAGCTGAAATAGGCTCCAGCTTCCCTGTGACTATAGTAGGATTAAGCGGTTCAGCAAATGAGCAATTGAGTAATGAAATGGTCTATAGTAATGATCTATTATAGATAACAGTTTATAATAATGAAATATTATATTATAATATTATAATATACAATATACTTTTATTGTATGCTATAATTGACCAATCAGAATAGAGTATTTAAATAAATAGTGAAATAATTAATTTTTGATTTGATAGCACAGCACCCATAACTTTTGATTCATCAAAACAACGAATGTAACAGTGCTTTGGTATGACAAAATAAATAAATAAATCAAAATAATCCATGTACTTATTTTACAACATTGGATGCTGTTAGGAGAACAAATAAATGCTAGTTTTATGGGGTCACGTTTTTTCATGTTACACAAAAATCACAGCTTTACTTTGACAATAATTCAGGATCAATGCAATTAAGATGCAGACTTGCAATTTGTTGAACGAAAAAAAAAAAGAATAAAAAGATTATATGACAGTACACATGATAGAAAAACAATTCCATTAGTGTTCTGTTGCCTTCCGTGAACACTTTGGCTGAGCTGTAACTATCATGTCTTACAAAAAACATCCGCATTTAACAGGATGTAATTGTGTAACAAATGAAGCCTCCATAAAGAGTTTTGCAGTAAACACACTGCCTTCCTCTTAAACAGTAATGAGAAACAAAAGTACACCAGTCTTGAGACAGACATTGGAAGCTCTTCTGATTGGATCAGTGTGTTGTATTTTGCATGTGTATGTGTGTGTGTGTGTCCATGTGTCTGTGTGTCTGTGTGTGTCTGTATGTGAGTGAGAGAGAGAGCAGAGAGAGAGAGAGAGAGAAAGAGAAAGCTAGAGAGAGAGAGAGAGAAAGCTAGAGAGAGTGGAGCTGTGCTGTGCAGAAGCCCTTGCTGCTATGGGCACACAAACGGGGAGCTCACGAAGGCAATCACGCTGAGCCTCATGTAATTGGGTTTTAACACAGGGAACAATAGCATCTCCCACACTGTTTTTGTCACCGCTCCAAAACCGCATTACCGCGTGCCGAGGACACCTCCACATCATTTCTTTGGGTCTTGTAATATAGTGGAGGAGATGGGTGTACTCGTTCTCCGGCACGCTGCCTTGGCACGGTGATCAGGCGAGAGGAAGTAGCTTCACATAGCGTGTCTTCATTAAAGTGTCATCCCCCATTATTTGGCTCCTATCTCAATTAGCGCTAGCTTTAATAAAGGGTTCCTCCCTGTCTCTCGCTCCCTTGCTCTCACTCTCTCTTTCTCTCTCTCTAACTCTCTCTTTTTTACTCTCGCTCAGTCTTCCTCCCTTAATTGTAGCTGGTTGTTTAGAGTGAGAGAGATGAAGACTGGTGGCTCAATATGGAATGTGAGGGGTGAGACAACAGTGGTGTGTGTCTATGAGTGCAGCTTGCTTCTTCACTCCTCTGTCTGTTTTTCTCTTTTTCGCTTTTTCTGTCCCCCTCTGAGAGCAATTAGACCTGGTCGCCTTCAGCTGGGCTGTGAACGTAGGCACCAGCACTCTCCCTGTAATCTGGGAAAGTACTGCACTGCTACACTAATACAGGCCACACTGGGACTCTCTGTGTGTGTGTGTGTGTGTGTGTGTGTGAGAGAGAGAGAGAGAGAGAGAGAGAGAGA
>JBCNYG010000014.1:7437224-7452615 GCA_039654305.1 Porochilus rendahli | reverse complement strand
TGTGTGTGTGTGTGTGTGTGTGTGTGTGTGTGTGTGTGTGTGTGTGTGTGTGTGTGTGTGTGTGTGTGAATGAGTGAGTGAGAGAGTGTGTGTGAGGTTGAGTATATGTGTGCATATGAAAGTGTGTGTGAGAGAGAGAGACAGAGTGTGCAGTAGGGAGTGTGTGTGAAAGAGAGTGAGAGAGTGAGAAAGAAAGAGAGAGAGAGAGAGAGAGAGAGAGAGAGTAGGACTTTAACAAAGTTTAATATTAGCTGTTATTTGTTTTAATATTGTTAAATATTAAATAATTCTATATGGGCTGCCCCATATGCCAAATTTTAATATATTTAATATTAGCTGTTATTAGCATTCAAAAATCATTTCATTTTGCATGTGTGTGTATTATCAATAAATTATTTCATGGTGCTATTACTGTTTAGTTTGATTCTGTGAGTTATATTACTGAACATGAGTATTTACAAAGCAAGTCCAAATTGTCTTTTTAACATGTTGGGCACATTGGCCAGTGATGTTTTCTGACAGTTAATTATATCTTATCTTTTCATGTGCCACTAAACGTCCAAGAAAAAATACTTGGGACTTACTTGAGACTTGAAGGTTAAGACTTGAGACTTCCTTGAGACTTGTACATATGTGACTTGATTCCATCTCTGGTAAAAAGTGTCTGTTATATTAAATTTGAAGTATTATACACTCTGAATTTTTGTAACCCTGAGACAACAGATTGAAGTAAATTGTCTGTTTTCGCAGTCTTGGAAAAAGTTTTGGACATGCTAAAAATTTGGTGTGAATTTAGAGTGGCTCGAATACGAGCGGAAGAGCTTCTGAAGCAGTTCAGCCCTTTTTTCTTGATTTTGAACTGCTCAAGCAATCGTTTTTTGTACCTCTATTTATAGCTTATGAACTTTTGTTTTAAAAAACTTCTTACATGCAACATGCTTCTTGCCATCTCACACACATGTATTATAAAAATATAATATTATTTTTAAATAAAAATGTTTCGGTGTCAGTGTACTTGGTTGTTTCAGTGTCAGTTAGAAAACTGATCAAGTCTGTTATGTGCGTCCAAAATAAATGATAAATCCCCACGTTTAATTATTCAAAACCTCTAACAGGTAATTATGTGACATGGAATGAATGCATCACGGGGGGAAAGTGCAGGTTTTTAAGTGCAGCTCCACGATTGTGCAGACTAAAATAGCAGCTGTCCCATAGCCCATAGTTGAGCAGCTCATGCTTATATAAAAGCTCATTCCATGTAAAATATGTGATATAAACTTGGTCAAATTAAGAATTAAATTAGTTTGTCCCCGATTTTGTATGTTAACTTCAATACAGTAGGAATACAAATATATATAAATTTTTCTGAATTTCTGGGAAAACATTTTCATGAATGTCCTATTTATTTATGTTTTTTGAATGTTCAACCTCTCAGTTTATAAATAAATCTTTTGGTGTCTGGTTTGATAAACAAGGACCATTGCATCTACAATATAAGCAGCATTTCTGCTTTAGAGTAAAGAATATTACAAAGATGGGAGAATAAAAGGGAATTATGAACTGGAAAATAGTGATAATTTTTTTAAGCTGTGGTGTGAATTCTGTAAATCAAAAATTCACATGGGCCACAGTAAAGGAAATAGAACACATCCCCTTTCCTATACTTGACCTTCTGATCAGGCAGCTGATCTCTTGAGTAATTACTTTATTTAAGCACTTCAGTTTGATTGACCTTCCAAAGTAGAAATTATGAGTTCAGAGTATTAATTTGACAAGGGGGGAAAATAACATGTTTCTGTCACAGGTTGAAAAAGTTTTCACACAAAATTGAAGGCAAGGCAGCGTTTTAAAACCCAACAGTCTGACTCCTTTCCTTGTAACAGCAAAAGGAAAGAAAGATAGAAAGAGTCCCAGAACATTAAGAATAAATCCCTCTTTTTTCACGCTTTCGCTTTTTATAGACAGATCCTTTACATGGTTTAGTTCAGCGGTCTCAAACAATAACCTGCAAAGAAAGCAGTGATGGTTGACAGTCAAAGGCTCTGTCAGAGCTCACGTGGGATCTTTGGGTTCTTGCTATCATCTGATTAGTTGTGTTTTTGATTTGACTTTTCGTTTTTTTTTTATATCAATCTGTTTTTTATGTTGTGTGCTCCCCTGGATGCCTGTGTGTCTGTTTGACAGCAGTCTCTGAGCTGTCAGTCATGGAAGACAAGCCGCATAAATAATGAGAGAAGTGTTAAATAATACACGGCTAAACCGAACAAACTGATGATGTGCATGAGAGACCAAGCTTTCCTGCTCACAGCTCAGTGTATGGAGATCTGCGAGATGGGCTGTGTTTTTTCTTCATCATGCTTTTGTACTTGAAGTGAACAGAAGTAAAGTGGCTGTTTTTTCTACTCAACTCATCAACAGATTTCATGAAGAATGTAAATAGTTTAAATAAAAAAAAACACATTTCTGTCTGGTTATTGTTGTTGCTGAAAAGACAACCCCAAGGTTGTTTTTTCAGCAACAACAATGGCTGCCTTTAAAGTACCAATCCTAAGAATGGATGTTTACTATAAATTGGGTTGTGATCTCATAACGTTTAGATCGAATCTGTAATGTGAACTCAATGCTGCTTTCGGAAATCATGATTTTTAATGAGTTTAATTTACAGTGTGTAAAGTTTAATGGTATCTAGTAGTGGGGTTCTGGATTGCTACCAGCTGAAACCTGCATGGTTCTGGAAAACTGTAAAACATGGAAGATGTAACATGGAACATGCAAGATAGTGGCCTTCATGAGAGGGGATCCACTCTCCACTTAGATATAAATTCTAAGGTTCTAAAAAATTCTATTTAGTTCAGTTTTATTTCTATAGTGCTTTTCATAATTAACATTTTCGCAAAACAGATTTACATAGTAAAAACTAATTTGATAAAGAATTTAAACATTTCTCTACACACCCAATGAACAAGCATGCGGTGAGGGTGGAATAAAAAAATCTACCTCCTTCATAGGTTAACAGTAGTATTTTATATTGGATGTGAAATTTAATTTGGAACCAGTGCAATGTAAATAAGACAGGGTGATATGCTCATATTTTTTGGTTCTAATAAGAACTCTTACCACTGCATTCTAGACTAACTGTAGCTTGTTTATGCACATATTAGAACATCCAGACAGTAACACATTAAAATTATCAAATCTCGTGGTAACAAAACATGAAACATATTTCTTATTTTAGCATTATATTGTATTCCTGAGATGAAAGCAGGCTATCCAGGTAATATTATCTACATGAGCTTCAAATGTAAGACCAATGTAAGATCACTCCAAGGTCCTTTACTGCTACACATGACGGAACCTTATTTCTAGCTGCATGTGATCCGAGTACAAGTACTTCTGTCCTATTAGAGTTTAATAAGAGGAAGTTAGTAAGCATCCAGTCTCAAAAGTCCTTTACAGTTTTAACAAAGTTGGTGTCTCTTATCTGGCTTTGCTGAAATATATAACTGTCTGTCATCAGCATAACAATGAAAGCTAATACCATGTTCACTAATAATATTACCCAAAGGGAGCATGTATAGTAAAAAGGGCAGGAAAGGGCTGTTCTCTGTTCTGTTTCTAATTTGTCAAAGAGAATTGTATGATCAATGGTGTCAAAGGCTGCACTAAGGTCAAGTAACATAAGCAGGGAGACACAGCTGTGGTCAGAGGCCACCAATAAATCATTTACCACCTTAAAGAGTGCTGTCTCTGTGCTATGATTAGGCTCAAATCCTGACTAATACACTACAATAAATACATACATGTGGCATGTCCACATTTATACAATGTTCCAGCGTTGAATTTTGGTTGTTTTTAGGTGAACAGGGAGCCATGACTATGTTTCCCCTCTTCCTGTTGGATCATCATATGACAGCGCGAGAGCTCGGACTGTGGAATGGCGTGATAGCCATGGCCTTCTCCATTTGTGGCTCTTCTCTTGGAGGCTTCTTACTCTCAAAGTACAGGTAACATGGGTTTTTGTTAAGTGTTATAGTTGCTTACGTTAAGATAAAAATAACCTAAGCATCCATTTGATGCTTATTGCTAATTGCTTATTGCTTATTGATGCTTATAAATTGATAAATCCTATTATTTCAGTTCATATTCAGTTGGGAATAAAACAAATGAATTCATCTGGAAAAATCTTGTTTTAGTAGTAAATATATATATAAAAAAATATATATATATATATATATATATATAAATGGTATAAGGAAAAAAAGAAGACTACAGTTTGCTCCCTACAGACCTGTTTCGTGTTTCTCCTTATACCACATATTTAGCTCTACTTTACTGTATCGAGCACTGTCTTACGGAAAATCGACTAAGGACTTGATATATATATATATGTACACACACTAGGCAAAGATATACAACCACTGGAATGGCACAACACAGGAGAAAACCCTGGCACAATCTGGTAAAGATTGTGGGAAAATGCAGGGCTTATATACACAGGTATGAGACGCAGGCGACGAGACACAGGTGAGCGCAATTAACTGAGATACGGGGAACCAAAGGGGACAAAAAGAATATGGAAATCCAAAGGGGACAAAAAAGAGGCACATAAAACAAGAACACTGAGTTAACTGGCTGGAGTCCTAACAGAATGGCTATGTACATTCAACTTTCAGTGTAAGGGGAGATTCATGTTCATGCATCAGAGGTAACACATTTAGTCAGTCGCTATCACTAATACAATTTTTGAAAGCTATTTAACACACTTTGAGGTAGACAGTGGAGTTGGGGGCACCTGAACTGCAAACCAGAAGGATCAGTTTGCCAAAATGTGAAGTCAACACCACCTCACAGCAAGAAGGTCTAGAGTTCAAGCTCTATGCCCAATGAGGGCATTTCTGAGTTGAGTTTGCATGCTCTCCCCATGCTTGTGTGAAATCATTCCCATAATCTACATAGTCCCAAGGACATGCACATCAGGCGTATTGAATATTTCTAATTACCCCTCGGTGTGAGTGTGACTAATTGCCCCTGGTTTAAAGATGTTAACATATTTCTGAGTATTGACTGGTATAAAAAGAAGTGTTTGTTTTTTTGTTTATTTGTTTGTTTTAAGATATTAAAATCTGGTTGATAACACACATCCCATTTGTAGTACTGGCAAATGTTTTGTGATATCTGCAGATTCTACATTGATGAGGGAATTTTGCAGATCAACAATGTAAGCCACAGAGATAAAGGGCTGTACACATGTATTGCCAGAACATATCTTGATGAAGCTACAGCATCTGCATATATCACTGTGCTGGGTATGTTATTTGTCATTTACTTTGCTTTCATAATTAATTATTCAAGACATTAATTAATATGAGTTAATATGAATTGTACAGTATTTAATCTTAAAGGCAATTTATTAACAAGAAAAAAATTAAGCACCTTTTATTCTTCATTTTCTGAACCACTTAATCCTAATTAGGGTTTTGGAGTAGATGGTGCCCATCTCAGCCAACTCTGGGCAAGGGAAGGGTACACATAGACAACTCGCCAGATCATAACAGGGCAGAAACACGCTGATGGCAATGCAGCCTACTCCTTTCAAAAGTCAGTAATGGTTCTTTTACATGCCTCTCACCACAGACAGTGAGAGACATGGCTGGCCTTTGATAACCCAATGCCCAGTGGGGCGTTCTTTCTTTATATATGTTTTAGTCTAAACTTTTTTAAAAAATGGAATTTATATTATATTAATAATTTTCATTTTCTTCCGCTTAATCTGGGGTTGAGTTGCGAGGGCAGCAGCCTAAAGCAGTGAGGTCCAGATGTTCCTCTCCCCAGCCAATTCCTCCAGCTCTTCAGGGGGATACTGAGGCATTCCCAAAACAACCAAGAGACATATTCGCTTCAGCGTGTACTAGGTTTACCCCTGGGTCTCGTCCCTGTTGGACATGCTTGAAACACCACACCAGGGAGTTATTCAGGAGACATTCTAATCAGATGCCTGAGCCACCACAACTGGCTCCTCTCAATGCAGAGGAGCGGCAATACTACATCGAGCTCCGCCTGGATGGACCGAACTTCTCACTCGATCTTTAAGGGAGAGCCCTGCGACCCTGAAAAGGAAGCTTATTTCAGCTGCCAGTATTTGCAATCTTGTTCGTTTGGTCACTATCCAAAGCTCATGACCATATGTAAGGGTAGGAGTGTAAGTCGACTGGTAAATCTTTGCCTTCCGGCTCACCTCCCTCTTCACCACTTTACTGCAGATACTGCACAGACACGCCTGTAGATCGGTGAACAAGACCCCAAGACACCTGAACTCCTCCACTTGGTGCAGGACCTCATTCCAGACCCGGAGGGTGCATTTCATCTTTTTCCAGCCGAGAAACATGGCTTCGTACTTGGGGGTGCTGATTCTCATCCCGGCCACTTCACACTCAGCTGCGAATTGCTCCAACAAGAGCTGGAGGCTCCAACTTGATGAAGACAAAAGGACAATGTCATCCACAAAAAGCATAGATGAGATCCTGTGGCCACCAAACCAGAACCCCTCAATGCCTTGGGTGGGCCTAGAAATTGTATTCATTAATATTATGAGCAGAACTAATGACAAAGGACAGCCTTGTCAGAGTCCAACCCCCACTGATAATGAAGTCAAAATGTTGTTACCAATGTGGACCAATCTCTGGCTCCAGCAATAGAGAGACCAAATGGCCCATAGCAATGGGTCCGGTATACCATATTCCTGGAGCACACAGCACAAGACAGTGGAAACTCTCCGGTCCCCCTTTTTAAAAAATTGGAACTACCACCCCAGTTTGCCAATCCAGAGGTACGGTCACCAATGAGCATGTAATGTTGCAGAGATGTGTCAACCAAAACAGTCCTACAACATCCACAGCACTGAGGTATTCAAGGCGGATCTGATACACTCCTAGAGCCTGGCCATGGAGGAGCTTTTTAATTACCTCGGCGACCTTTGCCCTACTGATGGCAGGACCCCTCCCAAACCCCCAGATTCTTCCTCTTTCACAAAGGGCATGTTGGTGGGATTGAGAAAGTGCTCAAAGTATTCCTTTCTTTATCATATTAATATCAACTAATAAACTTTTATGGGTTCTGCCTTGCTATTAAGTTTTTAAGATTAAACTGTTGGTTAGCTTGATCACAACAATGTACACTTTTTAATATGTCTGATTAGATGTTCCTGACCCTCCAATTGACTTAATAATGTCAAATCAGAGAGCTCGTAGTTTGACCCTTCATTGGATACCTACCAGTGATCACAACAGCTCCATAACAGGTAATGAACATGTTGACTGCTTTCTCTAATGTAAATCCACAAGCTACCACTTCAAGCTGCTCTGCAGAGTGTATAAAGTATATCTCATGAATGACTACTAAATGGCAGTGTGGTTTCGAGGTCACCTCACAGTAAGAAGTTGGCCTGAATCCCAGCCCCTTTGTGTGGAGTTTGCCTGTTTTTCTCATGCTTGTGTGGGTTTCCTCTGGGTACTTGTTTTCCTCCCACAGTCCAAAGACATGCACACTGTACTGTATGTGTGAATGGTTGTTTGTGATTGTTTTCGCCCTAAAATAGACTGATGATCTGAGTTTACCCTGCCTGTCACATTAATTTATCTGGGATTGGCTTCAGCTTCTTTCATGACCCTGATGGATGGATGGATGGATGGATGGATGGATGGATGGATGGATGGATGGATGGATGGATGGATGAAATGACTACTGATTTTTTTATTATTGAGCAGAGTACATCATTGAATTTGAGGAGAACCACTGGGAGCCAGGCATTTGGAGGCCACTGCTACGCGTATCTGGCCACCAGAACTCTGCTCCTCTCTCATTATATGGCGACATTAACTACCAGTTTAGAGTCAAAGCAGTTAATACTATTGGCAAAGGTCATCCCAGCAAACCATCTGAGAGGTATAAAACTCCTCCCGCTGGTAAGAAAACACCTTCTTTATTTTTTTTTACTTATTTCTTGACATGCCATAGTAATTGGTCAACATGAACCTTTCTTGCTTGAACAATTTTTATATTTTTAGTCAGAAAGTATTTGTACATAATGGTGTAAATGAATAAAGACTATAAAACATGTACTTTTAACACCCCAAGCAGATTTTACAATAAGATATTAACATATTGCCTACAGTCAAAGTACTCCTTATTAACACTTTTTTTTTTGCTGTCTAATAGCCCCAGATAGGAATCCAGAAAACATTAAGATTGATGCTCATTCACCTCATCAGATGGACATTACGTGGGAGGTAACAAACTAACATTATTTTTGCAATAATAAAGGTATATGAATATGTATCAAAAACCTTACTAGTGGGGTGTGAGAAAATTGCATGTGCATTGCCTATTGCCATCTGTACTATTTAGTAAAATAGTATGTGAATGCCTGACACCAAAAGTTTTGTGTATATAGCATATATACTTTAATATGTACTTAAGAACACTCTACACATTTGCATGATGCTAAAAATCTAAATTTCATGCTGTTCTGACTAAAATTGGACTTCCAATTACATGTAGATACAGTATGTTAGTCCAACCGAAATTGTACTGAATCACTTTTTCCAAAACTGGACTAGGACAGTTCGCAGTTGAGCCACTCCTGAATGTACATGCTTACAACTCTGCCCATGCTGCATCTATGAAACAGATGAATGACACTGGGTTTAAATTGATGCATGAGCAAATCCCACAGTCCAAAGACATGCACATCAGACTAATTGGCTGTTCCAATGTGCCCATAGGTAATGTAAATCGGCTGGGATTTTACACCCAAGCCTAGTGGCTAATCAGACCGGTGCTTATCCCCGGTTTCTGTAGCATGAATCGACTAGAACTCCTCCTGGATGGGACACTAGTCCATCGCAGGTTACCTTCCCAGCATATTTTACTGGTACCCATTTATACTACTGGGTGAACAGAGGCACACTTGTGATTAAGACCTTGCCCAGGGGTCTGAGCATGGTGGAGGTCAAACAGGGATTTGAAACCATGACCTCCTGATCATGCACAGAGCACCCTAACCACTATGTCACCAGCTCCCTAAAAAATGCCCATAGGCATGAGTTTAAATGGTTGTGTGTGTTGGCCTTTTGATGGACTAGTGAGCTGTGTTAATTAAGCAGTTTGAAAAATGAATAAAGCTATAAAAAGTTCATTCATTCATCTGAACCGCTTAGTCCTTTTCAGGGTCACAGGGTGTCTGGCACACATCTCTACTCGACTCGGTGAGGGCAGAGTACACCCTGGACAGCTCATCAGGCAAAAACACACTGACGGCAACTCAATGGCCTACTCTTTACAAACAACAGCAATGGTTCTTTTATATGCCTCTTACCAAAGGCAGTGAGAGCCATGGCTGGCCTTTGATAACCCAGTTAGCTGCACTGGGGGGACAGCGGTGACAACCAAATGGTGGGGTCTGAACCCCCAACCTTCAGATCAGTAAGCTAGCACCCTACCACCGGGCCACCAGTGCCCCCAGTATTTTATATGTAAAGAGATAGGGTGGCACGGTGGCGTAGCGGTGTAGCGGTTAGCACATCCGCCTCACAGCAAGAAGGTCCTGGGTTCGATTTCCAGCTAGAGCGTTTCTGTGTGGAGTTTGCATGTTTTCCCTGTGCTTGCGTGGGTTTCATCCGGGTACTCCGGTTTCCTCCCACAGTCTAAAAACATGCACAGTAGGCTAATTGGCTGTTCCAAATCACCCCTAGGTGTGAGTGTGTGAGCGAATGGTTATGTGACTGATGGCCCTGCGATGGCCTGGCGAGCTGTCCAGGATGTACCAAGAATGTTCCGAAAATGAATGAATGAATACTTTACAACAGAGTGTCATGGTGGCGTAGTGGTTAGCAAGTCTGCTCCACAGCTAGCTAGTCCTGGGTTCGAGTTCAGGGCTTGGCGAGGGTGTTTTAGTGTAGAGTTTGTATGTTCTCCCCAATGCTTGTGTTGGTTTCCTCATGGTGCTCAGGTTTTCTCCAACAGTCCAAAGACACCAAATTCCACAAACACACAACGATTTACACTCACGCTCATACCTGGGGCAATCTGGAACAGCCATGTAGCCTAATGTGTATGTTTTTGGACTGTAGGAGGAAACCGGAGTATCCAGAAGAAATCCAGGGAGAACATTTTAAATTCCACATGGAAATATCCGAGCCAGGAACCCAGGCCTTCTTGCTGTGAGGAAGACGTGCTAACCCCTGTGCCACTGTGCCGCCCTTGACAGTTTACTATTTATTAAAACATGAAAGCTGTTTATGAGTCTAGAATGTGACCCCTGGTCCTCATAAAAACGATGGTCTGGCTTCACTTTTACCTGATGACAGTACAGTCCACATCAGACATAGAAACTAGCTGCACGCCAAGTAAAGTGGTTGGGTTCAGCCTGTCATGGTTCGTTTTGTTTCAAGTTTTGTGATAAGGGGGAATCGGGTTGTAGTCATGACCACCAATGTTAAGTTGAAGGCCAGGACTTTCCGAGATCAAGGCAGTACCGAATCTTAAGGGGGCTGTGGTCAAGTCAGGATCAATTTGAAATGAAAGCAAGTCAACATCAAACCTGAAAACTATCAAAGCCTTTTGTGACCAAGCCTTTACTTGAACTGCAGCAGTAGCAGTAGAAGAAGAAGAAGAAGAAGACAATATTTGTAACATTTACATTACAACAAAGATAGCATCTTTTTTCATATCCCAGATTGTTAGTAAGCTGGGATCAGAGTGCAGGGTCAACAATGATATGGGGCTCCTGGAGCGAAAAGGTTTAAGGGCCCTTCTGAACAATGGCAGCTTGGTGGTGCTGGGCTTGAACTCTGCTTCTGATCAAGAAGCCTTAACCAGTGAGCCATCGCTGTCCTCTGAGAGAATGTAATTTCTTCTACCCATGATTTTCAGGTGAATTAAGGAATTTATTTATTTAATTGTTTGTTTGTTTGGCCCGGGGCGTACACTGCCCTCACCCAGAGTCAGCTGAGATGGGTGCCAGCTTGTCCGCGACCCTATTTAGGATTAAGTGGTTCAGAAAATGAATGAACGATAAATCAATGAATTTGTTTGTTTGTTTATAGTGTTGTGGCATCACTGTGTTTAGAACATCCGCCCCACAGCAAGAAGTGAGGAGTTTGCATGTCCTCCCCATGCTTGCGTGGGTTTTCTCCGGATATTCCGGTTTCCTCCCACAGTTCAAAACATGCACTGTCGACTAACTGGCTGTTCCGAATCACAGTGTCAGTGTGAATGGTTGTGTGAGTGTTAGTCTTGTGATGGTCTGGCAAGCTGTCCAGGGTGTACCCTGCCCTCACCCAGAGTTGGCTGAGATGGACACCAGCCTTCCTAATTAGCCACCCTAATTAGGATTAAGCAGCTTTAAAAATAAATGATTGAATTTGTTGTTGTTGTTATTATTATTATTATTATTATTATTATTGTCGTTATTGTTATTATTATTATTATTATTATTATTATTATTGTTGTTGTTATTGTCGTTATTATTATTATTATTATTATTATTATTGTTATTGTCGTTATTATTATTATTATTATTGTTGTTGTTGTTGTTGTTGTTGTTGTTGTTATTGTCATTATTATTATTATTATTATTATTAGTAGTAGTAGTAGTAGTAGTAGTAGTAGTAGTAGTAGTATGACTATTAACAGTAAAAGTAAATATCGATCATGGGGAGGCTAAAGCCCATCCCAGCTGGCTCTGGGTGAAGGCAGGCTACACCTTGTACAGCTTATCAGTCTATCACAGGGTCGACACACACTCAACCATTCATACTCACATTCACTGCCAAGAATATTCAGGTAAGCTAATACGCATGTCTTTGGACTGTAGGAGGAAACCAAAGTATCCAGAGGAAACCCATGTAAGCACAGGGAGACTATACAAACTCCACACAGAAACATGCCCACCACAGGGCTCGATCCCAAAACCTTACTGCTGTGAAGCAAAAGTGCTAACCACTACGCTACCATACCAGCTATTAGTAGGGTGTCATCCCAGATGGATGCTTCCCAGATACATGTTAGGATCATTTTCCCAGTTCCCTAATGGACGTCATTAGCGTGGACGTCACGCTATTATTTTTAATAGACGGTATTAATTGTGACAAAAACAAAATAATAGATGCTATTAAAAATGGGCGCAATTAAAAGCCATGAACACACAGGCGCATAAAGAAGCCATGGCCACACCAATTAAAATGTGACAATAACATATAATAGATGCTATTAAAAATAAATGCAATATATGTCAGATGTCTCAAATATAAAATAATTGGAAAATATATGTCCTTTCTAAATAAGCTTATTGTGGGATGACTTTGGCTTATTGGACGTGTCCACATGAGACAGTGCTCAATACAGTGATGTAGAGCTAAATATGTGGTATAAGGGATGAAATTGTAGTAATTTTTTCCTTATACCACATATAAATATATATATATATATGAACGTCTAACTGGGAAGTGCCCATTAGTGAAGCGTCGATCTGGGAATGGTTATGGGTATGTTTACCAGTTCTCTGTCAAGACTAAACCAGCATTTAGCAGGTCATTTGTTCAGTACATTAGTCAAAGTACACATTTTAACAAATCTGAGCCTAACTCAACAGAGTAAACATCCCGGGGCAAGATTCAAGACCCAGTGGGAAAACAATTATTATGCTCAGAATAGGAGATAGAATGCCTAATTGGTGTAAACTATGACTAGCCTTTCACATGACTTGAATTACTGCTGTACCCAACTACATAGGTTAAAATAGTCAGTATGCATGACCTGATCCTTGTTTTGCAGGTATTCTCGCCACCACCTAAATCATGTTCCATGCCCATGGGGCCCTGCAGGCCTTCTGAAGACTCGCATTTCTTTTGTTAACGTGGTCACATGATATAAAAACAATTACAAAGAGGAAGCCATGCAACATTTGCTCAGATTCTTAAAGTTTTGTCTGGCACATGGCAAAAATGAAGGGCATGTCCTTTAACACTTGCCTTTATGCGCTCTAATTCGCTATATGATGAGAAACCCACTCAGAAAACGAAGAGTCCTAATTAGATTTGAGCGCTGTGTGAAAACACCGCCTTGTCCTTTTGCTGCATATTAACATTGACAGGTGCCAATACAATAACTGACATCTCCATCATGGCCGAAATGGGAATATACAGCTCTGTCAGCTTTCCCTGTTGGGGTGAACATCTCAAGGCCAGATATGGAGAGATGGAGAAGGCGATAGAGAGAGGAGAGAGGCCAAGGTGAGTGAATAAAAGAATAATCCAGGATGCGTGTACAGCCTGAATACACACAGACAGCGTATAATATTCATGAGATTGCCTTCGTCGTCTTCTGAAGGAAATAAACATGCAGACACCGTCCTTTCTGGAGCGAATGTCGTTTTATCGACTCTGCTGTATCGCCTACAGAGTGGAGCAAAAGCTTGACCCTTGCTGTTTAACCTCGAGGACACACAGATCACAGGACTAGCGTTACATCTCCCCATCTGTCCATCTGATTGACCTCGGAAATCTCCAGAGGAACAGAGGAGCTTAGCTAAATCCCCCTCCGCTGGCAGTGCTGCTTTTGTCCAGGTAATGCGTCCAAATTTCTTCTTTCCCAGGTGTATAACGCGGCTTAAATCTCCGCTTAAAATTCAACAGCGCACTCGGAGGACGGCTGACGCTACCGACGCGAGGAGCATTTGCACCCATTTCGGAGTCACAGCATGATGTCTCTCCTTCAAAGAGGGCTGAAAGGCAATGTCTTACCTGCAAGACACAACTTCAAACCCAAGCAGTTACCTCCACACACACTCATGTTAAGCTATTCAGAGGAAAACCCACATAGTGGCTGAATTAATATGCAGAACTGAACATGAACACACACACACACACACACACACACACACACACACAGACACAAAACCATTCACACTCCCACTCCCACCTAGGGACAATTTAGAACAGTCAATTAGCCTAATGTGCTTGTCTTTGGACTGTAAGAAGAAATCAGAGTACCCAGTGGAAACCCACACAAGTGCTGGAAGAACATGCAAACTCCACATTGCAACGCCTAGAACTCAGGGCTCTCTTGCTGTGAGGCGGACATGCTAACCACTACACCGCCGTGTCGCCTCAGTTCATCCACAGCTCAGTTATGCTGTGTTTTCATTTTTTTTCTCTACTATGTATTGATTAAAGTGTGTGTTGATAATTACTCTGTTGTAGAACACATCTGTTTTACATTAAGAAAAAAAAAAGTTACACAAGGCTCACAAAGGGGAGGATACTTAGTGTTCTGTGGTCAGACCTGGACCTTGGAGACAAATGACTTAACTCTGGTTCGTTGTGGTTATGAATGCAGATTTCAGAGAATTTCTGTGATTTCAGAGGAAGCTATGGCAAGTGGTCCTTTGTTATTTGATTTAGATTTCAGGTATGTCTTCGAGCCGTATCAACCAGTCATTAAAGACAAATTAACCACGGAAAGCAAACATCAGGATTAAATTCAGTTTATTAATCAGATGATCAATAATCCATAATCACACGCTGAGATTAAACTAAATGCTGTGCATGATATGTTGGTAGTGTGTATACGGTTTTGCATGAACACTAACCAGCATAGATGTATAATGATAGATTCACACCAGTAGGGGGAAGAGTGTCCAAAGATAATGGCATTTCTCAGTGAGCTAAAGAGAACAGCTCTACTGCTGCCTATGTTCTTCTGAAGCTTGATGCTAATATTACATGCACTGTGCTTCTGAGTCACTTAAAAGTAAAATCTAAAAATAAATCTTTGTATTGGATTGGAGAAATGTGCCTGGATGTAAACTGCTGAATATATACAATTTAACCAGTGTATGCATGTCATATGGAATTTAAACCCCCAAACTGTTATTCCTAAAACTCTATCTCACTACACTCTTCAAGTCAAGGCCTCAGCAATTCACTGGAGAATAACCGCAGTGTGCAACCATCTCAAGTGTTATGATTGTCTCTAAAGTCCTCATCTGACCTCTGCACTTCCTCCTGTATCATAATCCTTTCTCATGTGCTGCAGTCTGACACACGTTTTTAAATTTTTCATGAAAGGGTTCAACAACCGGCGTGTTGTACAGCGGAGCAATTAGCAACGCATGCTCGTATTAATTAGTGCCGAGTGCTCTCGTTTTATTAAAACGTATCAGGGAGAGATGGGGCGAGAGGCACGACAATGGAGACCATTGTTCTGGAGTGGGATTAGAGCACGTCTCTATCTCTGACCTCTCCACGCAGCACGAAGGCAGGACAGCAGAACCCGACTCAACCCTTCATTAAGCATTTTATGCAAATGCTATTTGTTTTATAAGCAAATTAAC
>JBCNYG010000014.1:7199798-7212962 GCA_039654305.1 Porochilus rendahli | reverse complement strand
GGCTGAGATGGGCGCCAGCCTCCCCGCGACCCTAATTAGGAATAAGCGGTTTGGAAAATGAATGAATGAATGAATGAGTTTCAGTGCACTCGCACCTTTAAGGCATTCAGTTAACTCAATTTTTTTTAAGTTCGAACAGAAAATGAGTTTTGCATTGAGGCCTTCCTGCTTTGCACATCATTTATTTATAGATATCCTAGCAATAAGTATAACTTGGATTGGGAGAATTGCGAAACCATGTCTGCTATTGGTATTAAAACAAAAACAAATTGGTACCATAACCACCAGAGTTCACGGAGCTACATGAAACGCACTTCAGCCCTTCCTGAAAGCTGACAGAGACCTGTAAAAACATTTAGAAAGGCTTAAATCCAACAGGCATCAGCCACAGTAAAAATAAAACATGTCTATTTTGATGTCAAGTTGACAAAAAAGTGTGACCAAGTGAAATGATAATTTCTTGTTGATATAAAGCTGTGTAATAACTGTTTGAGGGCTCACTTACATTAGACAGTAATGACAACTGACTCTGTAACTCGCTATGCTTATGTCATACTCATGTTATGTAAGCATGACTGATGTGACATATAAAACCCCGAAACAAAATTTACTCTAATTAAGGTCTGAAAAATTATATATAGCCGCAGCGTGGTGACATAGTTAATAGTATGTCCGCCTCACAGAAAGAAGGTCTTGGGTTCCAGTTCCGGGCTTGGCGAGGGTGTTTCTGTGTGGAGGTTGCATGTTCTCCACGTAGCTTTCCTCTGGGTACTCCGGTTACCTCCAACAGTCATAAGCCATGCACATTCGGTGGCTGATGGAATGGTTGAGTATGTGTTGTTGCATATTATAAATGTTTTGTTGTTCGGTAATTGTTTCAGTAAATCGAAAGAAAAAAAAATTACTTTGAAAGTTCAAAAACAGGGTGGTGTAGTGGTTAGCATGTCCACCTTATTGCTAGAAGGTCCTGGGTTCAATTCCCAGGCTCAGGCGTTACTGTGTGGAGTTTGTATGTTCTCCTTGTGTTTTTTCTGGATACTTCAGTATCTGTAGTTTCTCGGTTCATTGGATGTTCCAGATTGACCCTAGGTGTGAGTGTGAATGGTTGTGTGTGTATCTTTTACCCTTCGATGGTCTGACGGGTTGTTCAGAGTGTACCCCATCTTACCCAGGGGTGTCGGCTGAAAAAGCCTCCAGCCTACTCGTGACCCTAGTATCATTAAGCAGTTTGGCAAATAAGTGAGAGAGTTTAGTATATATTCTTGGATACTGCTTAGTGTCAAGTTCCTGCAAAACAGTAAACAGCCAATCAGCACTGCGATGCATATGGATACAGAAACCCATGGATGGACATACAACCCATGGATGGTCCAACTGATTGTGTCTTAATGATGGTTTAATTAAAAATGACACATGCTCGTAAGACTTTTGAAATGAAGAAAATGTAAACAGACTCTCTTTAAGGCACTTGGCACTAGACCTGGATAGTCTCGACTGTGCTATTGCTATGATGTTACAAGCATCTGACATTGGTCCAGATTAGGGCTCATACTCTAATATGACCAAATTAAAAGGCCTGTGTTCTGGCAATGTCCTCTGTTCTGCTATTCACATCCCTTTGCATGAGCTTTGTCACTCTTTTCCTCTTACTCCAGCTCATTATGGAGAGGCTCATAAAGCCAGGCAGCATAGACTGAGTGATAGCTACTTGAGGTGCCACTGTTTTCCACTCCAGGGAGAAGAGCAGGGATGTTATTTCCTAAATTTGGCCCCAAGGACGAAAAAAAAAAGCCTGTTTGATATTCATCGAGCCGGGAGTAGCAGACCAGGCAGCGAGCAGGTGAAAATCTATTCACAATGATAATGAACAAATGTCATCCATCGGGTTTTCTCGCCTTCATTCTTTTTTCCTCTTTCTTCCCAGCCTGAGAGTGATGTTTATCAGAAAGGCTGTGCATATGTAGGCTGGGGATGTAGTCCCGTCTGTATGAGGAGATCTGACTGAACAAGAACCCCGTGGCACTCTCTGGTTCTTATGTGAGTGTTTCCGATTAAAGTGCTGTCATATTAGGTTGAAAAATCAGGTCATTTATAGTTTTTCTTAGCTTATATCCCATCACTACATGCCTAATATACTCAACTCAGCACTTGCCCATTACTCCTTTTCTTTCACCTCATCAACAATCAGGTCAGTCATAATAACAGCTATATTAAGCCACACTCCGATCAGACATTTAGCTGCCGTATACAGCATGTCAGCCCTTTTTTTACTTGCTGCTGTGCCATTAAATGAGTAGGTTACAAGGTCAAACGGTGCTGTCACATTTATAAGTGTGTGAGAGAGTACCTAGGTAATGTGGGTTTTTTTTTTTTCTCCGTTCATCTCCCTGCAGCCACACCCTGGCACTGCCATCACTCCACTTAATGTGTCAGTAGGCCATCAGAGCTCTGCCATTGCCCAGGGTGAGAATACGAGAGGAGGTGGCGGCAGGAGCAGAGGAGGAGTGGCAATGAGGAAAACTAGGATACGTCTCAATTTAGCAACACACATAGGAGGGCATGAATGACAAATGGGTATCCGGTTAAAAAGGATGATGGAAGCAGAGATATATTTCTAGGGTTATAAAGCACTAGTCACACCAGATCTGGAGTACTTTGAGCGGCATAAATACTGCTATTGATATTTATATTTGATGCCATACATGGCTATAAAGTCCTGAGGAATCTACAATCAGCATTAATTCTCTTGATGGTATCACTATCCAAGCTTTGAAAGAGGTTGGGCAGGAAAAAGATCAAAGTTTAAAACATTATCTCTGGTCCAATTTAGGAGTAGAAGTGGGCATTAAGCTCTCCCAAAAAAAAGGGTAAAACTGTAACATTTACCTCCGTCTCTAAGGCATCCATTAAGTACTAGTGCTGAAAAAAAGACAAAGCATGAAAAAAAATCTCTTTAATTCACTAGCGTTCCCGTACTCCAGGGTTAAATGTCTGCTGTCGTTTCCATGTATTAGCATCTGATTAGCATAGAAATGCTCACAGGGGCTAAAGCAAAGTAGTGGAGACAGGGCAAACCTGTAATTTCATTAGGTCACATGTCTAAGTGTTTAAGCTGGAGCCTACGATAATGTATTCATTGTTGTCATACGGCCACAGAGAGAGGCCAGCGAGATACGTTGAGTCTATTTGCCCGGGCTGGAAACGTTAGGTTTGTTCTGAAGAGGAAGAAAGAAAGAAAAGAAAGAGAGAGAAAAATCAAGATGGTCGGACCCTTCCCAATGTGCAGTAAGATGCTCCATTTTGATCATTAGCACTAGTCTAATTAGTAGCATTATCATATGGACTAACACCAGGCCAGAGTCTAACGCAGCAGTCAGCTACTAAAAGCACTGCTATGCGGTTAGTGCCAGTTAAGATGTTAGATCTTAAAGAGAGGGACGCTCTGTACACAGTATGATGCCCTTGAAAAGAAGGCCAACATTAAAGCTTGTTCTCCCAAGAGCATGCAGTAAATTACTATAAAAGGGGGAAAGTATGGAAAAGAAACAACAGCAATAAGCCAGAGGTTGAGGGTAGTCTTTTGAATGGCTAAGTAGGTTCATTACATAAATCATTTTAATGTGCACCTAAAAAGTGTACATATTTTAAAAAGGCAGAATGAATAGGCTAACTTTGAAAAGAATTAGCAATACACTGTATGAGTGAGGATGTTAGAGTGCTTCACACTTGGCCTAAATCCTTCAATTCCAGGCTTGGTTGGAGGCTGTACTCATAATCACCCAGCCAGTAAGTGGATTTTACAGTTCTAGGGGTCTATTTCCTGTCTGTTTTACATATGTAAAAAATTAAGGAGTGGCATGGCGGTGTAGTGGTTTGAATGTCCGCCTCATGGCAAGAAGGTCCTGGGTTTGAGTCCCGAGCTCAAGGAGGGCATTTCTTTGAGGGATTTGTTGAATGGTTTCCTCTTGGTAGTCCGGTTTTCTCCTGCTGTCCAATGACATGCTCGTTAGGCAAACTGACTGTTCCAAATTGCCCCTCGGTGTGAATGTGAGTGTGAGTGGCTGTGTGAGTGAGATTTAGGGATATACAGTATATAAACATTTATCAACACACTATATGAAGATTTAAAGACACTGGTTCAGTGGTTAGCACTGCCGCGTCACAGTTAAAAGGTTCTGCATTCTAATCTTGCAGTTGACTAGAGCCTTTCAGTGTGGATGTTATTCCCAAGCGATGGGTTTCCTCTGTGTACTCCGGTTTCCTCCCACATTTCAAAGCCGTGCACATTAGGTCAACTGGCGACTCTAAATTTCCTTTTGGTGTGAGTGTGAATGCGTGTCATTCCTGCAATAGACTGGCAACTCTGCCAGGGCGTACCTGAAGTCAGATGGGATTGGCTCCAGTTTCCCCTGCATCTCTGACTGATAAACCATATGTATGATGGGTGGATGAATCGAAGGATGGAGGCCTGAATGAGCCCTCCTTTTGTTATGCATTACATTTATGCATTTGCAATGAGGTAAACTAATTACAGGGCTCTAGTTCTATAAAGGGTTTGTGTTATAGGTGAGTAAGATGTTCCATCTTCTCTGCTAGTGATAGCAACAATCACTCACTTTCCAAACTGTTTCATCCGGTCAAGGGGAGTGTCCTGAGAAAACTCATGCAAGCACAGATCCACCCAGAAACACCCGAGCCAAGCCAAGGACTCGAACCCAGGACCCTCATGCTGTGAGTCAGACGTGCTAACCACTACACCACCATGCTGCCCCTGGGCCAATCACATGTCTCATTATGCAGCATGATTAGTGGATTCCTTTCACCTAACGTGGACCAAGATCGGTTTTCTGGACTTCCAGGCTCCGAAAATTGATTTTACACTTTAACAAAATGCTCAGAACTTTCAGGCCAAATGTGCTGCACCCCTAAAACAATGAAAATGACCTAAGTGTGCGCTCAGGGCAGGGACGAAATGCCACGCTGAACTTAATCTGTTCTTTTTAAAATTAATCAAAGAAAAAAATACTCCTGAAGGATTCAGTCATGCTGCTTTTAACTAGCACACCAAAACACATTAGATTCACTCTCTAAACAACAATCTGACTCACCATAAAAAAGCATAAAAATTAAAATGACAATTTCCTGGCATTTACCTAAATGCTGACTTGTTGAGTTTCACCTAAGAGACTGTTCACAGTAAATATATTAAAGTGAAATTTGTTTCCCAATGAAGTGATGTGCAAAAGCAACCTTGTCGGATTCATATCTGAAATCGTTCTGCCATTATAACTGACTGCGTAAGCGATTCTTAAGTATCTCCAAAGTGCAAATAAACAATGTCTATGCGGGAGTAAGCGCGGCCGCAAGCAGTTGCGACGGACTGCATGGCGTCAGGGAAATTTGTCACTGATATACATGCTGTGCCCTTAAGAAAATGACGGCGCTGTCAGCAAGCAGAGGGGGCCTGCGACACTTTGGATATAAATCCAAGGAGGAGATAAAGAAAGTACATGATAAATTAAGCAGCGCATATAAATTCTTAAGAGTCTCCATTTTAATGCCGGTCATTATTCAACAAATTTTTCTAAGAAATGCCACATAGGCAGGAACAAGTAATTAGAGGGAGAAAAGTGAAACTGTCATCCTTAATGGTTTACTCCGGTGCCTCACCTTATCCTACGGAGATCCAAGCAAGGCCAGAGTGGAGAGGGAAGAGATGAGGGGAGTCACAAAAGGGCAACAAGCAGCCATTACGGCAGCCCTTGAAGAGTACAGGACGAGTTTAAAAAAAACTTAGAGGATCTTTAAGTTCTTTTAAATGGTTTATGGAGGGGGTGGGGGGTGGGGGTTTGGTCCACATGTGTGACTCTTTCTCCTCTCCTCGATAGCCAATCGCTCTCAATAAATCTGAAGCCACTGGAGATATTGTTAGTGTTGGGCAAGTACTATTAAAATTTATGGATGACACTTTGTAACAATTAATCAGCATGTTTTGATTAATAAAGTTGGTTGGTTATTCTCCTGAAACCTGCGAGGCCATGAGCATTGTCAGATGGATCATTTTATTCATTATTTTTGATTAATGCATGTGCATTGAAAGAGAGAGAAAGAGAGAGAGAGAGAGAGAGAGAGAGAGAGAGAGAGAGAAGTTATCCACAATGAAAAATCATAAATAGTAAATGAGCATGTGTACGGTTAACCTTGGCCATGGGGGGGGAGGGGGTGTTTGCAAATTCAGCAAATAAATTGCTGCAGGGATTAAAAAAGCAAATTGGGGGAGTTTGATGAACATCACCTCCCCGGACCTGTCCATCTTTCACCAATGCTGGTGATTAATTAGTTTGTTTAGATACTCAATTAGTCCAGCCAAGCAGAGAGAGAGGGAACGAGGGGAAAAAAGTGCACAAGGGAGGGAGTGAGAAAGAAAGAGAGGGCGAGTAAACTGATAAGGACAAAAGCACAAAAGGAAAATTTAACTACTTTTTATTTTGCTCTGTTCACTATTATCTCTTTCGCTTCACTGTTCTCTCACTTCTTTTAGTGTATTTGTTCTTGGATGCCCTTCATCATGTTGTGGTTCTCTGAAGTGACAAACTATACTTTCTTTAGGACTAAGGGAAGAAAAAAAGACATAAAGAGTTTTTTAAAGCTCACACATACAATGAGGCATGAGATCTGTGGGAATTGAAATCTTCTTTAACTGTAGTAGGTAGAGTTGATCTAGAAAATTTAGCAACGTAAAATTCAATTAGCCAATAGCAACGCAGCTGGATAGGTATCACGCTGCATTAGCACTAATGTACTAATAGTACATTAAAGCGGTATGGGAAACAAGATTGAATACAGCTGGATGTTATTTTCCCAAAGCAAGCTTTCTGATCAAGATTTAATTCTATTTAATTATACTTATTGCTTTATTTGTTTTATTATTATTATTATCATTATTATTATTATTATTGTTATTATTATTATTATTATTATTATTATTATTATTATTATTATTATTTTCCCGAAGTGCTTAATCCTACTAGGTTCACGGTGAGGCTGAAGCCTATAAACCCTGAACAGCTCACCACTCCATCACAAGGCAACACACACAATCACTCACACTCACACCTAAGGGCAATTTGGAACAGCCAGTTCGCCTAATGTGCATGTTTTGGGGTTGTAGAAGGAAACCGGAATACCCAGAGGAAACCCACGGAAGCACGGGGAGAACATGCAAACTCCACACAGAAACTCCCGAGTCGAGCCCAGGACTCGAACCCAGGGCCTCCTCACTGTGAGGTAAGAGATGCGGCTTTATTTGATTTAAGATTTAAGTATTTAATGAATGGATGGAATAGATAAATAAATAATTAAAAGTGCTACATGGGTGACTTTTTGAGTATTTATTAAAGGCAGGGGCAGTGGAGTGGTGGCTCAGTGATTACAGCTCTGGGTTACTGATCTGAAGGTCGGGGGTTCAAGCTTGAGCAGCACCAAGCTGCCACTGTTGGGCCCTTCAGCAAGGCCCGCAACCTGCAGCCGCATGAACATGATAAATGTAAGTCGCTCTGGAGAGGGGTGTCTGCTGAAAATGTAAATGATTTATTTGGTGTATATTAAGCATGCCTTGTTTCAAATGCAATCAAAATGCAATTAAATAATATTCAACAGGACATTGCTTTTATATTTAATAAACTAGAGCCTTCTTTTTATTGGCAGTTTGTTTGTATTTGCTAACTCATGATGCATAAACATTAGCACATCCACCCCGCGGCAAGCAGGTCCTGCTATCAAGTCCCAGGGTTGGGATTCTCTGCGTGGAGTTCTACCTGTATCGACGTGGGTTTCCTCTGCGTGCTTTGGTTTCCTCCCACAGTTCAAAGACATGCACTTTAGGCTAATTGGCTGTTTCAGTTAGCCCCCCTAGGTGTGAGTGCGAGTGTAAACTCACAGCAAGAGGGTCCTGGCTCGATTCTGGGGTCCGGACGTTTCGGTGCGGAGTTCGCATGTTCTCCCCGTGCTTGTGTGGGCTTCCTCCGGGTACTCTGGTTTCCTCCGACATTCCAAACACATGTACAGTAGGCTAATTGGCTGTTAGAATTGCCCCTAGGTGTGAATTTCCACAGAATGTAAACACACTTTATCCACCAGAGGGCGTGTAGTAAATTAGCGAATCCTGTGATTTTATGCAAAATGGTCTTCATAGTGCGAAAGCTTGGTAAGCTCTTGGTAAGACTCACTCACGTGTTGAACCGCTTAATCCTACTACAAGAGCTGTGGGGAAGACCCCGGAACTCTGCGGACTCTGGGCGAACGCAGGGCGCAACCTTAGAAGCTCGCCAGACCATCAGAGGGCAACACACACACAACCATTCACACTCACACCTAGGGCCGATTTGGAACAGGCGATCGGCTTAATGCGCATGTGTTTGTACGGTGGGAGGAAACCGGAGTACCCAGAGGAAACCCATGCAAGCACGAAGGAAACACGCAAACTCCACACCGGAATGCCACGACCAAGCCCCAGACTCGAAGCCCGTCCTCTAGCTATTATACTCCGGCAAATATTACAGCGGTGTTGGTTTTCTTTGTCAGATATCCACAGCTTTTTGCTAAAGTTTTTGGAAAATAGTAATTTTATCACATCACACTGTTGTTAGCTGCTACTCTTCAGTCTGCTCATCGTGGCGCATCTTAGACATTTGGCGAACGTCTTAATGAATCCAGTCCAGCATGTTCTGCACGGATGGACAGAAGTGCAACATGGAAACATGCAATCGGTTAAGAATTGAACCTCACCCCAGAGGTTCGCTGTTGTACACAGAAGTGCCCCTGAAGGCTAAAGGTTCAATTACCCTGAACAAACTTTCAGCAGGACGTTGGAGGTATTGCTATACACCCACCTTCACAGCACATCAGTCTTTTAGTGTCAGTGCCCCGTCATCAAATATACCAAACCCCCACATTTGGAAAAAGGGAAAATCCACACTGTCGGATAACAAACTTAAGATAGCTTGGAGGTTCCTCCACCCCACCCCCCACACACACACACACACAAACATCCTTTCACGATCAAGCAATGCAGAATTAGAAATCAAGAGCACAGCTGGACTGGTCACATGTCCAGCAGCTGTGTAATGAATCCGTGTACGTTTGCTCTCATGCTGAGTGTTTCCCCTACCTTTGGAAGCGAGGACGCAGCTCTGGCTGAAAAGCCCAAAAAGCACCAGTGCTATCACGACCATCTTCAAGACGATGAGAGACAAAATTCACACTTCTCTTCCATGCTCGATCTCGCTCTCCCTCTGTGTGTGTGTGTCTGAGTGTGTGTGAGAGAGAGAGAAAGAGAGAGAGAGAGAGAGAGAGTGTGTGTGTAAAGAAGAGTCCCTCCTTCCTAACAGTGCCTGCAGAAACACACGCGGCGGGATGGAGTCTAAGTGAAGTCCTCGCGTTCATGGGAGAAAAACACACGCTGTGCTGCCTCCTACATCACGTGTATGTCTATGATCAGGCCATTATTCATCAGGGTTATCAAGTTTTCTTTTTTTAAAGAATACTCTCAAAATTTCATTACAAGGGTCTCTGTGAGTCCGGAACCCATTCCCGGAACCCTCTTACAGCCTCTTGACACCTCGAGTATTTGTGTCTCATTTGGTGAACCGCTTAATGATGTCTGTGAACACTGGGTGAAGGCAGGGTGCACCCTGAACACCTCGCCAGAACATCACACACAAAACTATTCACACTCACACCCAGGGTCAGCAAACAGCTAGTTAGCTTAATATGCATCGCTTTGGACTGTCAGAGGAAACCCACACAAGCACGGGGCAAACATGCAGACTCCACGCAGAAAAGCCCCCGCTGGCTGAGATAGGCTTCCGCCTCCCCGTGACCCTAGTAGGATTAAGCAGTTCAGCGGAAGTATTTTCTGCTGTCCACTAATAAGGACATCCTTCTTCTATACTTCAAAAACGGCTTACGTTACAAACATTAATCACGGGGTGGAGAAGTTGGTTCCACCCACTGAACGGTCACTCGGTGTTTGGTGGAGGTATTGTAATTATCTGCGTATGTCTCTTTTCCCACTCAAGGATTTTCACCAAACTTGGTGGGGACACTAGCCTATCCGAGTCCCCAATTTTGGGAGGTCAAGGTCAAAGATGAAGGTAAAAGCAAGGTCACCAATTTTTTTTTTTTTTGATGGAGCAGGTTTTCAAAAAAGGTGCTGACAGACATGCTGTAACTATGGAACCCTATGGAATGGAAAAAAAAGGTAAATCCTTCAAACAGGAGTGATTTTGCTAACTTGCTCAGGGAAGACAAGCCCCTCGGTAAATAAAACTAGTACCCATGTAGGACCTTTTTTTTTTTTTTTTTTTTTTTAAATAGTATCCACGCTGCATGGTGGAGGTACCTTGCACTCAATCAGTGCCGTTTAGTTTGTTTTTTTGCATGGATGAAGTCACAAAACACACATTTCCCCCATTTAGATGTCTGATATGATCTTCAGCTGGCAATCTTCCAGCTTGGACCCAAATGCAGGACAACAGAGGCGCAGTGGGGCGAAAAAACTGAAGTCTTTATTAAAGCTCCGATGCAAACAAAAATACAAAGAAAAAGCAGAAGGAGGTGCAACACTACTGGTAGGCTGGGTTCTTTGCTGGCGCAGAGCAGGTAGAAGAACAGGTAACACAAGACTCCAGCGCTGGTGTAGTCGGACTCACAGGTCGCAACAGCATCAACGAACCAACACTGGGCAGAGTGTTCCTGGAGTATGAGTAGGGTTCTTGATTAACGACAGGTGTGTGGAGATAATTGGAAGCAGCAAGATTACGCTCATAGCCTGGAGAAGCACATGGAAAAAACAGGAAAACAAAAAACACACAAGAGCTCCCCTAGTGGTGAGATATACAGGATCGTGACATCTTCGCTGGTAACAACATAATTGTTTTGGTGCTACTGACACATGATTGGCTAATTAGGCATCAATATGAACATGTACGAGTACGGCTCACAGTGAAGTGGACAGTAAAACTATGGACTATATATTTTTAACTAGTTACAGGTTAACAACTTTTGCTTAATTGGTTTAAGGCTGACTCTGTATTGTCATATTTGAAAGTCTCTATGGATTCCTAGCAGTGTTTCATGGCATGTCTATCCGCTCTCATTTTAGACTTATAAGCACTCTATCTCCAAAACTTTGTGACCTTACTCTAATCTTGACCTTTGACCTTGACATTTTAAGAACAAATTAACTGTGGGACTCAAGTAGATTCCAGAGAGGCTGCACCAAGGCATAGTGGTTAGCACATGCGCGTCACAGCAGGACATCCCTGCGTCCAAGTCATGGATTTGGTGAAGGAGTTTGTGTGCAGAAATGTGCACGTTCTCACAGTGGTTGCATGGGTTTGCTCCGGGTACTCCGGTTTCCTCCCAGAGTCCAAACAAAATCATGCTCATTAGGCTATCTGGCTGTTCCAAATTGCCCACAGGTATAGAGGTGAGTGTGAATGGTCGTGTGCATGCCTTGGCCCTGCAGTGGTCTGGCGAGCTGTTCTAGGTGAACCATGCTTGAGTCCAGTGTCGCCTGGGATAGAATCCAGCCTCCCTGAGACCCTAACAGGTTTAAGCAGTTTGGCAAATAGGTGAGGGAGGGAGATTTCAGAGAGTCCACTGTTTCAAACATCAGCCAGGAATATGGTGAGCACCACGGTGAAGGTCCGCCATATTTGTTTTTCCTATCCCTGGAAGCACTGTGAACAAGCCTAGCACGTCTAGCAATGGTGTTGGATGACCAACAATGCACTACATACCACTGGATCATTTGTAACCCTGGCTGCACCATACAACTAGAAGATGCTGGTGAACCTGGACAGGAAGTTCTGTTTCCAAACAAATATGATAGAGTTTACAGTTTCCTGGGATGATGCTATAGATGAGACCTTTAAATGTGAACCACTGAAGCTCTCTCCAACACTGCTGAGTGGCTCTGGATGAAGGCGCAAGAGTCTTCCTCAGCCTCAGGCATCAAATGCTGTGAAACCCAAAACCTCAGAACACTTAACAACCCCGAAGGTGCCTTGACCTTCCTGCCAGCAGCCAGGATTTCTCTCTCTCTCTCTCTCTCTCTCTCTCTCTCTCCCTCTCTCTCTCTCTCTCTCTCTCTCTCTCTCTCTCTTTATGTCTCTCTCTCCCAGTTTCTTGCCACACCTTACCTCCTACTTGCAGTCATGTATGCCATGTTTGCCCTTGTGAGAGATTAGTGTGCGTACAGAGAGGCAGGACAGGGGTGTGTTGGAGAGGTGACTAATAAATAATAAAGCAGAGCAAATTACATACCCAATTATTTTAATTTATTTCAATTTTAATTTATTTCAAAACCTTAAATCTGGTCCAAACTGCTGGTGCATACGCTCATCTCTGATAGCTTTCCATATTAGTGATGCACACCTGAGACACCAAGGGCACTTTAAATATGTTAGTGGTTCAGATATATTATGAAATAGAATTGCCTAGAAATAGAAAAGCTGCAGTGACCTTGACCTTTGACCTCGAGAATCCAACCAATTCAATCCTTAATGATATATTCTCATCCGCCAAGCTGCTCAATCATAATATTAGCTCGCCAGACCATAGCAGGGCAACACACAACCATTCACACTTACACTCACACCCAGGGGTCATTTGGAAAACAGCCAATTAGCCCAATGTGCATGTCTCTGGGCTGCGGGAGGAAACCGGAGTGCCTGGAGGAAACCCACACAAGCGCGGGGAGAACATGCAAACTCCACACAGAAACGAACTCGCCAAGGCCGGGACTGGAACCCAGAACCTTTTCTTTCTGATCTTCACTTCTGTTTATTTATTAAAAATTGTATTTGTTTATCACCTTTATATGTATGCCACGCTCGCCATGCTCCAAAGACCTTTGTGGGTTGTAGAGAGGAGTGAATTTGATAATGAGTGTCATTTGTTAATTCCTCTTCACCCTTTGATGCATGCTGCAGCCAATTACATACTTATGAAACCCTGCAGAGAGAAACCGTGTAATTATTGTAATAACTGTGATCATGTCAGTTGGAAGCTTCTCTTTAAGGAAAGGCCATTAGTTTAAGTAGAAAGGATGGACAGTACACATGAGATAAAATTATCATTATATTATAATTATTGTTA
>JBCNYG010000014.1:7022613-7033726 GCA_039654305.1 Porochilus rendahli | reverse complement strand
AGATAGATAGATAGATAGATAGATAGATAGATAGATAGATAGATAGATAGATAGATAGATAGATAGATAGATAGTTTATAGCTAAATTTTCCTTAATAATTTGATTGGTGATGTAATGTTCTGAAAGTGATAAATAATGTCGCTATCCATCAAATATCCATTTTACCCCTCCTTCATAATTCCTTAATCCTTCAGAGGAAATTTAGGTGCCACACAGAGAGCAAACATAATAGCACACTAACCAGATAGACACCAAATCATCACACAACTAATTGCGGCATAAATCTCTTATTTTATACTATCAGCAGTTTAGCATCTCTGAAGTTGAATTACGATTGATTTTCATTGAAATTTAATTAACACTAAAATGTTATTATGCATATATAATGCAATATGTTATTATGCCTCTATGCTTTTGTCCAACAAGCACAGCGTGCAGTTATTTCATTAATTAGGCTGTTATTCAGGTTCGCACAGGATTCATGGCATGCGCAAGTCAAATCTTTAAATATAAGGTGAATAAAGGAATGAACAATACTGCACCTAAAACCATAACAAAAAAAGAGAGATTGCATTACTTCGCATTTAATTTAGCAATCTAAAGGAGAGTGAAAAGAAAAGGGTGGGGGAGGCATGATCTCCTCTGCAGCACATTGATGAGATGCATTCATTTCTTTCCCCTGTGCTAATGTTTACGCCGCTTTAGTGCCAATGGGCAGGCGATTAGAGGGAGCGGTGGAGAGTGGCAGCGATGTGGCTCTACCCCTACCCCACACCCCGCTCTTCTCTTCCCTGCTAATGACACGTCACACGCATGTCTCTCTCCTGCTTTGACAGACACTGTGTCAATCATCACCACGGAAACAGACCCCATGATGTCACCCAGCTGGCCTAGCTCGACAGCTGATGGGCATCGGAGACGGCGCTCACACCTCTGCTGCGCTCTGATTGGTCCAATTACTCTGCTGCAGTACTAATAACCCAGCACTCCAAATGGCCCTAATCCCCTTCATGCCTCTCATATGACTGTTCATTTTGGTAATAAATCTTTTTGTGGTGCAGCTTCACATATTTTTTTTCATCCTTTTGTCCTTTGGCTTGTGAATGAAAAATATTGTTGGGGATATGTTTATATATATTATTATTATTATTATCATCTTTTTTGTGCATCTATACATGCCTTAATCCAAAGCAACTAGACACAATAAAGCATATAAATGAACAGCTGAATGTTCTCAAGTGCCTTTCTGACAGTCATGGGATTTACAGCCACCTTATAACCATTATATCATATTACCACACATTTCTATATCTAATACAAGAGTGTCTAAAATGCTAAATCTTTATACTGAAAGATCCCTCACATATAAACACTTATTCCAGGAGTGTAAACAGTGTAACATGACAACTCGGTTACCGCACGTCAGAAAGGACAGGAAAGAAGAGAGCAAAGGGTGCTAAGCATAAGGCCCGTGTAGACACCACACTCTCATGGGCGTAATTGCTCTTTGTTTACACTGCCAGGGTGTTATTTTAGCTGTCTGTTTAGGCCTGTGTCTGAGTGACTTGGCTCCAGAGATGCAGGGGTACAAAGTAACGGTAAGAAACACTCAACCATGCAAGCCTCATCTCGGAACATCGATGCTCGAGGAATTCATACGTTACAGCCAGAGACGGAAAAAAAACAAGCTGTTCTGACATATGTCTGGGTTTATGATATGCATAAAACATGTTTGTTTCACAAATGTGGAACATTTTTTAGTGTTGCTCAAATAACGCCAAGCTAATGCTATCAAACATTGCTTCACTCTTCAGGATTAATAGTATAGTTTCCAAGCACACCTTAATAAAAACACTTGGACCGTCTCACTGACACTGCTGATTGTAATTATTGTTTATGGTGGGCGGCAAAGCCTACCAAAGTGAAGGCGCATGCTGGGCTTTGAAGCTTGGGTAAGTACAGATATAACACACCAGATTGCTGGCAAACGCAAAACACATAAACAGTCCCACACACATGCAGTGGCTCACGCCTCAGTTTCTGATACCAGTCCATGCTGGCCACAAATCTGAAAGGAATGTGCCGTCTCGTTCTGTTTTAATCTCTCTTTCTCCCTCTCTGTCTATCTTCAGGGTGAAGTACTACCTCAGTAGAATATAATAAGATTTTATTTAACAAAGTGTCCATGTCAAACAAGGCCCATTCCTTTGACAACAGCCATTGCATGAAGGCAAGAAAGAGAGAGAGATAGAGAGAGAGAGAGAGAGAGAGAGATGGCTGTCGAAAAAAAAAAAAAACGGCAGCCAAAGATTGGCCCGGGATTCATTAAAGCTCAGAACACGGCACATATTTTCATTATTCACACAAAGGTACGTGTCAGCTAATCACGGCGAAATCGCCGGCGTTTAAAAAGCTAACAGACAGACTCCATTCATTACGTCAATTATGAATTAGCACCTCTCCGCCATCTCACGCGCTCGGAAACGTCTACTGCCGTCTTAATTAGCCAAACATGGGGCATCAATTCCTGTCTCCACACACACACACACACACACACACACACACACACACACACACACACACACAGTGCTGAGATTTGAAATGGCATGTAGGGACATTTAATGAGGGAGGCTCTCGTGTTTGTCATGGTTTGACAATACATTACCTATCTTATAGCCTTGCCTGTTTCAAGTATAAAATCTATCAACAGTACTTGCGGAAGAGGTTTGGCCCTATAAGAAACATGCAGGATTTACACACATCGCAAAGATGCTGTGCCAAACAGTATTGCATAGACAGTAAAATAAGCAGGGATGAAATGGCTCTTACAGGGTTTGAGTCTCGCTCAAATGAGTGCTGGAATGCTGTCTACTGTTTCCTTGTTTATATGTTGCTGTCAGACTGATTCTTGTATTAACAACGTGCACATATGATGTGAAATTCATATTAATGAGGTCAACTATGAAAATTTGTACTGTCATACAGTAAATCAGCACATTTTATATTACTAAACGAATAACATAAAATAATCCAAAATAATAAAGGAAAAAATAAATACTCAATCCAATTTATACCTTTCTTTTGACTTTGTATGTGGCATTTTGTATACTTGGAAACATGGATATCCATTTCAACCAAACATTATACTGGTTAAATGCAAACAGTATTGGTGGTTGAATTGTGTCCACAACATTGGTCACTTTGAACGACTGACATGTACTGCTTGTCAATTACCTAACAAGCTTCGTCATATAACTTGCCTACAGTTGGCATTTCCTAATTAACCCCAAGGGCTAAAAGAATGGGGGATGGGGTAGGCCTACATACAGTATGTTACAACCGGTAGAGTCCAACTACAGGCCCTATTTAGTGTCTGTACACGGTGACCCATGAATTAAATTCTATATAAGCATTTATCTTAACATTGTTTTCTCTGACTGTAGTCTGAGCTCCTAACCATAATATATGATCCATGTTTATTACCTACAAATATATTTACCAGTCAATGACATCAAATACTGATTGGTAGCTCCAACCAATTCATATGGGTTATATACACCCAGACACACTGTTTGAATTTTTTTTACAGTATATATGGGGTCAATGTGGTTAGGTTGAGCCTTTAGGGCCTTGCACATGGGCCCAGAAGTGGCAGCTTGGCAACTCTTGAAACTCAGTAACCCAGAACTTTGATCCACTGAACAAGCACTCAAGTTAAGTAAAAACATGGATATAATGGGTGTACAAAGATGGTTTTTTTTGAGTAAAAATTCAGAAAATCAGCATGCAGCTCTGTTTATAAAAAAATACACACACCCGGTACAAAAGATTGTGTGAAAAGAAAAGAAAAAAAAAACACCATTACACTGTGTGTCCTTACACTGTGATTATTTAGTTTTTTTTTCTTTGCTCTACTAAAAACCTTGTTTGCCTCAATTACCTAGACTTCTGTCTAACCCTGTGCTTTAAAGCCCCTCTTGTCTAAAATCCAGCCAATGTCTTTGATTCATGTCCAAAACATACCTATACACAGCAAACATGACCCCCAAAGTACCACCCTGAGCCATCTGTCCAGCACAGCTGAGATCAGATATTAACCCCTGTGCTGTCTAAACCAGGCCTCCTTCCTCTGTGTCACTGTCTCTTTAAAAACAAGCCCCTCCCTTTTTCCTCATGCTGCCACGGCTACAGCCAACGAGCACTGCGAAGTGTGACATGATCATGCTCACTTTTCGTAGTTAAGCCCTCGCCTGGGCCGGCCACTCCAGCTGCTCAATGAGTCATTTGATTGTCATCTACCTCATGCAATCTGAGGCAAGGGGGGGAGGGGTGGGAGGGGGGGCGGTGGGGGCGGTGTCTAGATTAAGAAAATGAGAGAGAGAGAGAGAGAGAGAGAAGATGGTACACATAGGAAAGAGATAGGTGGGATGGAGAGAAGATGCATTGAGGTAGAAAGATGGAGAGGAATAGGAATCGGTTTGAGAAAGAAAAAGAGAGAGAGAGGGAGAGTGAGAGGAGCGCCTGGAGCATTGTCTGCTCAGGATGACAGGCAGTCACAGAGGCCGAGCCACCGCACAGGCAAAAATAAGTGAGTTAGAACAGAGCTGCTGGCTCTGTAATAAAGCGTTTAATGGACAGACAGCCTCTCCTTGCCTTCCTCAGGGCAACACTAAATCCCTCTTTATTGTAGTTTGCACAGATGTTAGTGAGTTATCCATTTCTCTAATCACACTGGATACTGGCACATCCATCTTAAAGTTGAAAAACAACCCCCTCCCGCCCATTCAAACCCACACACACACACACACACACACACACACACGCACACACACACACAGCCTGCCTCTCATCCCTCCCTCTTCCTTTAAAGTTGAAAATGAGTCATCTGTAGGTCACTTGCACCGATACAAATAGAATTCAGACAATATTGTGTCTCGATTTGAGGGTTCATGTGATTAGCTAGCGCCGGCGGTCAGGCTTGCTTTATGGCTTTTGGTGTGTTTTGCGGCTGGACGTGATATTGCCGAGCAGCCCCGTCATAAAGGCAGAGACATTGTCCTGAGGCCTTCATCATGGTAACATGATTCGCCGCCGTCGAGCAGGGCCAACAATGTCAGATTGGTTTTGGACTCTGCGAATTTCATAACAGCGAGCTTCGGCCAACGCAAGCAAATGTGATTTGTCTCATTGACAAACACCAAAGTGAGGTGGGAAAGTAAGTTAGGATTAGAAAGATGTGGCTCAAGATAAAATGATAAGTACGGGCATGTGTGTTTCAACCTGATGTTATCTCATTCCTTAGAAATCGATTCCATCAGCAGAGACAGTGATGATTTGATGTTGTGTATACATACATATATATATATATATATATACACATACATAATCTTTTTATAATTATTATTATTTTTGCCTCTTGCAACACTTTCTGTGGAATGTTCGATAGAAAATTTGTGTTTAATGTGGTTGTTTTGCTTTGTTTGGCCACTTTAATAGACACAGTGTCTTCTTTTCATCATTCTGTTTCTTGAGAATTGAGACAGACTGTCTGTCTGTGACCATAAGCATGCTGGAGATTCAAACATAAATAAAGAAGGGAGCACGGAGAGGAAAACAAAAGAGAAGCAAGACCGATTCGCTATTCGGCGAAACACAGACGGGTTAAATCTGGAAGCGTGACAAAAATGTGTCTGGCTTAATGATGTCAACTAGTGTTGTTTCTGCCCTTCTCTTCTCTTGGTTTCTCATCTCATTTCTGCTGAAAGCAAAAGTTTGGATGCACATGTTGCCACATTTGGAAACATATCCGCCCCTTAATTTCTCAGATTAGTGTCAGTTTTACTATCAAAAGTCAATATGAAAATAAAGCAGAACAAATAATCCTCTGTGCAAAACAAAGTGCGAAAGTAACTGCTGTACCGGGACGCTGCATGGCTGGAAGCTGGCGCTTAAGCAGGGTAAGGAATGGAGGAACGTGAGGGAAAAGGTCATTGAGAGTTCAGCATGATGGAGATGAGTGATGGTTGTAGAGCGAAGGGGGGCTCTGTAGCCAGCTCTTGTTCTTTTCTGTGCTGGCTGACGGGCCTCACAGCGGTAGCCTGAGTCTTGATGGATTGGCAGCCAGTGAAAGGAAACACACACACTCTACCAGCAACATTACCACTCCCCCTACCCCGACACTGAGGCTTGAGAGAGTGCTCAGGACCGCCCTTCCTTTATTTCCCGCACTCTCTATGCTCGGTGCTAACCTTTGCACGATGCCTCCCTCAGGCTGCTTACTAGAGCCGTAGGGATCTAAGTGAAGACAGCGAGTAAAGTGCTTAATAGTTGGCTGTCCATGTGTCCAGGTCAGTCTGAGAAGCAGGCTTGCTACGAATGAGAGCTTGTTGTACCTGGCTGGACACTAAAGGGCCCAGAGCGGCAGGGGTGGGCCTCTAAAATAAACATCAAAGGAGAACAGGGGATGTGTAGCAGACCCTTTTGTTGCCTTGAAATGAGGGCTCCCCAGAGAGAGGAGGGGTGTGTGTGTGGGGTGGGGGGGATGGGGTGGGGTGCTCTTTTCCTTGTGAAACATTTTTATACATAAATCACAGGTCCATGAACACCCTAACCCTTAGCGACCAAATGCTGAGCTGCCGAGATAATCGACACAGTGTTTACTGACTTTTTTCTTCTGTCTTCGTCACCTCTTGGTCCAGTTGAGAAGGAAAGTACGGAACTGTGCTGCAGTGGAATCAAGGCCAACAACAAAAGAGTTTCTGAAGTGTTACCCCACCCCCACCCCCCATTGAGTGACAAGCCTCACAAAAGTCTTCTGTCTGGTTTATGTCTGTCAGAAGCACAACACTGTCCATCGTGCAGGTAGATCCATATCAATCTGGTGGCCTCATGTCTAAACAGTAAGAGGTTAGAAGAAGAAATAAATCATGTACCTTTTTGTGCAATTGATAATCATTATCATATCATACCTTTATTCATTCATTCATTTTCTGAACTGCTCAATCCTAATTAGGGTCGTGGGGAGGCTGGTGCCCATCTCAGCCGACTCTGGACAGAGTACACCCTGGACAGCTCGCCAGGCCATCGCAGGGCAGAAACACACTAAATGCTATGCAGCCTACTCTGCACTGGTTCTTTTACATGCCCCACACCATAGACAGCGAGAGACATGGCCTGCCTTTGATAACCCAGTTAGCTGCACTGCGGGGACAGCAGTGACAACCCTTGGGACCAGTAATCCATCACCCTACCACCGGTCCACTACTGCCCCCTATTTCATACCTAATATACCTCAATTGAATGCTGAATGCTCAATTCTGATTGGTCAAATGGGTTATTAAACAAACTGATTACACTGAGTTTAATAATACATACAAAGGTCTTAGACAGCCGGAATCTGCGGCGGGAATTCCTGTGGTCATTTGAAGGCGATCTGTTGCAAAATTATGGAGAAATGAAATATGCTATGCTTTAGTGAGCTGTATGTTGCATACTTGGTCACAGCTGTCATGTCTACCGGTAGTAAGTGCGATGCATACATGGTAGTCGCTGTGTATATTTTTTCCTTGTATATCTTTTAATTAATTTCATTTTATTTTCCTGTTAGGGTCGCCGGGAGGCTGAAGCCCATCCCAGACAGCTCTGAGTAAAGGTAGGATACACCATGAACACCTCGCCATACCACTGCGGGGCAACCCACACAACCATTCACGCACACATTCACACCTAGGGGCAATTTGGAACAGCCATTGAGCCGGAACAGCTTGAACCAGGAGCTTCTTGCTGTGGTGCAGACAACGGAAATCTACGGTAACGTTCAGTAGGCCATATATGCCTCATAGAATCATTTACGGGCATAACAGTATGATATGGCCCTTGATATAAATGATTTTCAATAAGACTAAACTTTCTGTGAATAGATGTCATGCCCTCCAGGTTGTCAAGGAAGCTTCCTGGACAAAACAAAAAAACAAAAAAAACCCACCAGCTTACCACCATTTACCGTGAAGTAAATCCGGCTGTGTAAGACTGAGGCTGTATTACTTCAAGAGAAATTAAAAAAAACAGGAGAGGACAACTGTGATAAGAGATCTTGTATTGCATATTAATATAATAACAACTGAAATAAATACTCACTCACTCACTCCTTTGCCAAACTGCTGGTGCCTATCTCAGCCGACACTGGGTGAAGGCAGAGTACACCCTAATCCACTGTAGGCTCAAGACACACAACCACTGACACTCACTCTCATACCTAGGGTCAATTTGAAAAAGCCAATTAGCCTAATTTACATGTCGTTGGACTGCGGGAGGAAACCAGAGTACCCAGAGGAAACCCACACAGGGTGTACAGGGAGAACATGCAAACTCCAAGCAGAAACGCCCAAACGTGGGAGTCGAACCCAGGACCTTCTTTCTATGAGCCGGACATGCTAACCACTATGGCACCATGCTGCCTTAAAATAAATACTGTATAACTGTAAATAAATAAAATATACAAAGTATCATACTTTAATTGTTAGCATTGGCACACTGGTGTCATATAAGAAATATATAAAACATTTCTGGAGATGCAGATATTAGAAAATAACCTACTTTATTGTTATAATAGAAACATGGCTTCACATCACACAACCATTCTATTGATTATTGTCCTGTCACAGCATATCATCTCATCTTGTAATTTCACTGAGAACATTTTTTAAATATTTTTTTAAATACATTTATACATTATTCTTTTCAAATAGCACACGCCATTCTGAGTAACCAATCAGTGCATCCTAATGCCATGTGGCATTTCCAATTTGGTTGAAAAGAACAAATGTATTTTGAAACAGCCGTGAGTTCTATCAATTACATTCGAACAAGCAGACAAAATGTCTCTGTCGTGTCAAACCTGAAGCTCCTTAACGACACGATCTAAAACCTTAGTGACTCTGAAGGTGTCTCAGGAGCACGGATGTTCTCGCAACCATTAGGATTTGTTTGCTTGTTTGTTTTCCATGTGTAGGTCCCCGTGGATGTGTTTAATTGCTCAACCTGATTGTGTAATGTATTCACAGTCGAACAGAATAGACAGGGTATAATACAGGCTTACGTGCGTGTGTGTGTGTGTGTGTGTGTGTGTGTGTGTGTGTGTGTGTGTGTGTTCTCGAGTGCTTCAGTGAGCTCTGGTGCAAAGTGTGTCTCATTTGTACCCTGTGTTCTAATAAATGTTAAGCTGTCAACCAGTGTGTCATGCTGCAGTATGCACACACTCTGCTAAAGGACTGATGCTCTACAAAACAGCTCCAGCAGCAGGATGATAATAAACCTCGGTTGTAATATGAATGTTTTTGGAGGACACATATACGGAAACATGGATATTTGCCAAGCTCATGCTTTATGTGTTTGCATACATCCGTGTGTATATGCAGTATCTACTATAGTGTACAAGATGTGCATATGGTAGGTCATATGTATCTGTTCTTCATTTATGCTGGTATAATTAGTTATAGGCAGTGCATATGAGCTTGAATCTCACCAAATAAAGCTGCCTAGCTGGGTTTGTGTGTGTGCGTGTGTGTGCGTGTGTGCGTGTGTGTGTGCGTTGAAGCGGGTGTGATGGTGGAGTTGGGGTTAGGGTGGTGTGGTAGGGGAGGAGATGATTATGCCCATCTGTGGCGGATGCCAGGTGTGCCACCCCACCCCTCCCTCCTCCTCCTCCATCTCTCGGCTGCGTGATCGTGATGCTCCGCTCCCTTCATCACACTCCATCAGCTCGCTCCAGCTGCCAGCCACGACGCTAACTAGTACCATGGGGCACTAGAGCATCTCTGCACTGCACACGCATGCACACAGACACACACACAGACACAGGCACACACACCGAGTAGCTCCTTACAGTCTGTGAGACGCCATAGCAGTTGTTCGTCAGAATGACTGAGACACTTGCTGATGTGTGGAGTTTCAAATGGCTAATATTGGGATTACAGTAAAGTAGATCAGATTAAGGAACATTGTTAGGGCTCGGGTCAGAGAAATATCTTTCAAAAAGAAAAGAGGTTAAAAAATAGAAAGGATTTCTGCTTTTTTATTTCCTTTAAGCTAGCTAATTTGTTTTGTTGAACCTGTGTCTGACAACAAATTAAGCAAATATCAAGCTAAGTATAACTGAAAGTTTTATGATTTTTTTTTTTAATCTTTTCTCTCTGATTTATTTATTGGTTGACAGCATAAATTTCACCTGGCAGTAAAATTAATTACCCTGAAAAATCAAAATCCTATTTGCATCTTGATACCAAAATTTTGCCTCACATTTGCTAATACAATATACTAGCTAACGGTACACCCATGCACCTAGTAGCACACACACACAAACAAACCCGTACACATGAAATGCAGGGCCACCCCTCAGTACTAGGACGTGGCTCGTAAAATACCGCACGACAGGCTGATTGATCCGACGCTGAAAATGGGCAATATTCTTCCCGCATCGATATCAATAAAAGCTTTCAAGCTTGAGGCCGCCCAGACCTCCTTTTTGTTTCTCTTTGAGCTGAGAGGAGGGAGGAAAAATCCATAGACAATTGATGGTGTCTGGAAGAAAGACTCTATCGAAGTATATCAAATCGGACTATCGAAGGTGGGAGTTTGCCCTGTAAATTAGACTGTTTGCTTCAAGTTTAGCGATAGACTGGCGGAGATATAAAAAAAATATGATCTTTTTAAGCTGTGTGCAGTGAAGGGCCCTCAAATCCTACACAGGGGCGGGATGGGAGCTCACGGGATGGTGGGTTCATTTGGGTGAGAGGAAAATGACTGTAGTGTTCACACTGGAAATAATTATCATAATGAGTAGTAATGCAGAAGGAATTATGATAGTCGTAGGGATCATGAAAAAGACGTTATGCAAACATTGCTATGGAGGGTGTGGGCTTAGCTCATAATATAAAATAAGGGTGGAAAGGAAAGCACCAAACCCTGCCAACAGCTTGCCATTCTATTTACTCTCTCACACTCGCCCCTATGGGCAAATTGGAATAGCCAGTGAGCCTAATGTACATGGCTTTGAACTATGAGAGGAAATCGATGAACCGGGAGGAAAAACACGCAAGCACAGGGAGAACATGC
>JBCNYG010000014.1:6941552-6961747 GCA_039654305.1 Porochilus rendahli | reverse complement strand
ATAATAATAATAATAATAATAATAATAATAATAATAATAATAATAATAATAATAATAATAATAATAATAATAATGCACTAGTTACTATGTCATGTACGGTGCAATCATGCATAAGTATTTTGTTTGCTCATAATAACTAATATATTATCAATAAGACTAGCTAAGGGAATCCAGCTTCATTCCTGGACTCAGTATGAAGGAGAGGATCTATTAAATCATAAGGAGCTAAATAAGTTTGGCACATCAAAGCTCTACTGAGCTACATCCATACATCACATATATTGGAGATGGATTTTACCCAGGACTAAAGTGGGTATTTCATTCATTATTTTATTCTCAGGAAGCACTTCTTCCTGGCTAGTGTTACAGTGCATCTGAAGTCTGTCCTGGGACCAATGGGTAAGAGTAAAAAGGAATGCACCTTGGATGGGATGCTAAAACTGTACATAGTAGCCCTGTGTGAAGCTGCCCTGCAAGAAACTGTGAGAACAAAATAGATACTTACATTGCAACATATATTAAAAGGGCATATAAATACATTTTCATATGTTCACTTCAATTTCTGGGTTCCAGATTATGCATTTCGGCCCCTAAAACACTGATGCCATAAACTATGTGTACTGTGTGTTTGTGTACAGCTGGCTGGTTGCTACACACCGTAGAACCGATATGAATGGTAGGACATTACAACTATCCATTCATTTGTTGAATCGCTTAAACCGGTTAGAGTCACAGGGCAGGCTGGAACCTATCACAGCCAACTCTGAGTAAATGCGGGGTATGCCCTGTACAGCTTGCCAGTCCATCGCAGGGGCACACACACACTACCATTTACACCAATGGGCAATCTGGAACAAAGAGTTATGCTAATGTGCATGTTTTTGGGCTGTGGGAGGAAATTGAACACCCAGAGTAAACCTACCCAAACATGAGGAGAACACGCAAACTCCTGGGATTTAAACCGACCGATAGACAGTTTTGCTGTGAAGCAGACGTGCTAACCACTATGCCACCATGCACCGGAAATTCTAAACAATTCTCTTTCTGCAGTGTAAACTGAGTAGCCTTGAACTTTCATCTCAATCTTGCAATGATGCCTAGTAGTGTTTCCTGTTTTATAATTGTATAAAAGCTTTACTCGGCTAACAGGTTTATGCACAAAAAAAGCTATGGCTAATTAACATGATGGTTTTTGAGTAAAGAACTGGTATGACTCTATCACTATTTGATGCATATCCGCTGCATCGACTGCATATCTTGCACATGCTGAGAATTAAAATGTTTACTAATTTTCTTCATGAGCGTTCCGAGTGACACTGAATTCCATAAAAGAGTATAAAAGAGTCGGTTAGCATCTGTTTAACCACAGATGCCTTTTGATGTGCAAGAACTGCAGAGGGGTGTGTGTGTGTGTGTGTGTAAGAGAGAGAGAGAGAGAGAGAGAGAGAGAGAGAAAGACAGAGAGAGACATAGAGAGACAGAGAGAGACAGAGAGAGAGAGAGAGAGTCAGTCGACTTTCTTCATCAATATCTGTGTAAACCTGCTTCAGATCTCAGGCTGTCACTTACCTGCATCTGCCACTTCTCCTTAGCATAAGCAAGCGTGAAATGTTTACTTAAACACATTTTTGAGGGTGAGCGTGGAATCGGAGATGGCACGGGCTGCATTGGAGGTATAGGTATGTGACAGATATATAAAACAGAGAGATAGAGCGAGAGAGCGAGAGAGAGAGAGAGATAGAGAAAGAGAAAGAGAGAGAAAAGAGAGAGATGCCACTTGTTATTGCGGCAGTACTGAGCAGAGGTTGGAATTTTCTAAGGGGGATAAATTCAACCTGATGTGCCCGTCCTTTTGCCTTCAAAGCACTGGCATTGGCATGCAGTTCACGGCACAGGACAGACACACATTAGCTGTCAAACTCTTCTTTCATCTTCCAACTTCAAAGCCTCCGATTGATTACTCTAAATGGCCATTACCAAACATCCGCCACTGCGGCATGAAGAAGCAAGCGTGACAAAGAGGAATACAAAATAAACAGCTGCTCTGTATGAGCCAGAGAAATACAACTGCAACAAAAGAACATATTTAGACATCTAAAAAACATGCATTTCCTTGAAGAACTCCATAAATATGGTGCATGTTGATGAATAAAAGGACTGACCCATTCTTACTTAGTATGAATCAGAAGCAACGTCACAAATCTGTTTAGCACACTTACACAGTGATGGGGTGGCATGAACCCTGTGATAGCCTTTCCTAAATAAATATATATATATATATATATACACACATTTTAGATGCCATCTGAATGTCCGATGACTGACATAGGGTGAGCACTCCCTCTCTGTTCTCACTGCTTCTTCACACTGAGGCCACCTGACTTCAAAAATGCCCCAGCAGAACCGTGTTAATTATTTTGTGATTATTTTGAGCATTATGCAAATACTTTACCTGCATAGTCAAAACAACTCCTCAGCATATTCCGACATCTATGTTCAACATACGCTCACATGAACACCCACCCACACCCAGCCACACACCCACACACCCACACAGAGAGAGAGAAAGAGAGAGAGAGAGAGAGAGAGAGAGAGAGAGCAGGGAGAAATGAAACCTAAAGCTATGCCCTCGTAAAAGTGGGATAAACCCCCCCCCTGCCTTGGAGATAGGGTGTGTATCTTCTCTCAGACAGATGGTGTTGTGCACAGATATATTTTACCTCTCCTCTCCCCCACCAGATTGAGGCCGGGGATACTAAAAAGCCCATAAAACTCAAAGATGAGCGGATAGAGCTAATAATATAATCATTCGAAACACCTGCAAAAGGCGCAGATGGGCCATCTAGGCCCGCCTGTCCGTCAACTGTACGAGACTCCGCCCGCCCATATGGAGGGATTGCCGAAGATAGGGCTGTTAGATACATGGCCTCGTTCACACTTTTCCTCCCGTCTTTCACACATGCTCTCTCTCTCTCTCTCTCTCTCTCTCTCACACACACACAAACACACACACACACACACACATACCCATTGCACTCAGAGAGGAGCATATGCGGGCTTTTTATAGAGTGCTGGGTGTCACACACAGGCTGCTGTCCCTGGGCCAAATCAGTGTCAGGCTCAGAGAGGATGTTGCACGCCAGCACAAACACACTCTCTATGACAGGTGCATACTCCTGCCTTCCTTCATTCTCGCGTCACTTTCTCTTACTCACGTGCTCATTCTGTCTAACCTGTGGGTAGCACTGCCTATTTCTTCCTAGCCTGTTGTTCTAATGGGCAGGCCATAAGGATGCGTCATGCTGACATCAAGGATGCTAAAGGGGAAGAGATAGGAGCAGGGCAGTGATGGATTCACCACATTGAGCTGATAGCGAGTATACTTCTGATGGGAGAGTTGCAGAGAAGTATCTGATGGGGCGCGGCGGAGGCTAACTCCTATCTACCACCGATCTCATACTGAAATCTGGAATAAATCTCCTCAATGAGAGATCCTGCTTTATGACAGCATGAGCACCATTCGTCTCCGGTTGTGACTTCCTTAACAATCAGCTGGAGAAAGTTCATCTGCAGCACACGTCTCCGTTGTCTGATTTATTCCTTTATTTAATCATCTTTTAGAAAGCAATTAGTTTGTTTTTCCTATGGCATATGTGCAAATACACGCACACACACGCTCACACACTGAACCATTTCCCCATGCCTGAAGTGGAGCTCCTTTGAAGATATTAGAAGAAAGCGAACACAAGTTGGTCATCAATTCTCCAGCACAGCAATATTTTGTTTAAGGAGTCAAAAGAGAGAAGACACTCTTGGCTGCTGCTGTCAGGATGTGATAAGTTTGGCGTGTGCCGCGGAGACAGCTTTTACAGAGTGGACTGGGTTTTTTTATGAACTACAAGGAGACGTGCCAGTTAGCTGCCAACCACTTTTTTTTTTAACACAAGAATGTTATCAGCTGTTGATTACACATTCTACTTGCTCCTATTATCACCATATTTCATACGCTTTACAGTACTGTACCATTTTAATGATTTTTTAATCAACAATTTAACTGCTGCGGGAAGAAATTACCAGTTTCCTTTTCTACCGCATACAGAGCAATTACTAAATATAAATACGCCTACATAGTGATGAAATAACTTTCACCTGTGTTTCTCTCGCTTTGTCTCTCGCTCTTGGCTGTGGGTGACTGATGTACAGGAGTTGATTAGTGCCTGCTTTCAGTGCTCAGGTTTGATTTGCCTGCCATTTTCTTTCCTTTTTTTTTGACGAGGAGAGATTTGAGAACGGGATGCTGGTTTGGCCCTGTCGTTCACGGCCCACTGACAGGTGTACTTGTCAAGGACGCGCATGTCTCTTCCCATTAAGTGACACGTAAATCCTGGGCAGGTGGAGAACTGCTATTTCGGAGGGCTCAGGCCTGACATAAATCCTATGTGGAAAAGTCTCCATCTTCTGCCTTCTTTCCTGTCAAGCACAGATCCTCTATGATGCCTGACTCAGAGATCAGACCACACAGCAAGCAGGAAAATCTGTCCCATGATATACGAGGAATTCATATAATCATAAGTATACATACAAAAAAGTTATAATTAATACTTCTCCTACTACTATGAATAATGATGATGATGATGATGATGATGATGATGATGATGGGAGATGCTTCTTAAAGAAATTCTCCAGCATTTTTAAGCTGCTCTCCATTCATCATATTTGATGCTTATAATTAATTAATTCATTTATTCATTCATTTTTCCAAACTGCTTAATCAAACTATGGTCAGGGGGAGGCTGGAACCTATCTCAGCCAACTCTAAGTGAAGGCAGGGTACACCCTTAAACACTTGGTCAGTCCATTGCAGGACACAAACAAAAATATTCACACACACAGACACACACACACACACACACCTAGGAGCAATTTGGAACAGCCTGTTAGCCTAATGTGCATGCATGTCTTTGTGGTGTGGGAGGAAACCAGAGTACCCAGCAGGAAACCCATAGGAAGAACATGTAAACTCCACACAGAAATGGCCTCGCTGACTTGTTTCATCTGGGTACTCCAGTTTCCTCCAACAGTCCAAAGACATGCACATAGGTATGAATATTCATGATTGTTTGCTTGTCAGGCTTTATGAAACACAATAATAAAAAAAGAAATTTGTAATTAATTGCAACTGTTTTTACAGCTCAAACAGAGGAAAAAATATGGAATCCCTCAATTCTGAGGAAAATATTATGGAATCACCACTTTTATAACATCTTGAAATGTCTAAGGCATGGACACTATAGACAAACAGTATTCTTCATCAGTCCGGCTCCAACCTTTACTTATTGCAGCTGCCAGATCAGCTTTTGCAGGTTGGAGCCTCGTTGTGGACCAGTTTCTTTCATTTTCCCTCATATATTTTCAACTGGATTGAGGTCCGGACTATTTGCAGCCCATGCAATTGACATTATATGTCTTTCATTCAGGAAGGTTTTCACAGCTTTTACCCTACAGCACAATGCATTATCATCAATGTAAACTTGTGCATGTATTCAAAGGAGAGGACGTAACGACTGCCATCTCTCCCGTACTTTTACGTGACATTCAACCCCATGTCATTAATGATTGTGAAATGTTTTCTTCAGGCAATTGTCTTTATAAATTTCATTGGAAAGACACCAAACAAGAGTTCCAGCATCATCACCCTCCCAACGCAGTTTCGTGATTCATAACTGAATCTCACTTTCATCTCGTCATCCGCAGTCTATGCTTGCTATTCTTTAGCCACTGAAACATTTTTTTTCCTGTTTAGATGTTAATGAAGGTTTTTGTTTGGATTTTATGGATGTAAATCCTCTTTCTTTTTGCCGATTTCTTACAGTCGCTCGCAGACATTGACTCCACTTCCTGCCCATTCGTTACTCATTTGTTTTCTTGTGAATTTTCTGTTTTTAAGGCATAATGCTTTAAGTTTTCTATCTTGACACTTTGATGTCTTTCTTAGTCTACCAGTACACTTTCCTTTTACCACCTTCCCATTTGATCTGTACTTGGTCAAGATTTTAAACACTGGAACTGGGAACACCCATAATCCTTTGCAACATTCCATGAAGATTTACCTTCTTCAAGAAGTTTTATAATCCTCTTCTTTGTTTCGTGATGTCTCTTGTGTTGGACCCATGATTTATGTCAATCAGCTCGGTTTAACTGGTTTGAACAACTGGGTTTTTTTCTCTGTTTGAAAAACAGTTGCATTTGACTACAATTTTCTTTCTTTTTTATTTTTGTAAGTGTTTCATAAAGCCAGAAGGTTGGAGAGTTAAATGAAAATAGTTCTGTAGCATGACTGTGAATTTTATATGTTTTTTTTCTACACAATTAAAAAATTGAATGAACGTCTTCCAAGAGTGGTGATTCCATACTTTTTGCCAGGAGTTGTATTATTGAACTGGAGCTTAACCCGGTTTCTGTAGTGTGAAGGAGTTCAACGTTTCCTGGATGGGACACTAGTCCATCGTAGGTTACCTTCCCAGTATTTTTACTCGTACCCATTTATACTGCTGGGTGGACTAAGGCACACTTGTGAGCCAGACCTTTCACGGTGGGGGTCTAACAGGCATTCAAACCCACAACCTCTCGATCATGAGCCCAGCTGCCTCTCTCCCAAAGTCAGCTTGGACTGGCTCCACCTCAACTTTGACAGGATAAGTGGTATGGATAATAAATACAAAATAAAATGAAATGCCCTTCTCTCAATTGGTTAAAGTCATAACAAACAGACCAACATGTATCTGCTTATGGCTTTTTCGGTGTTGATGTATGAACCCCATGAACTCTATTACTAAATTGTACTGTATTGGGTCGTCGTGGATTTAATTATATCACCAAATAACAAATTGTTGTCTTATGAATTTAAATCATGTCACATCCTGTGAAAGCCTAAGATTCACACCCCTGGAGAAAGAGGTCTTATTAAAAAGTCTGGCTATTATACAGTTCATAAGCTTGTGTGGTAATTATTTATATGATTAAGCAAAGGTGGTTTATACCAAAGTTGGTAAATTAATGCATAAAAATTGTCCTCTCTGAAAAGGAAATGCCGTTTCCAAAATTTGGGACAATTCAACCTAATTTTACAACCCTTCCCTGAAGGATATCTGAGCCAAATATTTAAAACAATGATTTGGTTTCCTAACTGACCACAGACATCAATATTACAGTAAACTTTTAGGGTAGGAGTGTAAGGTTTCTATATACAAATAAAAGTTGGAAATCGTCAAAGCAATAAATATAATAAAAATATGCATCGCTTTCATCGATAGTTAATAAATCTCCTAATCCCATTGTGGCTCTAGAGTTCCATGATGTATAATTTGGTAAAGATATGATAAATAGCAGTATTACATATGTCATTACTTCTTTCTTATCTTTACTGTATCTACAGAGTCACCATATGCTGAAAGTTAAGTGTTTAGATTGGCTTTTCAGTTGAATAGACTGCGGAGGATTCTTGACTTTGCCGTCACTTTGGAGCACCACATCACCAATTGATGGTGCAAGAACTGTGTGTCTCGCCATCTGTGATGTCACCTACAATATTCACTGACATACTTGTGTTTTCAAGCATTCTTGCCATACTGAACCCCCCTAGCAACTCAGCGATTCCTTTTTGCTTTATACACAGTGTGCTTGTGCAGTTAATATTATAGCAGAGCCCTGCTGAATTCATAAGCCTGACTGGTCGGACGGCGTTGATTAATTTCCCAGCACAACAGATCTGACAGTAGCTGTGGGTGTAATTAAACTTAGAGGTTTGTAATAAAATACATTAGTATTTCTATAGCAACTAGAAGCAGTGTGAGAAGCTCTGTGAGGGGGATGTCCCAGGATTTGGGAACAAGACAAATATGCGATGATGTCACAGAGTGTAGGTCATGTTACCTTGGCATGACGTTGTGACAGAGGGATGTGAAGGCTGGCTGCTGGAGGAGTACCGCAAAGTGGTGTGCTTGTTCCACGGGACGTCCTATAACTGTACAAAAAGCATAGGTCAAGCAGATGCTCCAGCAAAAGTTAGATGAATGGGAAATTAATTATTTAAGAGAAAACAGCACTTTTTTAATCTCTAACACCTCTAAAAGGTGCTCCCAAGCAAAATCTTAGATGGATAGCTGCTATTGTAGGGATTTAATGAGTGGATATTTGAAAACTGAATCTCAGAATCATGACATCATCAAGGCCCAAGTAAACATGAAGTATGGCTTTTAAAATACAATTATTTTGTATTTAAGGATGTTTGTAATATATATATTAATTCTGGGGCAAATATAGTTTCTCACTGCACAGGCAATGATTATAATCTAAGCCTTTTGATACCTTCAACACAATTCTGTCAATGAAAGGCATGAATGTATCAAAATCCAATACTTGTACATGTACTTGTATTATTCTGAGACTCAGCTAACTGCCTACAAAAGCCTTAAAACAGCAGGTTTCAAACTAAAAATTTGCAAACAGAATGAAATGTATCTAGAGATTTAAATTAAATTCATGTTTAACAAATGCTATCTTCTCCTTTAACAACAATAACAATCTAATCGTTGGTAAGATAAATCTTGGTGCTTTATGGAAGGAGTCTCCAGATTCAGTGCATTATATAAGCAAGTTATTCATCATACAAAAGTTTTGAAGGATGTTGCATGTACTGATTTCTTTGTAGCATGCCCTATTTTGTAATTATGACTTGAGAGAGAAAGAGAGGAGAGAGAGAGAAAAAGAGAGAGAGAGAGAGAGAGAGAGAGAGAGAGAGAAAGTCAGGTTTTTACTCTGGGGGGATATTTAATTGATACAAACCTAACAATCATGTCCAGCCCGCACCTATATTCAATATACAAATGTTAATAAAGCAGTTTTCATAAAATAAAGCCCAGTGAGAACATACGAATTTCAAACCGGGAACAAATAGTGATCATATATCTAAAATAAATAAACAAATAAATAAAATTAAGGAGAAAATGCTAAGGACTTAATTGTCTCAAAACAATAAATTAAACCTGACAGTCTTATAAAAGGTGCCATATAAATAGTGCATGTAAATAATATAACCCGTTTAGCTATAATATGGATAAAATTGCCTCATGTAAGTGCCAGAATGTTTCATTGTATTCAGACAGAGAGGCTGCCATCATGATGTTTAAAATTAGACTTTAATATTTCATCGCATTGGAAAGTTTATTCTCATTAAACCGTGGGCTTTTTCTCAGGCTCCAAATGTCAGCCTGCAGAAAAGTGTGAATGCGCTTGTGTTTGCTCTCGAACTATTCCACAGTATCTATACACCCCACTGTCGAGTATCTAACAGTCTGTCACATCGGGAATTTATAAATGGAAAGGTTGTTAATGTACGGTATACTTCATGGTGACTATGTGATTAAATGCACTCTTTATTTGTTTACTTTTATTTATAGAGGCAGAGCTCTGACGCAGTAAGGGCAACATCCTGAGGTCAGTTTGAATTGATGTCATTTTATTAAGTATATTAAGCAAAACACCAGTGATATCGATAGCATTTTATGTGTTTCAAGATCTCAGACTGCATCTTTATTCACACACATCCACACCCACCCACAACAACTCCCTCCCCATGGGACCGCTCGATTGCTCTTGGTTTATCACTGTCCAGTGTGCAGTTGGCCACAGTAATTAGAAAAGCTTGGACATACATTTGCAGTGTTCTGCTTAGGGCCGGATCACCAATAACAGCATTTATTGTTTTCTAATCAGGGGCCCTTCGGCCGCTCCGATCACTCTGTAAATAATGGAGATGTCAATACTCCTAGGTCCGTGACTCACCCGTACCGCCGCACTCGCTCGCCATAAAAGACCCTCATTAATCACTCTGTACATTTGAAAAGAGTTAAAACTGTCACTCTCTGAAAACCCACCCTGCTGACCCCTTTACCATTTACCAACCACCCCAACACACACACACGCACACACATACACACCCCTTTCCCCATCAGTGGTCAAGCACTCCAAATCTTCCCGTGTAACAAGGGCACTCAATTGATTAGCACATTCACAGCCCAGGACTGGCTCAGGAATTACTCTACTAATTTTGTGCTCAGCTATTTGCCAAAGCCTAAACAACCTCATCATGCATGAGCTCGAGACTGAAGCAAACTAAACCCAGTGACCTAACGACACATTCAGTCTCATTTATCACCCACAAGCCGACACGGTTATTTCTCAAAGCCAGATCAGGTTTCACCGTTTTGATGATGCTGTTTATCAAACATTGGCAGGTGATCGGGGAAGTGTTAGTCGTTTGGCAGAAAACTATTTGGAGCAAGGGGGCATTTGTTACTGAAAGCACCAGCAGGTATAATGTTACAGCACAGATCTTGTGCTAAAGAGTATATCCCAGATATCTCACTGGGGACTTTCGGACCTTGTTTATACATGGGAGTGGATCTATTAATCAAATGGTCATGCATATTTATATGATTTTTGACATTTGATTACATTTTTAAACCAGGTGTAAGATTGACAACAGTAATGACTTAGAAGTGTAAATGCATCCTTGGTGCAAGTGTAAATGTGTCCTTAAGATTTTGGCTGGCAAGTTTCAGGTTTTTCATAGGATTGTTAAGAAATATATAACTTTCCTATTTCCCCAAAACTATTGACATTTATTATAATTACACTGAATATCTTTTTATTCCATTTATAAATTAAAGGATACTGAAATCTCTGTATATGTAATCACTGTGAATTATCAATGTACATGTAATTTTTTATTAATGTAATATTTTATTTTATAGAATATTTTATAGACTTTGTGTATTCTTTTTCATCAATCATTCTTGATTCATTCAAGAATCAATTTATACAATTAATTCCTTTTTCAACATTATTAGGGTCGCAGGGAGGCTGGCACCCATCTCAGGCGACTCTGGGCGAGGGCAGAGTACATCTTGGACAGCTCACCATGCCATCGCAGGGCAGAAACATGCTGATGGCAAAGCAGCCTACTCTTTTCAATAGAAATATAAAATAAAATAATAATAATAATAATAATGATAATAATAATAATAATATCGCTTTTCCATCGTCCTAGCTCATGGGTCTTTTATTCAGATTTTAATATTTCATATTTGATTACAAAAAACAACAGAATTATATTATGTACCTCTGATAGTTTTATTACGATGAAATGTGAAGTATTTGATATCAAAATGTAAATCCACTTCAGTGTCATTAAATTGCAAAACATTAATTTATAACAAAAATATTTCTAAACAATATAGTGACATACGTATCAACAATAAAAGTGTCAACTTTATCAGGTAAAACTGAAAAAAGAACAGATCCACAACATCGAGTGTAATGATTATGTACAGAATACTGTGCAGAGTGAGTTGTTTTATAAGTGGTGGAACAGGTATGTTAAAAGTCATTGAAAACATGTCCATTTGGAAGAGGCTCAAAAGCTGCCACCACTAAACAAGTCTCCTAAATCTCAGTGATGGGGTGCATGTTCTTGGGCCATATTTCTGTCATGGCAAATGTAGGGCGATGTCGGCTATGTTCTGCTGCTGTCCCAATGGTGGGCGCGCTGCCGAGGCCGCTTTACTGCCTAATGCCTCAGATCCTGCCCTATGACTTATAGTGTGTCTGGGCATTTTAATGCTGCTGCTAACCCTCCAAAAATGTTCCCCTTAATTAGGCTCTGCACCACATGAAAGTCACTTTGTTTCTGTACAGGAAGTGATTTAATATTTTCCCTTGTCAAACTTTTTCTTCCTCTTTCTGCCTGGCCCTAATGAGATTTAGGGCTTTATATAAACTGTTGTTTAGATTGGTTTCCCTCCATTTGGCAAAGCTTTGAAAGAGTGGAGAGGGAAAAAAAATGGATGACGGACTCTGTCGGCGACCCCTCTGTATGTCTAACATAGGCCTGTAATTAGTTATTTCTCCACATCATGAACCTATTAGCTATCTGCCTACGGGACATCGGCAGCTCTACACATCGAGACGTCTTCCACGGCCTTGCTCTCAGGGATTTGTACAATGTGGCTGCTTTTTGTCAAATCTTAATTTCATTTTATACAAAATGGCATAAATTACTGATGTAAACCAGAGCAGCTTTATTTTAAAGAAATGTTGTTATGAGAGCATTTTGAATGAGGACTACCTTCTGGATCTTTCAATAAAATTTGAAATACAGGGTGCAGTAATGGTTAATGGTGACTGAAAGCAAAAGGAAGTCACGCTATTATGTACCTCAAGGTCAGTTTCATGATCGTGGTGCTTTAGCTCTTGTAACTCTGAAAAATTAAACAATAATGTGAAGGTAATTTTCAATAATAAATCTTATAAACATGTATTAATAATGAGTGGATTTGATTTTTAAATAGGGAGGAGATGGGAAAGTGACAACTAGCATCCATGATATTAGGACAATCTAATCATTTGTATAAATAAAGGTTTTACTATGGGTGACCCGGTGGCGTAATGTTTAACATGTCTGTCTCACAGCAAGAAGATCCTGGGTTATATTTCTGGCGTTTCTTTGTGGAGTTTACATTTCTGCATCGTGCTTGTGTAGGTTTCCGGTATTCTGGTTTCCTCCCACAGTCCAAACACATGCACATTAGGATAAGTGGCTGTTCAAAATTGCCCCTAGGTGTGAGTGTGAAGGATTGTGTGTGTTGTTCTGCGATAGTCTGGTGAGCTGTACAAGGTGTACCCTAACTTCACCCAGTGTTGGCGGAGATAGGCACCAGCTTCTCATGTGATTCAATTTAATTCACTTTTATTATTATAGCGTTTTTTACAATTGACATTGTCACAAGGCAGGTCTACATAGAAAAATTAATTTCAATAATTTAATTAACCAAAAAATTTTTCTACAACCCCCTAGTAGGATAGCGTGATCCTAGTAGGATTGAGATATTCGGCAATTAAGTGAGTGGTGTTTTACTGTTGCGCTTTCAAAGTGACACTTTCAAAGTAAATATTGTCAAGCAAAACATCATTACATTTTTTTAAAGACCCTGCAGTATACTGATGGGCTTCTGGAAAGAGAATTCATTGGCTTAAAATTCATATGTGTTTACCTCACCACTGTGTTCTATGACATAATTTAGAACTATCTTTAAATAAATAAATAAATAAATAAATAAATAAATAAATAAATAAATAAATAAATAAATAAATAAATATCAGGTCTTTCAATTATCACTTTGGTTAATTAAACATTTATCTCCTCCACTGATAAAGATCTCTGCGATCCCACCTCTCCTCTCTCACTCTGCCCTAGTGTGGCAGCAACAACATGCTTTCCCACACGTTACATGCATACCAATAAAACGCATGCGCCCACTCCATGCTGATGTCTAATAGCGTCAGGAAGGCGAAAAAACAAGCCATTTCCTCTCCCCTCAACACCCACTTCCCCCACCCCTCCTCACCCCTCCCCACCGCCCTGGAGATGAACACACAAATGGTGACGGCTGAAGCAGAAAACCATTTCTCAAGTTAAATGCCATGTGGCTATGTAGTACGCCATTCGCTTCAAAATGAAGCGCCACTCACCCCATTGCTGTCAAACAACAAAGAGGCCATGAGAATGTGGGGTCATCGAGCGTAGCCAATGTTGCTAAAACTAGTTTAGCAGTTCTAGGCTATGCTCTTAAATCGTCCAAGCATGCTTACAACATAATTATCATGGGAAGATCATAGAGTTCCACTGGTTACAGCAATAGTTCTTTATTTACAGTCAGTAGCATCTGGGTGCTGTTGAATGTTCCCAGGATTTGTTTTCGTGTACTGTAGTTAAAGATGCCACATGATATAATAGTATGTAATGCTCCAGAATGATGGCTAATTTATAATTGTGATTGGTAGCATTCCTTTATAACCTTTGTGCATAATTAAAGCTTACCTCAGAACATGTCCAGCTCTCTCCCCTCTTTAACTAAGCACCTTTCACCTCTAGAGGGGTGTTTTGGTGACCCTGTTCCAGACTGGCCTAGATGGATCGATGGAGGCTTTCAGTCAGCTTCACCATCCATTCCCTCTCGTTAATGACAGCCATAATTCACACCACTGGGAAATATATATATAAATATTCCACCTCCGAGCTGTGACCTTTCTGTCTCCTGGATGACACCTCACAGAGGAAAAGGTGTCAATTAATGACATTTAGAAATTTCATATTACTTTCAATAACTCTGCGATTTTTTAAAGGGGTGGGCGCTTGTTCAGGGCAGAGCAACCTTCACGAGGTAAGATGGGAGCCATTAACGTCACCCTCTGCCGTGCAATCATTTCAGACCCAGGTCGGTATTAAATCTAACTGATCTTCATGACTGCCATGGGGTGATAAATTCCTCATCACAGTTTTTCAGTTTGAATCATATTGTCCATTAACTTAACATTTAATTCCAGGTTTTTTTTTTAAATACTAAATTTTCATGACATATGGAACAAAGAAATTCCTACTTTTGTGAAACGTTTCATGCAATCAAATGTAAAAACTACAGAAACTCCAACATGTCAGATATTGCACGTTATTTGAAGCAAATTAAAGGCATTAGGTCACCAGTCACATATGTGTAGACCAGTCACGTAAGCTAACTTTTGCATGAGCCACAGGAGCTTTACACTCTGAGTCAATCTTGGCATTATTTTTGCCATCTGCGCAAAAGCAACAAAGAACAAGTAACTTCAACCACCAGACGATGCCATAAATAAAAACTTTTTATAAGTTTGGGCTTTACAACTAAGAAATATGGCTTTGAGGAAGCTAAATGTGTGCCAGTCTATCCTTGGAAGGCCAATCCTTTCACCAGATCAGCCCTTCAAAACCAGAAAGGTTTGGGAAAACAGGCACAAGTGCATATGGGAGGGAAATGAGGTGTTTTCTATGTGGCAGAGCCCTAAAAAGAGCCGCTTGTATGCGACTGACTCAGCGTTTGCCAACCATTTACTCTCGCTTGAGTTAGGGTGAAAAGAAAGATGAGATTTCTTGTTCTTTGTCTTGTTGAAGCACAGCTAGTGCTTTTACGATGGCGTCAAGCACAAGTAGACGTGCGTGTTTGTTAGTAATGGAGCAAAATGTTAGTCCATGCTTCTGATAGCTGAAAGATTCCAAATATGCTAATGTGCATTTGCGCATACTCAGATTCTATGCAAATAAAGAACAGCCAGTCCCTAGTGTGCATGCCCAACTGGTAACGCATTTTTTACGCAAAATTTCAAGCAATATCAATAATCCACTTTTTTTTTCTCTATTTGAAATGGTGTGTGTAATTTTGTACAACTTTGTAAGACCATGCTAGTCTATGAGCTTAACTGAATAAGAGCCCTAGTAGTGCTCAGGCTTTAACCTGTCTCTCTTGTGACGAGCATGCTTGGTCTGAATTGCCAGAGCTGCATCCCAAAGGATCTTGAAACTTGCACGGATCAGCTGCACATTACCTTGCCATCATCTTGTTCGCATGCTGGAGCGGTGACACAAAGCCCGGTGATACTCTCTCAAAGTCCCCCTGCCTCCCTTTTCCCCTCGCTCTCTCTCTGTCAATCTCGCCTCTCCCTGCTGCTCTTTCCATTCCACTCAAATGCTAGATCTGTTCCGTATCAGTGCCACCGGGCCTGTGCTTGAATATCAGACCCATTCAAATCGGGGGGTAAATAGCTAGTGGGTGACATAACCTTTCTTGTAGAGCCCGCCTGTGCCGTATACAAATAATTGAAGCCCTTGACCCTGTCTCGCCGCATACAGCTGTAAGTACAAACCTGACATTTTGATACCGCTCCTGGGCCCTTTTCCCCCATTTGTTATTTTTCTATTTCAATAATCCATGACGGGCAGTGGGAAAAGAGAAGGAAGACGGAGGGGAAAAGCGTGAATGATTAAGACTGTCAAGCTCAAGTAATGTCTTTGGAAAGCGAGCCATAAATCTGTTTTTTGTGGCATTTCAAAACCTGACACATGATGCGTGTGTGTGGTTAGTTCCCTTCAAAAGTTTCCCTTTTTATTTACGCTTATTTATCACCAATCACTTATCTGCTCTGTAGCAACCTGCAGCCAAGGACCAACCCCCAATCACCCGCTAAAAAAAAAGCAAAGAATCTCTTTCTGACATAGCCACAGGCTGCATTTTGAGAGTTTATAACAATGTGGTGATAGCACACTGTGATAGGTGATTTGGAACATTAGGAGATTGAAAAGTCAATGCATCCTATTTCTAGAATGTGCTGCGGTGAGCACATACTAACAGAGGGAGTCATTTGAGACTGACAGCTATCGATGGTGCTTGCTCGTCTAAGGATCTGCAGAGCACCGTTAACACGTCCTGAGGAAGGATGCACTTGTTTCTTCTCCATTGACTGGTTTCGGTTCACTTGATGGTTATCACTTACTATATTCACCCATTATAATATCAGGCTCAACCGGCTTTCTCTCCTCTTCCTATTTGCAGCGCCTACATCTTCAGTGTTCGTGTTTTAATCATCGCCCCATGTTGGCTCACTGTCGCATCCTGGAATTTATACTCCATCAGCTGCATTTGCATACTGCCTAATATGGACATTTCCAATCGAGGGTGTCACTGATAGCCTGCATGTTTCATGGCTATTATACCGCACAATACACAGATAAGAGCAATGAAGTTAATTCCTGACCTTAAGCCTTACTCGCTTCGACTCCAAATCATTTTTAATTTAATTCTGATCCACATTATAGCCCTGATGCGGCTGCTGTTAATCACTTATATATCTATGCATAACGCTCAGCATAATGAAGACTGCTTTCACGCAAATGTATATTATTTAGAAAAATATGGAGCTTGTTTCTCCGCTTCAAATCTTCTCCCTGCATCATAACTTTTCAGAGAACTGAATCAGTGCTGGATTTCGTGCTTTGCAGATTGTTAGCATATTTCATGACTACCCCGGGCCATAACATCCTTCGTTTTTTTTTTTTTTTCTCCTCCCTCGCTTTCTCTCCATCTTTAATTCTGCCCTGTTGTGATAAACAGCTGCCATCAGTGTGAAATATTAATGGCACGGGGCGATTTGGGGTGTTGAGGAGCGTCGTTCATTTGCCTTTTAATCTACTGGCAGAAAAATGAAAACGGCTCACTCGCCCACTCTCTTAGCGTCAAAGACCTCCCAAAGTCATTCACTTTCTCATTGACAGATGTACTATAGGGCATCTTAGAGAAGATGGACTTGCATGTCGAATCCGGTTAGCCAGGCTGAGAATGCAAACATGTCCTCAGAGCAGATGCAAGCACGACCTCGGATATTCTTATGAAACATCGGGGAAAAAAAAAAAAAACAGATTTAACATTTCACCTACTCAGGTATCCTTCAGAAAACAAAATGGACATCATTCAAAGCCTGTAAGTGATTAAGCATGTGAAGTTTAGGAGTCTTTTGACTGCCGGTAATAAATGTAGCCTGTACGGTTCAGAATGTTCTCCTCATGCTAATTGTCTAGTGCTTCTTTGTGCTCTTTGTCTCGACTCAGTCGTTGAGTTGAGAGAGCATACATATGTGGCTGCTAAAAGATGAAGATCCATGATTAATGCCATTGCATTTATAATTCTGCTTAATAACATTACTATAATTATTACATTAATCATCACAGACCATTGACAGCATTAATGTTTCTCCAAATGTGATCATGCTCAAGCAGATATTAAAGTGCAACGATATTTTATTCAAAGCTACCGATAAAGATGTCTCTCTGTAGATACCTGTCCAGGAGGGGAAAAAGAAAGATTTATAACTCTGTTTAAACCCAAAGAAAATAGTGAAGACACCCTCTGTCTAGCCCATAATAAGGGTATCTAATTAATATTTATGGTATAATTGCCTTTTCCCTTTTTTTCTTGGAAAAGGAATAACAAGGCCAAAATAGTGTTGTTGGTAATTAAGACAAACGCATTAATTATTAAAGATGCAAACATGTCAAGCAAGCATAACTAATTATTTGAGCGTGTTAACAGTTGTTTAATGTTAGCAGCCGATGAATTATTTAGTGTATGCATGCCATATTTGTGCTGTTTGAAACAAGAAATGCTAAGAGAGCGAGGAAAGTTATGATTTTGTTTGGAAAGAACGAAAACAAGTCGAACAACTTCTGCGCACGGACTTCACCTATAAATACATATCCCTTTTTTTATTAGAGTTCATAAATGTGTGTATTTGTGTGCCGCTTTCGGTGGTAGCGCATGCCATGCCATTGCTTTGTTGTGGAGCTGTGGGAGAGCTGTAAGACGGCAGGGGTAAACAAAAGTGACAGCAAACAATTTATTTTGTTACGTCTTAATTGTCACCTGATGCGCTCACAATCTGGAGCCCTGTCGAAAAAGTGGATCAGCTTTCCAACATGTGTGAGACAGAGTCCGGGGGCCTGCGGGCATGGAGATCAGATATATGACGCTTTAGTTTCCGGCTTATTGGACATCAAATGAAATGTGTGCAAATTTCAAAGTCACTTCTCTGTTCATAGCCTTTAAACCACTCTGGAGTTTAGAATGTATATCCTTGGTTGAATGTTTATATATGACATTTAATAGGTGGTTTTCCTAGATAGAGCTCTTCCTCATTTCACAATAAAGAAATAAGAATTGTGTCAACATGATCCTATGTTCTGCCCGAGCTCGCGTGCATTTCCTCTGGGTACTCCGGTTTTTCACAAAGTCCAAAGACATGCACACTGGCCATGTGATGGTCTGGTGAGCTGTATAGGGTATACTTCGCCTTCACCCTTCACCCTTGTTAACTGAAATAGGGTCCAGCCTCTCCGCGACCCTGATAGGATTAAGGGGTTCACCAAATGAGTGCAGGAGAGCAAGTGATCTCATTATATATGCAAACAAATCTTGCAATTGGCTTTGGTTGGAATTCGTAGGGGCAGCATGGTGGCACAGTGGTTAGCCCGACTGCCTCAAAGCAAGAAGGCCTGGGTTCAATACCCGGTCTCAGCTAACTCTGGGTAAAGGCGAGGTACACTCTGTACAGCTTGCCAGTCCGTCCACACACACATATACACATGCAACTTTTCACACTCCCACCTAGGGGCAGTGTGGAAATTCCAAATTAACCTTATGTGCATGTCTTTGGGCTGTGGGCAGATATGCAATCACAGGGAGAACATGCAAATTCCACACAGACACACCCTAGCTGGCCAAGGGTCTGGAGCCCAGGACCATCTTGCTGTGAGGTGGAAATGACGACCTCTATGCCGCTATGCCCCTCAGAAGGGAATATATACCATAGTTATATTATTTAACAATAAGAATGCAATGATATGGTTACTGGATTAGGAAATGCTTTCTTCAATCATTTTAAGCGCTATACATGACTCGAACATTTGGCAGACTGCAGACGTACGAGGGAGAAAAACAAATCTTCCCATCAAAATAGAGCATGACTACAAAATATTTAAGCCACTCCATCTTCGAAGAGTAATTCAAATAAAATGCAGGTGCAACAATACCATTTGTTCTCTTAAACACTCTCATTGGATTGGGGAAATGCCTATTAGCTCATAGCCTTATCTAAAATGGTTATGGAGACGGCCACAACACAAATGGAACACGTCGGACACAATGGCTTAAGCTTTCAAATCCATCTCTATAAAGTGTAATCTTGGAAGATTAGGGGAAATTGGAAGAGAATGCAATGCAAGTTTCTGCAACACAGTCCATATACAGCTTTGAGTACATTTGCAGGCTAAAATCAATGTTCCCAATGACCCATTGATTAGGCAGGAGAGAAGTGATCTCACTGTGTCTGTACTCCACAATCCTCGATCCTGTATCTCACAGTCCAATGGCCTATAGGTTAATGATCTTACACACACACACACACACACACACACACACACACACACACACACACACACACACATATATATATATATATTCGATTATCAATTGTAGTTTAAGGAAATAGTAAAACTTTACAATTGGGGACCATCTCAAAACTGGGGCTAACGTTCCGGAGAGTGTCTAATTTGGGCTGCACAATTTGAAGATATAGAATTTAAGTCAACAAATTTGGGCTAGAGAACATGGGAAAGCCCTATAGATGAAGGCCACAGGAAATAATAATATTTTTATTATTATTATTATTATTATTATTATTATTATTATTATTATTATTATTATTATTATTATTAT
>JBCNYG010000014.1:6916845-6932299 GCA_039654305.1 Porochilus rendahli | reverse complement strand
TACCACAGTTTATATACGGTCAGAGACATTAACATGGATTGTTTTAATGTATACAGTGTGAAGTGTTGTTCTAATTTGGCTCAGGTGTCTAGGAGGTGCCTAGGAGGGCTTTGTTTCTGTGGCGGCAGGACGACACAAGCTCGTTACGTCTATTGTATATATGTATATTGTAAAATGTATATATGTATACATTTTTTTCTTCCTCTTTTAATATGATGCATTCCTAGTTTGAAGCATCATTCAGCCATATTTACTGTCCCATCTTGTCCTGACCTCATTCTCCCGGCAAGTCAAGTTCAAATCTTGATACAGCCACACCATTGGAACAAGGTCCTGTCTCATGCTGCATGTAGATAACCCGTGTTATTAGCTTCTGGATGGCCAATCAATAAAGCTCTTCCATGGCTCTAGCGATGAACTAAGTCTGGAAGACAGATAAGCATCTCTCTTGTCCTGTCGCTGTAATTGGTCGCCTCTCAATCCAGGCTTGTTTGACAAGAGCTTTGCATATTGAAGAACAGCAACTACAGCACAGCACTGTATCTACGAGCATTAATGAAGACCGCAAAGAAATCAGAATTAAGCCGTTTATGGCAAACGCTGACTAAGATGGGAGATCTGGGATCTGAGATCGCCTTCGGACGGGATGTGTTAAAATGTTTACGTATTGTTTAAAACTCCTGCCAGAAATTTCCAAATTGTGGTGTGACCCATTAAGCAGTAGTTTACTAACAGAGAGCAGTTTCAAACAGCAGTTGTCTGGTTACCATTTGTCGTCAGTTTGCATACAAACAGCTATAAATAATGTTTACACTTTCAATTAAGCTTGAATTTAGGCATAATTTAACAGCTTTACTAATACAAACAATGGAAAGAGATCTTTCTGAGAATCAGAATCAGATGTGAGTTAATATATGGCTGTCTTTTTTCTTCTTGAGTGCAAAAACCCACAAACTGAACCAGCTCCATGCGTATGAGTGAACAGTATGGCAAACAATAACAATGTACTTAACTATCCATTGTTTGCTCATAGTCAACATGCTTACCGTGTGCTTTAAAATGACAGAGTACTATTTCATTGAAAGTGTTGTTTAAAAAATGAAGTTGCATCACACAAACTAAATAACCCGCCTGGCGTCTTAACACACAAAGCATAACTACCACATGCTAATCTAACATCTTTTAAAAACACAGAGCATCCAAGCTACCATTATAACCAATCCAATCCAAGCTATCAACCAAGCTGGAACAAAAATAACTCGCATTTCTACTTATGCTTTATGCTAATAAATAATCATCCTGCTTAAAGCTTTTCCCAACACATAGTGCTAACAAAAGGTTAAGTCTGGTTTGAATCAAAACATTTTTGAGTGCCAGCTATTTTGTTCACTCAACTGACATCTTAGTTATCCTGTACCCACCTGAGATACAGTACAGAGTAAAAGTTCCACAATACATTTTCTTGTTTTGCTTGAAATTTACTTCCAAGGCCAACTTCAGAGCTTAAAATAGAAAAATAAATTTGCTTAGACCAGCTATAAATACACAGATTGAGCTTTTCAGATTAGTAAATCATATTCGCCAGATGGTAAGCTATTTTCCAGCTTTAACCTATTTTAACCTACTTAATACTGTCAACATTCTGATTGTTTATGAGATATTTCAATGTTGTCTGAATTCTCCCTTATTACAGAGCCATGTGTTTAGAACTAGATTTCGGTTACATCAATCCCGATCACGGGTTATCGTCTAGTTTCATGTGGAGTTTAGTTTTATGTGTACTTTCTATCTGTGTGTGGTTCTTCTGGGTTCTCCAGTTTTCCTTTGTCTCACAACAGATCCTGCTAGAAGGATTTGCCATGCTTTAAAGTGTGAATGGTGGGGCAATGGGTGTAATAGTTAGGGTGATGGGTTCATGATCGAGCGGTCATAGGTTTAAATCCCTGTTTGACCCACACCATGCTAAGACCCCTGTGCAAGGTCTTCTAGTCACTTCATGCTGCAGAAACCTGGATGAGCTGGATGTGACACTAGGTGCATAAGTGTGAAAACCCAACAGACCTTACCTAAGTGTGAATAAATATGTGAATGTAGGTGTATGTGCCCTGTGATGGACTGGCGTACCATTCAAGAGGTATTACCGATCCTCCTTGCTTCGTGTTACCCTGACACACCCACTTATGCATGAAAAAAAAAACCCAGCTACTTATGAATGAAAAATTTGGTATATGCATGATAAGACCAAAAGTTTATGGACACCAGATTTCCCTTTTGCTGTTATGATAACACCCTGCTGCCCTGCAAGCTGTCCAGGGTGTACTCTGCCCTCTCCCAGAGTAGGCTGTGATGGGCGCCAGCCTCCCTGTGACCCTAAGGATTAAGCGATTCAGAAAGTGAATGAATGAATAGCACCCTGGTGTCAGATTAAAAGGCCTGGGGTGCATTCCAATCCATTGCAAACGTGTTTGGTGGGGTTGCGATCAGGACTTTTTACCAGCAGATCAGTATTTGTGTACAGGGGTGTTGTCATGCTGGAATAGGTGGGGCTCTTTAGTTTAAAATCCAAATATAATGTTACAACATACAAATACATCCTACACAGCTGTGTGCTTCCAAAGCTGTAGCGTCTCTTATGAAGGCTTACGGTGCCATCATTATTACACTTTTAAATGCAAAAAATAAATCATAAAAATTTTATATTTGTTTTTAATGTGTATATGTTACAGTAGTCTTAATTTTAATCAATATGTACATACAGAAGAATTTTAGTCATTTTAGGAATTTTAGACATTTTACAGATTGAAGCTAAGATGGTCTTCTTTTTCATGTATTTTATATTATATATATATATATATATATATTCACCCGATTGTGAAACAAAAACAAATCACAGTCGTTTTTTATCTGGGCAGGTTGGGCTAGAGCGGCACCCGGGCACAGGGTTAGCAGCTCACCAGTCTATCACAGGGCCATACTTGTAATTGTATAATTGGAATTGTTATTTGTACAGTAAACTAAAAGTAAGTAAGTGCTAAAAGTTAAAAGTTTTGTCAGCATTGAACCTGCTACTTATAACTAGTAAAGTCTGTTTAATGCTGCACAAACTTCTCTGAGTTTCCCAGCTGCACCAATTTTATGATTTCCATCCGGTGACTTTACACTTCCGGTGCGATCATTAATTTTATTATTTCATTTCATTCTGCCACCAGATCAGAAAATGTCCCTTTGAGAGCAGTGAAATAAAAGGGAAGGTAAAAAGAGAGATTTATGACAAACATCAGCCATAGTTTCTGACAGGGAAGACACTTCTGTAGCCTTTCATTAAAACCGGGTGTGTAGATAGTAACTTTCATAAATTATATGCTAAAAATCTCTCGTGCTCTACTGCACAAAATTCAAGAAGCTACATCAAGTCATCTTTTATCAGTGTTATTATTATTTTTTATTGTTAGCCCATCCTTATACATATCCTGAGCTGGAAATTTAACAGAAGTACAGATTCTGTAACTAATATCTCTGGTACAAAAATGTGTAGGAATACACAGAATTTTATATATATATATAATGTAATGTATAGGTTCTTACACACACAAATCATCCAGTTGCTTGGGGAAAAAGGCTGCATGGATAAAATATGAAGCACTCTGTATTAGCTGCAGATCCAGATGCGTGCTAAATGGAGATGTTTATGGGCAGCAGATTGGAGCACTGAGGCGGGGAAGACAGTCCCAGTCGCCTAGTTCTCGGTGGAGCGATACTTGGTGCACATTCCCCGTGGTGCTGGATGGATTTGGAGCGCTGATGAGGACGATGATGGTGTTGCCATGTGGAGCATCATCCCATCTGTCTCTCCTCTTTTTTTCCATTCACTCTTCCACTCCTGTGTCACCCCTCCTTCTCACTTTATTATATATTGCATTTATGTTTGGAAGAGATGATTGAATTCGCAAAGTAAAGAGCCAGGAGTTGTGTTTACTTTAGTCTGCTTTAGGATTGGCAGTGGTAGGGACATTGAGTCTGTAGGGAAAAGAAAAAGGAGAGAGTTGACAGTGGCAGAACATGTTCTGGGCTTTGTCTTAAATCAAACGCTAAGGGAGTGCCGTGAGGAGGCAGGCAGTCAGAGCTGGATCAGCGGGCCAGTCAAACTTTCTGCTGCAGGGTAAGATCTCAGATCACCACTGACCATATTGCCAGAGGTCCTGATGGCTGAAAATTGGAGAAATGCAAGCACACACAGTAAACAGAAACTCCTGCATATACACACCAATAAACACAGAGATATTTATATTGCATATACATTATTTCACATGAGAATAAATCATGATTATTTCCCAGACATTTCACTACAGACCTTTTTATGTTTACTGCATGTATCGCAGAGATCAGCAGCGACCACCTTATTTATTTATTTTTTGCTAAAGATAGAGTACACCATTGTGCATGCATTAGTTAGCATTACCAAGATGGGCAAACAACATAGGTCAGTTTATGGGTTGACTGGTTGCTCGAAGTGTTTAACAAAATTTAATTATGGAGATTTCAGCAGGTGTTTCACAGAGTACTTTGAAAAGACATTGCTGATATGGTCTTTGCTAAATAGTGACAGTCGATATGCAGATCATGATTACATGCAAGTAGTGGGCTGGTTGACTTTCCTGAAGCCAAAGACTGACAGAGAGAAATGCGAGAGATGAGTGAGAGCATGCATTTGTGAAGGCTTCAATGTTGACAGTGTGAAAAAGGAGACATATTTGCACTAAACACTTTGCTGGAGGAAACAGACCAACCCCGAACATCCTGATCCAGTGCCAAATGTTTACACAGCCTACTAGGTACAAAATTAATAAGACCTAACCTGTTAACAGCTGCAAATATAATTTTATCCTGGTCAATTATTACATAATATGCTACATACCACAATAGCAAACAGCCAAAATCAGCTTTGTTTTCACAACTTTTTGTTCCTGTTTGTTTGATTGTTTGTTTCTTTGTTTTTTTAATGCACTTAAGCCTTTATTTTATATGATAAACCTTTGATGTTTTTATGAGCATAATGATAGTTTCAATATAAAAAAAATGCTAATGTCAGTGAGATTTCTACTAAAACATTTGTATAACATAATAAGAAGTAGCTACCAGAACCAAAATGACTTGGTTCAGAAGTGTTGGCTCATTCTAGTTACTGGTAATCCATGGCACTCGATTTCAATGATTTCAGCTAACATGCTAGGCCACAGGAAAATTTGTCTCTGTAAGCCTCACCTTAGAAAGCGTCCTCACATTTGCCATTGTTAACACACTGGACCACTTGTTTGCCATCTCATGCTTGTCTGACACTGTGTCTTGTCATACAAGGCCCCAGTAATCGTGATGTAAGCACTGATGTTGCGTATTTGGTTTTTCACGTAAGATTTGTTTTTTTTTTTTTTGTACATGATTCACTGAATTTCTTCAGATATGATATTTTACATAATTAGGTTATTTTTCCTTGTCAATATAAATAATGCAATATATTTACATTCCCAATCATGTTTTACATACAGTACGATTAATTTCTTATCACAATTATCTTAGATTTATTATTTATACAGATTTAGATTAGTTTATTTATAAATGAGTAACATATCCTTACACAGTTTATTCAGATGATGCAATTATATTCACAGGCGATTTAATTACAAGATTAATTTTCATATTTGATTATTTACAAACCATTATTACATTATAGTGTATTTGTTTTCACATAGACTATTTGTAACATTATTAAAATATAATGATGGCTGCACAGTGACACATAGTAAGTATGTTCTCCCCATGCTTGCGTGAGTTTTCCCAGGTACTCTGGTTTCCTCCCACATTCCAAAAAACATACACAGCAGGCTGATTAACTGTTCCAAATTGCCCCAGGTGTGTAAGAAAGTGTGAAAGGTTGTGTGTGTGTGTTGGCCCAACAATGTCCTGGCAAGCTGTTCAAGATGTATACCTCCTTCTCCCAGAGTCGGCTGAGATGGGCGCCAGCCTCCCCGCGAGCCTAATTAAGATTAAGTAACTTAGAAAATAAATGAATTGATGAAAGAAAGTACAATGATGCGCCAGTAGGTGCAGGACTACACAACCCATAATCCACTGCATGTCACATATCTGACAAATGACTCTCACTTGTGTTTGATTATACATTGTTAGCACTATTTGTAAAGTTTCAGTCTCTGGGCTGTTCTCAGGCTTTAGAAGTTGTCGGCCTATGTTGTTCTTGGTGTGCACAGAAAGGGGGTGTTTATGGTGTAGGAAAATACATCTCCACTGGCATTTTTTGTATTATTATTATCTTTAAATATTATCTGAATTATATTATATCTTATTCTGTCTCGACCAGAACAATTCCATTACACCACACAGTATACGTGTCTAAAGCATTCGGAGCTAAGTCAGAAGCTTATCTTTAGTTACAGGTAGATAAGAGTTATGTCCAACTTTCTCAACAGTAAGTTACCACATTTTTGTTCAGTCAAAATAAATTATGTTCTCTCCAGAGTGTAGTGCTATCTTGGGGGAAAGCATTTTCTGTTAAATCATGTATTAACACGCAGCAGACGTATCCTTCATCGTACTGGAAGGAAACAGCAGCAAGGCCTTTGCAAAAAAAAAAAAAGGAAAGAGAAAAAATGAGCAATTACAGCTATTAAGAAAGCAAAGCATGCCAATAAGCCATTATTCAACTTCCACTTCCACATTTTTCAAAAGCATAAATCTTAAGCTCAAATGAAAAACATCTTGTTTTCGCTCTGCGCCAAAGATTTTTGAGAGACAACTCCTTAATCAAAATACGGCTCCATCTTTTTTTTTTTTTTTTAGTCTTTTCCCCTTCTCTGCTGGGGATTTCTTAATGATGGTGCTGTTGGTCTTCATCAGGGTTGCTTACAAGGATGTGCTATCCTGTCCTTCAACCTCCTCCTCCTTCGTTTGTCATCTGTGAGACATGCTTCTTTGATTTTTATGGAAAATGAGGCCTGTGATATTAATCTGGCATGCTTTTTCCTCAAAGACATGAGAACAAATGTGAAAAACGTAGACTATGTAATGTAGACAAATTGACTGAGCAACGTCTGAACCGGGTAGTTGGTGTGACGTCACACTCACATGACTAGCCTGACAAATACCAGTGCCATATGTGACCAGATCTGGCAAAATGAGTCTGAATGACCAAACTTTTCTTGAAAACTGATGAAGTTATGAACATTTGAAGTTTGTTGGATTACATCAATAATTCTGAAGAAAAACAGAGCAAAATGCATTTAAAGTTTTGGGACTGTTATTATAAAATATCCTTCAAATGTTCTTACCAACCAATGGGTTATGTTCCTTCTATTGACATGAAACTTCGCGGGTCATTTGATTACATCATTTTCCATAATTTCAAGAGAAAAGGAAGCAAAGGAGATCCCAGCATTCAAATGATGATGAGATGATGAAAAGATGTCAGAATACAAACAGGCATCACATGAGACAGATACGAAGAGATTTGTCAACCTATTAAATTTATCTTCTTAAATGAAAATTGAATCTGATCAAAACATAATTAGGAACAGGATTACACAAACTAGGTCCAATTGCCGATTGAAAGAAAAGAGGCCATACATGTGTGGAAACATTACCTTGTTCTGAATCCAAGAAGCAACCTCAATAGTGCTGTTCGCTTACGCGTGGTCAATCGATCATGACCCCGTCAGTGTTTGTTTAATTCCGGATTGTTCGGTTTGGCACCCTGATTTAAAAAAAAAATTGTCAGCAAGATCGATGTCAGCGAAGAGCGGAAAAAAATTTTTCATGCTAGGCCAAAATCCCATGCGGGCATTGACGAGAAACTAAAAATCAAATTTTGCTGGCCTTATTCTAGCAGGCCTATTTTCTGCTCTTTTCTGCCAAATTTTGAGGTAGGACCATCTGCTAAATTGGCTGTTTTGTTACTTTATAAAGGTTTATCGACTATAAAACCTTTGGAAACTTTGGGAAATGTTTTTAATTCAAATCGGAGAAAAAAACGGAAAATCAATATTTTAATGCATTACAATGTATTTCGGCCTGTATCTCCAAAGTGATACGACTTACGACTTACGACTCATTTTGCCAGATCGGGTCACATATTCGACTAGGTGAACTAGAGATAGAGGTGACACCTAACAATGCAGTGCACACCCTTAATTCCATATCTCTGGCCTCTCATTGAATGAATAGGGTGTTGTTGTGAATACTTCTGTAATCGTGATTAGACCACTACACTCCTGTAAAATGATCAATACAGGCACAATACATGAACACTGTTGTGAGGTTAGTCACGTGTCCAGTACACAGATGTCCGACTTTCAATTTGACCAAATTCTTTAAATTAAACATTTCTATTCCACTCACTGCTTGATTTTGTTCATGAGATATGTTCGTAGATCCATCCATTCATTTGCCGAACTGTTTAATTCTACTAGGGTTGAGGCTAACTGAGTGAAGTCGGGGTTCAACCTGGACAGTTCACCAATCCATCACAGGGCCATCACTCACACACAACCATTCACACTCATACATATGGGAAAGTTGCAACCAATAAGCATGTCTTTGGAGTGTGGGAAGAGACCCGGAGTACCCGAAGGAAAACCATGCAAGCACAGGGAGAACATGCAAACTTCACACAGAAACGGCCTCGCCGAGCCTGGGACTTGAACCTAGAACCTTCTTGCTATGAGGTGGATGTGCTAGCCTTTAAGCTACTATTTTAATATATTTGATTTGCCAATCTCTGATTATTAGAATGCCCTGTGATGGCCTGGCGAACTGTCCAGGGTGTACCCTGCCCTCGCCCAGAGACGGCTGAGATGGGCACCAGCCTCACGGCGACCCTAATTAGGAATAAGCGGTTCAGAAATTAAATGAATGAATGAATGATTATAAGAATGTACCCCACTGTTTTCCTTTTTGAGTTATTAATACCATCCACTTGGCTTGCGATGTGAACACTAGTGTTACTGTACATACTGAGCATTAATATTGGTCATTACAGCATTCTTATATGGCTCCAGGGCCTCAATCACTTCTCTTATTTTTCAATTTGCTGTTTCCATATATTAAGTGATAGGTTATGTTGTGAATATTTGACCCTTGATCCGTCGCTATGTAACAGGATAGTCGTAATCATACGCTTGATCTGTAAGACTGAAAGGCTACTTTTCCTTTTACATTTTTTTTCATGGCAAAGCAAAGTATTATTCATGACTGTAGGAAGTCTGGCATGTTGAGTTTACATGAACAGCGCACAGGAATGAATAGTAGTACTACACATTAATGGGAATGTAAATCATAGTGTGGCAGGATGATGATAATGATGATTATGTAATAAAGTTTCATGCTGCTTTATGAAGAAATGCTATGATTTAAACATTGTCAAATCTTTCTCTTTTTTGTAAGCCAATTGCTAACTGCTATGTGTTGACAATCAGTGCAATACAATCATTCATCAGCTTTACTTTATGTCACAGAAAGGAATCAGAAGATATTTCGATGCTGTTATTTGATATATATTTATTTAATAGTATTATTAAGCGTGTGATTATTTCCATTTACTAGCTAGTTCGCGTCATCATAGTACAACCACTCAAATCTAGTCATTAAGAAGGGCAAGAAAGAAGAGTCCACAAATTCAAATAGGTATTTAAGAGCTTAATACGGACCCCCTAAAGGGACATGGGGGGAAAAATTTAAATGAAAAGTTTCTAGTACACACGAGAAAGTATCACGTGTGCACGAGAAAATTTAGGTAACTAGTGTGTACGCGATAGTTTCTTGTGCTCACGAGATACTTTCTTGTGCGCACGCTAAACTTTCTCGTTCGTGCACGGTAGTTTCTCGTGCTCACTAGAAATGTATTTCTAATGTATTTTTTTCCATGTCCCTTTAGTGGCTCCGTAGCTTATTTTTCCCTACTTGAAATATGGACATAAACTAAAGATAATATTATCTGATGATATGACACAAACTATTCTTTTATTAGTAATTGTCCTGAATTTGTGTCAGGGCGGCACGGTGACGTAGTAACTAGCTTCTCCGCCTCAAAGCAAGAAGGTCCCTGTTTTGATTCCCGAGCTTGAGCCTTTCTGTATGGAGCTTGCACGTTCTCCCCGTGCTTGTGTGGGTTGTCTCCGTGTACTCCAGTTTTCCTCCATAGTCCAGAAACATGCACATTGGGCTAACTAGTTGTTCCCAACTGACCCAAGATGTTAGTGTGAATAGTTGTGTGGGTGTTACCTTACAATGTCCTGGCAAGCTGCTCAGGGTATACCCTGCCTTCACTCAGTGCCAGCTGACCTTGGCAGCGGCCCTGTGACCCAGGGTAAAGTGGTTGGCAAATGATGACTGAATTTGTGTCCAATCACATGCTTTCTAGAGCCTGTGTCCCTCCCAGAAAGCAACTGGAGAGCCTGCACAGTAGCAGCTACTTAGCAAACTTGCATTATTTTAGTATTTTTTTGCTAATCCTTCTTCCTGCTCATTGGTTCTCTTTCTTGTGTGTTAAAAGCCTAGCTGGATTTTATGTGTTTGCTCACTCCCTCTACAAATCTCTTCAGTGATTTTGGCTGAAACATGTATGAACTCACCAAAAAAATAAAAAATAAATAAATCTTAAGTGTCATTGGCTGTAATGTTCTTAGCAATATCGTGCTGCTTTTATACAGTTAATGTGTGTATGACTGAGCAAGTGAGCACTTGAAGATATTGGGATACGTTAATGTGTGGGCTTATGCTGTTCACAAAGCTTGTTTCTCAGTTTTATTTCACTGCCTCATGTTAAATGCCAGTCTTTTCTCTCTTCCCTCTCCCTAGCAGAAAGCCTCATGCCCTCGCTGCCGCAATGCTGCAGGCCAGTAACAAATTACCCATTGGCTGGAAGGTATCTGAGACACAGTGGTCAGATGGCTGTGGTCTAGGGCACCAAACATACCTAAGTTTAGGATGAGAAATTTTACACAATCCTTCATAGTATTGGCAAGAGTTGTGGCATATTTCAATTATAATTAGCTGTTGGGGAAATCGGTCAAGCACTCCAAAATACTCCCCTCCAGACTTCCTGTTTTGCATGACAACACGATATGAAATCAACTCCTACAGCTCTCAAGCCTTTTAAGTGTAACTTTAAACTGTTTCTAAGTCATGAAGACCTGACTCTAAGACCTGCCTTCTTTCAGACGCTCCGTCTGTCTAGTTCATAGATGTGGACTGCCAAGACAGTGACACTAACAACATCATCTCTCTAACTGATCAACAACAGGGTGACAAATATTATAAGGCTGTGTTACTTTGACCTCAAAGAAATACATGTGAGTAGTTTTTTTTTTCTTTTTTTTCTTTTTTTTTTACATTTATTTTTAATATACAGTTTGAGAGGGGGGAATGTTTTATTACCAAACTCTCTAAATGTGATAAGCTGTGAATATTAGTTAATAGATGAACGCTCACTCACACGTCAAGAACTAAACTATCTGTGATGTAAGTCCATATCCCACCCTACTGTCCAGTGTCATGAATCATGTCCATCATCCCTGCTGCTCTCTCATATGGGCTTGTACTGAAGGGGCCTCTCTGTCATTACAAGCTAATGAGCCATGCAGTCGGATACACCTTCAGCTACTACATGATGAGGCCTTACTGACACTTACTGACACTCTTTACCAGACACCAAGATGAGGCTGAGTGTGCGCTCACACACCCGTACAGCTAGCACATGATCACACACTGGAGCGCGAAATGAGTGTAAGTGTGAGCATATGTGTGTGCTCACGAACTGTCTCTTATTTTGTCCATCAATCACATCATTAGTCAAAGCAGACTGAGCTGTCAGGAAGAGATTGCAAGAGGTCCGGCAGACAGGTGTTAGCGTGTTAGCATCTCACCCTCCACCCACATCTGCATTCACACAGCTGTTCTGTTGACGACTCACCCACAGTCTAGCATTAAAGAGTAGAAGAAAAAGTAAACACGAAAAAAGATAAGTTGTGCATCAATAGAAACTTGACTATTAGCTATATCACTTTTTATTGTATAGAAATTGCTATATTATTGGAAATTATGTGATATCATGTGATAATACCTTCTCACAATAGATAATTTGTCCCATGAGACTTAGTTTTTAAGAGTGTCTGTATTATGTGGTATCATTTATTACATGCATCTGCTAAAACAAACCAATAAAACTCCAGTAAGAAAATCTGTGTCCCATCATGCGAATGTGTGTCATCTCCATCAACTTAACTTAACTTAGACAGTAATACAACTGGCAGATTTGATGGAAACATGTAAAACTTTACTGAGAAAGCAAGAGGTGACATTAGTGTGCTACAAACCAGAGATTTTAATTAATCAAGTTGCTGGCAGGAAGGTTCACATTTATGTATTCATCCATTTATTTTCTAAAACTCTTAATCCTAATTAGGGGAGGCTCACGCCCATCTCAGCACACTCTGGGTGAGGGCAGAGTACACCCTGGACAGCTCGCCAGGCCATCACAAGGCAGAAATATCCTGACGGCTATACAGCCTACTCTTGTCGCAAATCCACATTTATGTATTTATTAATTTATTTGCAATCTTATCTTATTGCATGCATTATACATAATGCTATATATAGTTGCTATATGGAAGGGTTTTGTTTTACAGTTTATTGGCCACAGGTAGGAATGAAAGGTCATTTAATAAAAAAATTAAGGCCCCTATAGCCTAATTCTTGACAAATTTACAAACTTTAAGTTTTATTTTATCTGGCACATAATGGAATAATAACATTTCAGTCTTAAATCAAGTAAAAATATAATAAACGTATAAAATTTAAAGAATAACTTTATTAATGATCTATATGAAATACAAGTTAAATTTGTCTATATTCAATATACTTTTACTTAGTATAGTATAGTACTTGCTAAAAATATATACTGTGTGTGTGTGTGTGTGTGTGTGTGTAGATAGCCATATTACTTACAGAGACATGCACGAAGATGTATTTTAAGATGTTTCACAGCATCCATATTAGATCACCACATTGCACATACATTACTATGATAATGTTTAAAAAGTACATTAAGACATAATTGCTTGGTAGTGAGAAAGAGCTAAGAACTAAGATGCTAAAATTAGCACTGAGATGGGAGTTGTGGATACCAAGTTGTCAAAGTAATGTATATCACAAATGAGGATGTTAGCAGCTGAATGAGGGCACATATTTTTACCTTTTCTGGAACAGCATTTTGAAAAGCAGTGGGGAAAAAACAGCTATGTCTCTGCCCCAATTTCAGCTTAACGGTTCACTTTAATTATGTCTGTTAGAACACAGCTGTAAATCTGAGAACTCTGGCCATGACAACATCTGGCATGGCTCACGACAGAATCAACCGACTCTCCAATCAACTGAGAGAAAGAGAGAGCCGGAGAGAGTGAGCATGATGGAGGAGACAGAAAGCAGAGCGGAGGGGCATCAGAACACTGGCGTTGATTAGAGGAGCAGATGATTTAGGCTTGAGTGGTGACACTTCCAGTTTTCCCAGGAAATAGGTTACGAATGATTGAATAGATAATCAGGACATGGTACTATTGCTCTCAGATTTGTTTTGTTGGCAGCCTTCCTTTCCTGCTGCAATGGCTGCTCGAACCCTGAAGGCAAACAGGCACATGCTCTTTGCTTTCAGTTCAACCTTCAGCCAGTGATCACTTTTACTCGTGGATGGGCTATGTAGAGGAAAGTGCACACATTGAGAGATTGTGTCCTACACAGGCAACATGACTTCCGAGCAAGAGGTCAGACTGCTGGCACTAGCTCATTGGCACGGGGGCATTTCCAGATTATTACACTCGATGCAATACAGGAAGCATCTGAACACGTTCCTGGTGGTCTCCTTCTGCTTTAATTTTCACATAACTCAACCCAGTAGTGAGGAAAGAGAAAAAACAGGAAATGTTCCAATTTTGATCCATTTTCCCCTCTTCTTGTATCCCTTGAACTTTTTTTGTGCTTGCTAAAAGAGATTTATCAGACTAATAGGTTTATAAATAACGTTGAATGTTGAGAGCTTTTCAAAATAATGAGGAGGAGAGTATGGTCCTGCCAGAGCTCCTGCACCTGGCCTTCCACAGAGCACTCACATCGGTTAAACATTTCCTACTTTATTAAGCCGTCTTTAGGGTGTAGACACCGTGTCTCCACCATCCTGCCCTTCAGGCTCTTTCAGATTTACTTCAGTACTGTTGTGTGTGTGTGTGTGTGTTTCTTTGTTTCTTTTCTTTAATGTCCTATAGTCTCAGATTTTCCACTATTTTATTTGCCTCTTCCCTTTAAGAGTATTAAAATATTAGATGCTCACAACCACTCTTACTCTTAATCAAGTCAATTTTAATGGCAGCTCAAATGTTCTCTGCCATGAAACTGTACCCATTTTCTGACTAACCCAAAGTTTTGTTATTAAGTTCACCTACATTGGCAGGACAGTAAACTTTATTTGCTTTCTGCTTTGATTTTTGGAGAATAGTTTACTATTTGTGATAGTGAGCACCAGTGATGACCAATCATTGTTGTAATGTTTTGACTTTTCTTGTAATCAAGAAGATGACTGAATTTGAATTTTCATTTCATTTTACGAACTAAATGATCATTTATTGGGGTAGACAATAAACAGGAAGATTGGAGCTCATCCCGGTTGGTGAAGACGGGGTACACCCTGAGCAGCTCCCCAGTCCTTCGCTGGGCCAATACATATACACACACAAAACTGTTCAGACACACTTTCACACGTAGAAGTAGTTTAGAATCTTTGGACTGTGGGAGGAAACCGGGGCACTCAGAAGAAACCTACATAAGCACAGGGAGAACATGCAAACTCCACACAGAAACACCCTCACTAGGCATGGAGCATGAACCCAGGACCTTCTTGCTGTGAAGCAGAACTGTTACCCACTACACCACTGTGCCCCCCACTGAGATGTTCTCTTAGTGGAAAATAATCAACTGTAGACTGTCAGGCATTATCATCCCACATGCTTGGTCTTATTATTCCTCATCTGCCTTCCAAGAAAACTTGCAGTTTAACACGGATCATTTTATAATTATTTTAAGTATAACAAAGATTCCATTTCATGGATCTATTTGGTTTTGTATGTAATGCAGTCATGCAGATTTCATGCAGATTTATCAGATCTAGCCCTTCATGCTTTCCTTTATACCACTCTTTAGTTTGCTCATACATCTGATCAGGGAGTATGATATACGCCAAAGCTGTATTTGGTGATAAAGTAAACTATTTTATGTGTAGGGGAATAACATTAACATTATAATTGTCATGCTAATTTTACCTGGCAGGCGGCACGGTGGCGTAGTGGTTAGCACGTCCACCTCACAGCAAGAAGGTCCTGGGTTCGATTCCCAGCTCGGGCGT
>JBCNYG010000014.1:6759298-6770480 GCA_039654305.1 Porochilus rendahli | reverse complement strand
ACACACACACACACACACACACACACACATACACACACACACACACACACACACACACACACACACACACACACACAAACAAGACTGCCCTGTGAGTTGAATGAGTGAGTGAGTGAGTGAGTGAGTTAACGGAACTGCGGGACGAGGGCCTCTGCTTCCTCTTTGGAGAAATATGGCCCTACTGGGGACCCTTACCCTCTTCTCATAGCATGCATAACTCAATGTCCCTGAGCTAGAAACACATTTCCCAGCTCTGTACCCTTGCTCCCCTGCTTATAGGGACATAACTGTGCTGCAGCAAGACTTAAAGCAATCAGTCTCCACAAGCCCAGAAGCAGCTGACTCCAACACTTTCTTCAGACCTGCCTGTCAACGGACCTGCCTGATGCCTGTTTCCTCATTTCTTCACACTACTAATTCATCGGTATACAATTTCTCTTCGTGGCTCTCCTCTAGCACTAGTTTTTGATATTTGAGACTAGCCCCAGGTTCATTTATAAACCTCCTTATATTTTATACCAAACAATGTGTCCGCAGCTGTATGCTGACAGCTTCGTGACGGCTTCAAAAAGTGCGACAGGGAAATGGGACCACGTTGCCTGGCCTTGGCGTCTGTGTGTGTGTTTAAGCTGTGAGGCGTAATCATCAGCTCCATGGATAGACGTGCCATACAATCAGGCTTTAATTCCTTCAGAAGGAGGGAGAGCTATGTGCTTCTTATTAACTGGGACGAATACTGTTTGGGTGGTCTCCCTTCTTCCTTGTAAGCACATACCAAAAAAATAACAACCATCAATTTCCTGAACTGAGAGCAATTTCCATTTTAAGTTAGAGCAAGAGTGCAAGCTGCCCTCAAAGCACTTGTTGAATTGTTTTCACTTTCTTTCTTTTTTTTTTTTAAGTATGTCCCTCTCCAGATGATGTTTTAAAGGTGGTGAAACAAGCCAAATTAATGAGCTAAAAAAAAAAAATAAATTAACCTGAGGGAAATCTAAATATATAACTTATAATATACAGATGGCTGATAACTGTAGACTGAGAGAAAGAAAAAAATGGCTGTTATTGTGGTCATGCTATAGTTTCACGCACAGTTTCCATTTACGCTGTCTCATGATCTCACTCTCTATATCACACACACTCACACTTGCAGTGACCTCACAGTGCTTCCCTATGTTAACTAGGACAAGCTGTGCACGAGAATGACTCTCAGCTTTGCTATGGGCTACACAGCAGAATTTCATTGCAGCTATTCAGTCTGAACCCTTTACATCATTACTGTACAAGTGAGAAACTCTACAGTTCATGCAGGAACTCCAGTGTATGTGAGCCGGGATGCAAGTCAAAGCATTATACAAAGCAGGATTAGGGCAAAATTAGGAAAGGTCTGAAAACAACCAGTTTTGGGGTTGTTGTGGGGAAAATGAAAGAAAGATAATCGATGTAATAAATAAATATTTGTGTGACTAATCGACTAAGGACTTGATATATATATATATATATATATATAAATTATTAAATGATTGGAAGTAATTATCATTTTTAGTAGTAGAATAAATATCCCATGCCATAACATAAGCACGAAAACAGAAAGTTCAAGGATTTATAGGCAACATGACCGACAGGTAGCCTAAGAGACATCTTGTTGTTTAGATCTTGATGGTCCAGAATCAAGCTGATCCAGAAATACAGAATATAAAATATTTGGGGGCTCTGAAAATATTTGCATGTGTAAGTTTACAGAAAGACGTACAATTGTAAGTTCACTTAGCTTGACGACAGTGATGTGTGCGTATGATTTATTTTTCATAATTTATCGGGTTGTCTGTGTGGCCACCTGAGGACAGACACAACAACAAAACGAAGCTCCCGGTGTTGTGACATTTATAAATTTTCACCAGTATGGAGCTCTGTCTCTGTTGTAATGTGTTAAAACGTTACTCATTAAAAGTGGAAGTAACTGGTCAAATAATGTACTCGAGATAAAATATCCACAAATTAAAAAGAGCAAAAAGGAAACGTTTTAACCTGGTGATATTAGGCAGAATATAAGAGCTCCTCGATGAGTACTGTTTTCCTACAATAATAAACTTGATTGCTTTAACCTGTAAAATAAATAAAATGCAAATGAATTGTGTTTAATAGATGCATAGCGTACACTCATTATCTGAACGAGGAAAGAAGAGGCCTTGGAGAGTTGTATTAAGTACTTTAAAGATTTCAGTAAAATTGTAAAATTTTAAAATAAGAATTTTTTCTTTTGAAAATTTAATTAAGCAAGTTTTCAATTTAATAACACTTAAGCAAAGTATATAGTATATATCATCATCATCATTTTCCAAGACGCTTCATCCTAATTGACGTTGCACCCATTTTAGCTGACTGCTCATTGCAGAGCCAACACAAAACCATTCACACTCAAACCTAGGGGTGATTTGGAACAGCCAATTAGCCTAACGTGCATGTTTTTGGACTGTGGGAGGAAACCAGTGTACTCGGAGGAAACCCACACAAGCACAGGGAGTACATGCAAACTCCACACAGAGACACCCGAGCCAGGGAATCAGACCCATTCCTTCTTGCTGTGAGGAGAACACGCTAACTACTGTGCCACTATGCCGCCATTACAGTATTCATTCATTCATTCATTTTCTAAGCCACTTAATCCTAATTAGGGTCACGGGGACGGCGCCTATTTCATTTTTATTTAATGGAGTTAAGTTACTCATGTATTTTCCACACCGTCTCCAAGAACTTAAGAACTGAACCAGGATTTTGTTGTACTGTATTTGTAGAAATTGCAGTCTGAATGTGTTTTTTTTCCTCACCCGTATGTATTCTCAGGTGGACTTTCAAGTGATGGGAGGTGCGGAAGGACTTGCCACAGTAGGGGCAGTCTTTCATGGTGGATCCCACACTCCTCTCTCGATGCTGGGTAGCAGGAGGAGCAACTGCTCCTGGTGCCTTCGCCATCTCATCCCCGACGTCTATGAGAAACAGAGGGAGAAAGAGGGAGCAAAAACACAGAGAGAGGATGTAATTCAGTGAGTATTCAGTTTCACTTCAAACCAGCCACATGCCACTCTGGTTTTCTTTCACTTGTTCATTTTTCTCCCGTCTTTCGTTCTCCTTTCAGTCTTTTTTGCCGCACAAATCTGCTAACACCACACAAAGTCAAACACATCAATGGGTTCACGCGCGGCACTCCTTTTTTTCTCCCCATGCCGCTCTCTCCTCGGTTTGACAGAACGCTGACAGTTCAGAAGCTTTTCAGGTTGCTTTAGAGATGTCGCCCTGACGCCCTCCCCACGTACACACTCCAATTCTTCCATTTTATCCCTCCTATCATCATCTTTACCGGGTAGCATATGGCGGATTGTGTCAAAACGAACAATACAGGAAAGGAAACAGCTATGTCAGCAGTTGGTCTGTGCCTTCGTGTTGTGCCCTGGTTTTGACAGGTGACGTAGGCGGCGTGGCTGATAGAAGAAGGTGATAACGAAGGCCTCGCTCTGATTGAGCTGCTGTCACTACAATACTCTAAACGTGTCAAGACCAACAAGCCCCAGTTCAGAGATAATTAACTACGATGAACTGAGTTACTACAGGAAATGTTGGATGGTGGAATTGTACATTATGCTGATGTATTAGCACGTATATTTTTACAAATGCTCAAATTACTTGCAAGAGAACAATTTCATGTGGGGATATCTGAATCCATGCACAGGGATGGGGTTTGACCTGACCAGCCTCTTGAAAGCATGTAGCGTAAATCCAAATAATAAAATCTTGTTTCTGCTGCACTTTTCGCATTGTAACTTGAACTACAAAAGTACTAACGGAAGAAAAGTAAAGTTTAAATGGCCAGTTTTCATCAGTTACTCGCTGCTACTTGATATCATATTGTACATGTGTGAGGAAGGAGTTTAAATGGAGTAACCCACTTAGGCAACCCTTTCACACTTTTTCCAAATAATCGTTCCATTTCTTTATATTTTTTTCACCCCTTAAAAAAAACTGAAGGAGATTTAAGAAGTTAAAAGAGAAAACGTGAAGTCAGCATTCTCTCCCACTCTTGTGGCTGATCATGTGGCTGTGATTTGCTTCCCTCGCTTTGCCTACACACATTACATTGTACTGCATGCCCCATTTTTTGACCCAAACATACACACAATGATACAGACACCTACTCTGACCTAGTTCGAGTTTGTATCCTGATATATTAGCTTTAGTGACAAGTGTGTGAGCCTTGACAAGACTGGGGGTCAATTCACAGAAATATACAAGAAGCCTTATGACTGAGTCAGAGCAGATTCTAAAAACTTTCATTTACTCTGTTAAAAAGAGCCTAAACACACACACACACACACACACACACACACACACACACTCACACACACAAATACGCACATATCCAGGCGGCCCAACAGCAGTGTCTTTAATCAGCTGACTGCTTCCCGGCTTTTAATATGGCCGTTCCAATTACTGTAAAATTCATCCTGTGCCGTATAACCACAAATATTGACAGTTTATTGCACAACACATTTATGACATTTGAAGGTCACCCCATATATTACACTCCATCCTTCTACCCAGGGTGCCTGGAATGAGCACACAGCTTCCCGATAACCCCCACCACCACCACCTATAACTATTTTCTCTGTATTGATTTACCATTTCACATCCTTTTTTTATGCAAAGTTGGGGGAGGGGGAGAAAATCGTTATTAAAATGATTGTCATACGCCAAGTATAGGCTTCATATTTTAAATTGCTAATATACACAAACAATAAGTCTCAAGGGTGGGTTTTGTTGATGCTGAACCACAAGAATCTTATTTTGCACTGTGCTTTGGAGACATTTCCTGTCAACGTAATCAATTGTACCCAGGGAACATGAAATGAATGATTTATAATATATGATTAACTTGGCGGTGAAAAAATACTAGATTAGGATCAAATATTATTGAGCGGTTATGATATGTGCTGCTAACATTGGTGGAGTTGAGAAGTAACTGCTTAGCCATACAGAAATGGTATTATTCTTTTCAAATTAGATATCTGGGCAGTGCTGAGGTGTGTAGTGTGCTCTGTACTGGGCCTCTACTAAAGCACTACAGCAAACTGAAACAAAGAGCTGGGATCAGACCAAGGGCCAGTGGCATGAGCCATCTGGGAGGAGGAGGAGTATCAGTCACTCACCCTGCTGTCTGTCTCATGTCTCACACACACACACACACACACACACACACACGCTCATGCCACTCATCAGCTACCACCAGGGTGTGTATGTGTTTACTGTAAGAGGGGATATGGTCTGTACGTGGATTTGCACACACACACAGTGTGTGTGTGTGTGTGTGTGTGTGTGTGTGTGTGTGTGTGTGTTTTAAATGTGTGCGTGCATCCTCTGGAGTCCCTCCAGATGGACCACACCCTGTTCCCATTAATGAAAAGAAAAACAACAAAAACAAAAAGCCCCCCTCTCTGTTAATGGTACTCTCCCAATCACACTCACCACACCAAATCAGGTGGTCGCGCGGTTTTGATTGCTCATATCACTTTCTGGGGGGAAAAAAGAAAAAAACAAAAAAAAAACACAATAATAAAAACATAAGATGTCTCTCATCTCCATTACAATAATGTGTCACGTGTCTCAGTCAGAGCCCCTGACCTCTCTCTTACAGCAGCTTGCACAAGGCAATAGGATAAAATGTTATAAAAAGAACTGAAGACAGAGGCAGATATAAAGTTAGAAAAAGACTAAGAGAGAGAGAGAGAGAGAGAGAGAGAGAGAGGTAAATGTGATGACATCATTTGAAAGGCATTAGGCTTTTAAAAAATGCACCCAGAGGGAGTTGATTTCTTTACGCCGGAGCAACACAACACCATCCGGCTGATGCGCGCACTACATGCTCTTTTTTGATTTGGACCGGTGCCATCTTTGTGAACGGGCTGGTTCAGGCGAGTTAATCAATTTGAGGTTTAGTTACACTGCTGAGGCTAGCATTCTAACGGCTGCTTGAAAAGTAATCGGAACTCACAGAATTTATTAACCAAACACCAATTATCATTAAACACCACTGCATTATCTCTTACTTTAGTACCTGGCAAGGACTACTTAATGAAATTTTAGATTAAAGTTATTTAGCTCGCTGATTTATGGGGGTCGAACTTCTTAATGCAGTCTCACAGCCTGGATCCTGGATTAGGCAGATTTTATGAATTTTTTTTAGGTTTCAAAAGCTTCATTGCTATCACAGAAACAAAGTCTTTTTCCCAGAATAAAGAATGAAAAACGTAGTTGCGTTTGGCAGCGTTGGTCGTGCAAAAGGCGCAAACCAAACCCTGACCGGAGTGTCAATGAGGAAATAAATTCATAAAACATAATGAGAATTTAAATAAAAATAATTAAAAAAAAAACAGCCTAAATACAAAAAAGTGTTTATCCCTGCTCTGTTTGTGAGATGAAACAGCCACAAAATGTGTTACATATAAGGCATGTGGGTAAACAGGGGCACCAGATGTTCTTTGATGTTAATAATGGCATTTATTATTAATATTAATTAGACTGCATTCAGCAATACATTTGGGCCATTTCCAAGTCAATTAAGCAAAATGGCATTCGGGAGATGTTGAAACGACATTTTAAGGCAGGTGTTCAGCGGTCCCCTAATAAAACATTTTCGCAGCGACTGAAAAACAACCCATTTTCAGCAGATTTCCTTTTCTTTGTCTGCAGGAGAGTCGTGTTTTCTTGCTCCAAGCACTGGCATATTTTTAAAAAATGCTTTATTTTAGTCATAAACAGTTCTGCCCTGGAAAAACAGACATATTTTTATGTTTTAGGTATGCCATTAAACACAGAATCACATCAGGTGATGATTCGAAGAAAAAAAAAAGGAAAACAGACCTGATGGGCAGAAATTATGAAGGATATCAAATAAGAATGTTTATTTGTGTTGGCTGCAGTTTAAATCTAGTGGGTATGTGCGACATCATTTTGACAGCTTAATTCTAAGGTATAATATAACACTCATGGCCAAAATCGGCATGATCTGGGCACCAAATGCCATACACATGGGCCGTATACACCGCTCTATGGCACATCAGCCTAAAAAAGTAATTACTCAACACATGGTAGCGGAGTCACAGCAGGGAAATGCTCAGCTGTCTATATAATTCTTATCCTATGTCTAAATAGAATACATACACATTAACACACAAACAGACAGCAAAAGAGAAAGAGATTTAAAGCTCTACAGTGTAGAATCTGACTTTAAAGAAGGGCTCTGCTGCACATGTTACTAGCAGCTAGCACCGATTTGGCAGGAGGGCCAATTTTTTTAAAGCTCTGTGAGGCTCAACCATACAATGGTACATTAACAATCTGTGCATTCATTTATCAGCCGATGCGTTTTTTTGGACTGTGCGTTTATGGCGCAGTGCACTTTTCATCGCTGAAAATTAATGAACATGCCTCCCCTTGCAACAAACATGCACCTGTGCCGCCGCGATGCTAATCACAAACATTTATATTTATTAGCGACGGGCTGAGCGAAAGTGGGATTATAAAAGGAGGAGGGAAGACTGTCCTTTTTCTGCTCGCTGAACAGAACAGCACATTTCTCTTTTTTAGAGCACATTTGTTCTGCCTGCTAGTGGAGGGGGGTCAGGTGAAATTAAGCTTCAAGCATTCTGCCTTCGATTGCAAGGAATTAGAAATCATTCATGCCTTTACAAGCTTGACTGAATTCAGTCTATCAATAACACTGTTTTCCATGCAGTTTAATAGGATGCATAAAACACCACGCTTCGGTATGAAGTGTTATCTGTTTCACGTTGCAGTCCAAAATGACTTGCTTATGCCTAAAACCTGACCATGAAGTCTCAAGGTCTTCAAAACACTGTCCAAGCAGCGTGAGCTGCACACCAGCACAACAACATGACATTGTCTCAGGAGGTCAGCGAGGTGAAAGTAGCAGAACCGTGCAAATGAGCCACATTGACAGCACTCCTGACCATGGAGGACCCTCATCCCTCCCTCCCTCCTTCTCACTCTCTCTCTCTATGTACAGCTCTCTCTCTCTCTCCTGTGCACGCTCCCTCCCTCCGCTAGTGACAGAAGGTGCGCCTCTCCCTCTTTAAAGGCGAAGCCTCTGCCGAGCTGGGGGAACAGGAATGGTGCCATAACTTTCCGGCTGGCACGCGCCCATCTTTGTTTTCTCCTCTTGAGTAGCTTTCAGGCTTCAAAGAGCAGCAAATTTATGAAAAAAAGGAAAAAAAAACCCCACTAAAGTAATAAACAAGTCCTGGGAAAAAAAGTGAAAAACAGGGTTGCTGAGGAGGCAGTGAGGTCTCACTAACTGTATTATTCTGCAAGGTGATCAAAGCGTAAAGCACAGAGACGAGGAACAGGAGACCACCACTGACCCGGTGCAGGAACCCAGAGGGCTCACATGATCAGGAACCGTCCTTGGTATGAGTGGGCAGGGGCCAGGCCCCAAGGGTGGGCATCTCGTAAGCAGCTCTGCTTCACTAGGGCCGGCTGCTCTTAATAGTGGTAAATATTCATTGGGTGCTGACTGTTTTGGCAGGAAGGAAGTGTTTATTATTAGTGAAAGCTGAATAGATTCGGTCTACATAGAGACGACATGATTTCTATGGATCAGTCGTGCAAATCGGCTTCCTGATTTAATTCGACTAAATTAGAAGCTACATTTCTTATGTACATATCCGTGGCCTCAGTGATATTAATAAACATTAAAACGACACAAATAGGACAGAGGACTCATCTGCTGCTGTGCCTTTAAAACTCTTTAAAGTGGCAACCAAAAAAAAAAAAAAAAAAGAAAGGAAAAAAAAGAACACATTCTCGTCTGACATTGATTTCCTATTCATTTTTCTAGGCGGCCAAATCAACAAGTACAACAGGCAATCATAAAGCTGACTTACAGATCCATGTCTAAGGCACAGCTACAGCACCATTCTGAATCTATTACCTTCGCTGTAAAGCCATTAGCTTTCAAAAAGCATCACTCCTCGCCTTTCATCGCTTTAATGCGAATTAAAAGAATGCAGTGGTACTTGGAGGAAATTACCATAAGGGTTATGACCTGATGCACAAAAGAATTATAAACCCAGACACCAAGACAGACTGTTTCTGTAACACTGAGCTGATGAACACCTTAAGAAAATGTAACAGCCTCCAAGCCTTTAATATGTGGCCTTAAACAAAATCTCATTTCTTACAGCGAATCTGCTCTGTGTCATTTTGTTTCCCCCCCCCCATGAGCCACGGGGCCTATAAATTGTACAGCCAAGGACGTCCGCTGTTTTACTCATATATACGCTTGTCCGGTGCCTTGGAAAATGAAATAAAACGATTTATCATGCCAAACACAGCGGTAGGAGCAGCTCGGTTTCAGGCTGGGATATTCTTCCTGTGTCTACACTGCCTCTTTTCCTTCTCCTCAATATTAGATATCATTTATTTAACCCACATTAATCTGAGTGAAGTGTCTAATGAAAGTTTTGCGGAATGGAGACAAGGAGTAAAGTAGCTAAGAACAGCCTGGTAGGCGGATTTCTGAAAAGGGTGATGATTGATAATAAAATGAAGCACACGGTGCGAAAGCTGATAACAGCTACATAATCACGCGTGCGAAAGCATGTGTGTGTTTGTGTATGTGTGAAATGCGGCTTCGTTCGAGATTCGGTCAATTTAGCTACTGTAACAAAACGCATCTATAGTGTATGACACATTTACACATGATCACTTCCTCTCACACAATGCTCAAAAAATAGATCAGGGTGATGATTTGTTTGTGTTGGAGCTCAGAATTACCCCCCCCCCCCCCAAAAGCACAACCTTTCTCACTATGCCACCCCTCTACCCACAGCTTCCATTGCTTCCAGTTTGCTGTGCGTCACCCCAACACATGTCGACGAGAGAGCCCGCTCCTATTTCCTCCACAGCCAGAATGTTAATTTGTTATGAAGGTCATTGACAGAGAGTAATAATCACCATTGGGGATCTAACAATTTGCCATTTCTGAACATTGCGGCGCAGATGACTCAACTATTAATAGACCACCACCAGCACCAGCACCCCTCCACCCCCATCTTAATATGACTAAAAACTATTTCGATGATTCCACAGGCCAGAAAAGGCAGCCTTGTGTCTTTATTTCTCGTCGTCTGTTATATGTGAGTGGAGATATCTGACATTTGGAGCAAATTAATGTGAACCTAAGCCTGGTAAAAAGCATGGTATGACAGGATATTGAAAATTAAATCACATTTTTACATAGAGAAGGGGCTGACTTCTGCCCTATCTTCTCTTTTTTTCCTATCTCTTTTCTCCCTCCCTCCCTCTCTTCCTCTCCTTCTATCCTCCTCTCTTTCTGCCTCTCTGTAAAAGACTGTGTTTCTACAATACCACCAACATGCTGACACTTAAGTACGACCCGAGATTCCATTATATGGATCCGATGCAGCGAAATGTTTACAACCAAACAATAACAGTTTATTTCAAAACTCATTTACCGCCGGCCTCGCTGTTGCCAGTGCCAGCGCGTTCAGACATATGTGTCGGAATTTGTCGGGTGAACAAAATAATTCCGGCCGCAGCTATTTTTATCAGACACCCAGCATTTGTTCATTTTAAATGATCAGCATTTATGGAACGGAGCGAGCAAGTCGAATCCTTTATCTACACAGCCTCAACATCTCAAGACTAATTACAAATTAATCTGAATCTGTATATCTGCACTAAGAGGGCAATAACTCAGCACGCTAAGATCTATCTCTTATATATTTATAAATATCCTCACATGGATATTGGAAGGGATGATCATGACATAATTGCCTCCGTCTATACCCGTGCAGGGACATCAAGGCCAGAGATTGTGAATATTAATAACTGATCATTAGCTCGATAAGTGTGTGTGAGCTCAACTTTTGGCTGATTCCATTACAGCTGATCCTGGGGGCCGAGGAGCAGCAGGAGAAGGTCACATGTGTCATAACCAACTCTCGCTTTCTCTATAGATGAACAGAAACTTGGGCACTTTAAGGGTTACTGGAACATTAAAACTAAGACTGAACAAAATAATAAAAATAATAATAATAATAATAATAATAATAATAATAATAATAATAATAATAATAATAATAATAATAAT
>JBCNYG010000014.1:6720398-6742670 GCA_039654305.1 Porochilus rendahli | reverse complement strand
AGGCAGACAGGGATTTCATTTCTACCTTTGTGGGGCGTTTTTTTTTTTTTTTTGTGTGTGTGTGTGTGTATGTGTGTTTCTTGAGGCACTGTTTAAAAAAGAAATAAATAAATACATAAATAAATGTATAAATAAATAAAAACAGCCATGCCATGTTTAATCTCTCAGGATCTCACTATGCACATATGTTGTAAGAGCATCACATTTCCTTCCAACTTCACTGTGTGTATATCCTGGTAGGATCCTCATATGAGGACCACTGTATGTAACTCTCTTGTCAAAGTTCTTCCTGTGTGAAGACTTTGATCAAGTTCAGTAGTTCATCTTGAGCAGAAAAAACAGGAACAGAGAGAAGAACTTACAAACATTTGAGTCGTAGGAGGTTAATTCTAAATACAGCTGGAGTTATTTGGAACAATATACCAAACCAGGTAGTGACAGTGGATTACAAGCCTTCCCCTAGCACCTTGAATCTGCCACTTCTATCTCATGGGTCAGTCAGAGAGTGACATCTGTGCACATGACACTTGTTACAGTCACAACAAGCCCAAGGAGATGTACAGAAAGTAGAAGACCCCTTTCCATCTACCTATTCTACATACCGTTAAACCTCAAACATAAACAATGATAGAGAGACTAAAGTAATACATTAAAAAGCTAAATTAAAGGAAAACTTTTGTTCTTTCTGCCCCTTCAATTTATGTTACTTGTGTATCTTTTTCTTTGCTCCCTTTGATCAACAGTCAGTTCGCTTTCTTGCTTCCGCATGTATCTTTTTTTTTTGTGTGTGATTAAAACTGAATATATTTTCACCCGTCCACCATGTGTTCATCTATCTCTTTGTGTCTGTGCTGAATTTGCCCTGTCTTACCCCCGTCTGCCAGAGGAGGGATCTGCGGGGGGAAAGATTTGCCCAAGCAGAGCGCCTAGGCATCCTAGCTCTTTATTTCCCCCAGTCACATTACCATCCAAAGTTTTCGCCTTCATAATCTAAATGTTCGGCTCCAAGAACCATATGAATGATTTTTTAATTCTCTCCCAGCACTCTGTTTCACAGCACTCGTCTCCTTCTGTCTCCCCATGCTCCTTTCCTGCCCCCCCCTCCTTTCTCAACCAGGCGTTTCGCTCCCATTTCAAAGAAGCACCTAAGCCGCCGTTTGTGAGACCTGACCCTCATTCACTCATCATCACCCATCATGCCCTCTCCAACCATCCCTGCATTTCCATCTCACTCTATCATGCACAGTTCTGCTCTCTCGCTCGCTCTCTCCCTGCTGCCAGTCCTCCCTCCCTCCTTTCCTCTCTCTCTCTCCCTCTCTCTCTCTCTCACTCTCTCTCCAGGCCCCCTGTTGCTGCCTGCTACCCTGAGCCGTGGTGTCGAGTTTGGCTAGAGTCGAGAGGAGCAGCTGGGCCAGGCTAACGGGGAATGATAATGACCTCAGAAATCTGCTCCTCGCTCCACAACAATAGGGTGCTCAGTCTAGTGGAAAATTGTGTTCATCAGCTAGCTCTGCTCTCTTACTAATTGACATTGCCAAATATTTTAAGAACAATTGGAATGCATGGCCACAAAAAATGAAGATCTTAATCCATGAACTCTTTTTCCCCCCTCCCCGTTCTGACCATTTTAGCTCTCTCCATCTCTCTTATTCTGCCTTTGATTAAAAGACAAATATCACTTAAAATCCAAAAAAAAAAGAAAAAGAAAACTTTTTCATGTCATTATCTGCCTCATGTCAGTGTTGTGATGTTGACACAAAAGGCTTTTTTATATGGCCTGTCAATGGTGTTAGGAGAGAGAGAAAGAGAAAGAGGGAACAAGAGGGTGGAAAAGAAGAGAGATACTCATCAGTGCATGATGAATGCCCTCCACCCCCCACCCCTAAACCCTGTCCTGTCCAATCCAACACAGCATGGCTGTGGGAGAAAAGGCAATCTGTGACAAGTGTATCTTTCTCTAAATACTAATCCTTATAACATTCTTCTTTTTTAAATAACCAAAAAAGATAGATTGAGAGAGAGAGAGAGAGAGAGAGAGAAAGATACTGAGCAAAAGTGAGAAAGAAGAATGAACACGGAAAGACTTAGCCAGGGGAGGGGTGACTAGAAGCAGAGGGAAAGGGCTAAAGGAGGATTCTTCTGTCATGGTATCATATGCCTGGTCCTCCATTTTTAATGAGACAAAGGTCAATGTATTCACTTGCTCTTTCACACGAAAGGCACCCCAATCATGCCCAAGTTAACTTGTTCAAACAAAGCACCCTCCTACCCAGATCCACCATTTGTATGCGTTAGTATTTTTTTTTAGACAACGCGAGAGAGAGAGAGAGAGAGAGAGATAGAGAGAGACTCATTCCAGAAGAATTCAGTTCTGATGGAGTCAGACAGCTGTCACCCTCCCGCTCTCCAGTCAACATTCCCATCACAGGCACAAAAAACAGCATGCCATCCTGCCATTCGGCAAATAGTTTCTACTTTCCTGAAAGGAAACTCAGAGTCAACAGCAAGGCTTTAGCGCTACAGTGAATCGAGTGACCAAAAAACTGGGATACGCTCTTTGACTAAGTCAAGCACAGCTCCTTGTTACTCACAGGGTTAACACAGATCACAATTTCCCAATTAAAGCAACAACACCTTCTAAGCCTGCTGAAGAGATGTCATACTGATGCATTTAAAATATTAATATTCAAACAGGCTGCCTACCCCAGCACAGCATCCTTCTGTTACGGAAAGATAAATATTATGTTTTAATTATAAAAACATAAAACAGAAATGGAGAGAGTGATGAAAAAAAGCTCGTCCTTGCCAAGGAGGCTTGTACAGGAGAAAGGTAAGCAATGTTTTGGCAAAGACATGGAATTAAAATCTGGTTGGTATATTGCATGCAGTTTACTTTCTCCAATCTGTTCTTCTTCTCTCTCTCTCTCTCTCTCTCTCTCTCTCTTTCTCTCTCTCTCTCTCTCTCCCTCTCTCTCTCTCCACTACGTTGCTCTGTGTTGTCTCTATAACCAAGCAGGGAATCCTAACAGGATCATTAAGACATAAAACAGACTGATAAATGTTTCATAAGGACTGCCCGGTGACAGCCTCAAAGGAGTACGGGCAGTACAGAGAGACAACACTCTCAGCCTCCCTTTCATATACACTTTGGAATACAATTGGAAATTTAAATATATTAAAAAAAAAAGAAGTAAAAGAAGAATGCTAATTCCCACTATGGGTAATATTTACAAATTGAGTTAAAAGAGAGAAGGAAGGATAAGGAAGAAATATAGACAGGAAACTGGGCATGCGAGAGATAGAAACCAAATGAGCCACTGAGGGGGAAATAAATTGGCCTTTTATATTGTTCAAGCATGCACAAAAATACTAAGCCTACATTTATCCAAGGCGTGTCAATCAGGCAAGCATTCAGACAATTAATGCACTGAATGGGGCTTTTACCATTTAAGGACACCAGAGCCCTGACCTACTGTACTGAAATACAGCAGCATAATGAACTCGCCTCACACATTATGACATCTTTTTTACTTTTTTTTTTGATACACCGCCATAAAAGAAGGAAAAAAAGAAAAGAAAAAAGGCAGCACCCATGAGACGTTTAAGCAGGTAAAGAAAATGTGTAATTGAGAGAAAGATTTAAATTCAAGTGTTTACTGGGTAGAAAAAACATGAGGCATAAGAGCAGATAAAAGCAAAGGAAAAAAGCAGAAATATTCTTTTAAAAAAGAAAAGAAAGAAATGCAATAGAAAAAAATGTCAACTGAGTGCCAATAAATGAAAATACAATTACTTTCTTTAACAAAAATGAATCAAAATACAGAACAGTACAATAATGTATAATAACGGGGCGGTTATATAATACTTTACTAAACTTTTATACATAATAACACCTATAACGTACTCCGTATGTGTACCTGTCATTATTTGTACTCATTAATAGTATATCAGCTAGGGTATGAATATTGTAGAAATAATCATACAAACAACCATAAAACTCTAACTATATTAGGACAAAAAAAAGGAAATGTGTGAAATATTTGATGTAAAATCTAAACAAAGTAAAGGCAGAACATTTTGGTTTTATTTTGACTTTAATTACACAGTAATTACATTGTAACAGTAATTCTGCATGTGTAATTACCCCCATTGTAACTGCGTAATTAGATGAATATCCATGCTTTATAACCTAAGGCATCCACTGGCAAATCCAATTTCAATTTGTATGGCGCGAGTGTTTCACTGACATGTTGGACAGCGTTGAGGACTTAGGGATATGTGTGTAATCCTTGTCATGTTAAAGCGTTGTTCCTCTTAAAAATATTTAGACATGGGGGATTTTGGAACAGGAGGGAAAATGGTGTTTATGGGTATTAAAAAAGATAAGAAGAGTAAAAAGGGGGACAGAGAATTAAATATACAGGTGATAGTAAATGTTCCGCTGTCTGAGTTAGTATCTCCTTTATTTAGGTCTGTGTGCAACTTTTAAACACAGATGGATGTCAGCTTGTCATCAAAGATGAAGCCCTATTTGACCCTAAATCCTGCCTCCTAACATTGACCTCTTACTTTTCATTCAACCTTTGTGTGCATTCAAACAGAATGAATGTGTTTGCGGATTTTGCGTTTACGCCCCTGCCTTACACTGCTTTACTTCAGGTCTCAATAGTGCCTGTTGTGGCATTCAGCATAAACTGCTGTTTAAGGCAATCTTCCCCTCGCTCTTTCTGTCTCTCCATGCTGTCGCTCAAAGGCCTATCATAATGAATTCAGAAACACTATCAAATGTGGACCCCCCTTGTTTATAGAGCCCAATTCCAAGTGAAGAATCTGAAATAACAATGGATTCTTTCCTCAGTCAAACCAATCTTGTAATAGTAATAAGAAATAAAAGAGGTGATGGAAGGAGGAAAAATGTAATAAAGGAAAAGATAGAGGAGACGTAAAAAAAAATGGCTAGAGATTCCATTGAATAAGAAGCATACATTTAGGGTTGATTATTGAGAGGGAGAGGAGAAAGGTCCTTAAAGGACGTTTCTGAGGCAACTCTCTCTCTCTCTCTCTCTCTCTCTCTCCAAACAAGTGTAGTGTTAAAGACAAAAGCGATTGTGTCGACCTTCTTTCACAGTTGAGATGTTATTGTTGATTACTATAATTCAAGTTTAACTCAAAATTGCAGTGGGTAGGTGGTTTAGAGGTTGGCAGAGCTTGTCGAAAGGAGGCTGGCAGTTGAAGCTGCTGTGTGTTAAAGAGAATTTAAAAATAATAATAATAATAAAAAAAAAAACAGTTGAGAGAGGAAGTCTGTTCTCAAAGGGTGAGAGCAACAAGTGAGATATTAAAAGTAAAACAGAGGTAGAGAATGCCACATCCTGTCGCCTAATTTGCAAACACATATGTTTGCAGACAAGTGCATACAGTAAAAATACAGTATCTTCCCTATTTCCAAATAAATAAAGACACACTTCAATCTACTGATGAGCTGATGTTTTTTATAATCCAAGAAAAAAAGCCTTTTTCGATTTTAGCTACTATTAAAGTATATATAAAGTAATAAAGTACTTTATCATCACTTTATCAAACTCGGCCATTGAGTCAAATGCTGCTTCATTTCCTCCCTTGCCTTTCTCACCTGTAACTTTGTTGTGGGTTAGAAAAAGGGTATGTTACAAAGCAGCACCTTGTTTATGCACCGTCTCTATACCTCTGAATTCACATGACTGAGAATGTATCAGCTTTTCTGGTCTGTCACAGTTACAGAGAGACCTCAAGGTCAATCTTAAGACACAGCTGTGTCAGAGTGGGGAATAGGAGGGGGTTACTGGCATCACGCCTTCAGCACCTTAGCTGGATACCAACATGGGGATTTCAAATGGTGATCACACTTTAACACTTGCAAGGACAAAGAGAGAACGACAGGGGAAAAGAAAAGGGAAAGAGCTGGAGAACTGTTTATACCTTAAAGAATTAGAGCTTGTCATAAAACAACCATTACTCACATGAACTCTGATTTAATCAATCATGCTTTTAGAAATGTTCTGAGAGGGTTTTTATGACAGTTGAATTATTAAATATATCACTATGTTTTATTACAGGAAAAAAAATAACATAAATCCTGTTGCAGAATAAATTAATATAAATATATAGTTTCTGCTTACAACCAGATAATGTAGGTCATCCTGACAGTTTTACAATAAAGAAAGATTTCACAAGAGTTTATAAAATGGCATGAGTTAAACATCACTGTTTTAAAGTACTTGTAAAAGAGATGCAAAAGACATCAAACTTTCTGCATTAAAATTCATAGCATAATTACTTTCATATCACCCCCTCTCTGGTGAAATGTGTTTAGGTTTAAACCATCTCTCTAAAAAAAAAAGGCTTTATCTTCCTCTCATTTTCATTAATTCCTAATTGGGGTTGGGGTTGTCTGTTATTATTACTTAGATTAAAATAAGCATAGCCCATTGCATGTTCAAACCCATCTCACTACATGAGAGTGATAAGGGAATAAATAAACAATTTCTCCTGTACTGTCGAAATTAAGTTGCTTAGAGCCTTAAGCTAAGCTACAGCCTGCTTTTTTCAGCACAACTTAAAAGCATATTTTACCATGCAAATGAAGTTCACATTTTTTGACCTGTTTTATATGTATATCTTTAATTAATGTCTTGTTTAGCTTAAACCAACTGATTATCACATAGTCATGACCTAATTATCAGAGAGGCTGCTTAGCTGCAGCATTCTACCGCAAGGAATGAGAAAGTTACCTTTAAAACTTCTGTAATCATTAGCTGCAGCTTCTCTTAATCCCACTAAACACACACTTTATCTCAAAATAGCTTTGTGTCACTCAGCAGCGGTAGATTCCCTGTCTCCTTCTCTAGCATCGAAATGATTTAATCGCTAATAATTAGTCGTGTCCTCAAAGTGCCTTAAAGGATTTTTACAGTGATATTTGAGAACTGGATGCCATGTGTCAGGTCAACTTTTGGATATAGATAACTATCTAGTCTAAAGCAGAATGAGTGATTGACAGGTTTTTCAAAAGGCACACCGTCTCCAGGTAATGAGTGTGGAGATATTTAGTGGGTTTCTCAGAGGATTTAAACAGTATAATTTGATAACCTTACTGTAACACAAACACATAGAGTATCTAAAAGGGAAGAAAACAACATGCAAACATAACCCTACGAATATTATTTCTAACAGTGCAAAATGGGCTGGTATGATAACTATTTGCATTCTACTCCACGGTATCTTTTAATAAATATCTTAGCTCTAATGGCCTTACCTGAGGAAGGGGATGAAGGATGAGGGCTGTCATCCTGCACACTTCCTGTCTGGGAGTGGCCTCCTCCTGCCCCACTCTCCTCTGTTACATTGGATGAACCAGGGGTGGTGGAACGGCTGATGGATTGAGACTCAGGGTCACTGGCAGAGCCACGTCTCTCATCTAGGCCATGTTGCAGAGCCTCTTCTGGGCGTCTGTCCTTGTTATGCACCCGAGAGTGGACCACCATCTGGTGGTAGGTTCTGAATACTCTACCACAGTCAGGACACTCAGTGGCCTTCTCTTTCATGCTAGCCAGGCTGTACTCAAGCCCCTGGCCAATACCCAGACCACCGTGGTGAGGCAGGAACTCACGGTGACCATCAAAGCTCCCAGCTTCTTCCTTCATGGACATTATGCTTCCACTGGTCCTTACCCCATGAAGGGCATCAGGGTGGTTTTTCTGCTTGGGGCCATCACTGGAATCAAGAGTAGAATGCTCATGCTTGTCTTTCCCAAAGGCCACTATCCCAGCAGTACTAGTCATGTCTTCCTCCTGACCATGGGCTCCATGGTGCTGATCTTTTGGCATGAAAGAACGCTCCATAGCCATGCTGCGTGCCATGATCTGCCATGCTTGATAACTATTAAGTGGATCCATTTCTGCCACCTTTGCTGCTGCCTGTAAGCGCTCCATACAACTTGACTTTAGGGGAGGCACCAGGTTCAAGCAACCTAACAATGAGCGCTTCTCATTCTCCCCCAGACCATGACCCATGCTGGCCATAGGACCCAGCAGCTTACCAAGCATTTCTTTCTCTTTCATAGCTATGCCAGCCTTGGCCAACATTTGGTGTTGTTGTTCAACCAGGCTCTGCTTTTCAGAACTGAGGAAACCACCTTGCAGACAGGAGATGTAACGTGAGTACAGGTTGGCATGGGCTTCTTGCGCTAAGCTGCTTATACTGTTGACAGAGGGCCCATCTTGTTCAGCCCCACCTCCAATGGGAGGCTTACTCTTAATAGCCAGCTTGTTGAGATGCACCTTCATATGATTTTTTAGGAACCAGGGTTCCTTGAAGCGACGCCCACAGATCTGACAGCAGTGCTCAAAGGAGTCCTTGTGTTTGCGCATGTGACCCTTCAGGAACCAGGCCTGACTGAAGACCTGGCCACAGACATCACATCGAAACTCATTGGCAGGACTCTCTCCACTGCCAGCTCCAGTACCCTGCCCTTGGCATGGCTCTGCAGTGATGTGTGCTTTCTCTACATGGCTGATGAGATCTTCTTCCTGGGAAGCAGCAAACTCACAGAGAGTGCACTTGTAGGGTTTATGGAGGATGCGGATATGACGTTCCAGCTCCTCACGTTTTTTGAATTTGCCTTTGCAAAAGGTACAACGGAAGCCTATGGCTGGGTTAAGTGCCTGCTCATCTTGTTGGTTGGTGCCTGCTGGCTTAGGCGAGGCAGAGGATTGTGCAATCCCATCTGATGTGCTTCCCAGACTTGTAGGTGTTAGGAGACCACATGCAGAGCTGGGCTGTTGCTGGTTTTGATTCTGTAGACCCAGGTGAGGTGGAAGTGATTGTGAAGGCTGCAGCAAGCTGCTTCTCATTTGCTTATCACGTAGGATGGCACGCTCTTCAAGCTCATGAAGAAGTCGATTTTCTTCGCGTACACGACCACGACCCTTCCCCAGACTACCCAACTTGTGGGTACGAAGGTGAATCTTGAGGTTGCCCTTCTGGGCTGCTCGGTGATCACAGTAGGGGCACTTGAAGGGCTTCTCACCAGTGTGTGTGCGCATATGCAGGGAAAGAATGCTGTTGAAGCGGAATCGTTTTCCACATAGTGGGCATGGATACTTGCGATTCTTGCGGGCATCATCTTCTATATCATTCATCTGAGACATGATTCCTAAATTTTGTCCATTGAGGAATTGTTGCAGGTCGACACGGCCATTGAGACCACCTAGGGCACCTGCATCCATGTTACGGTTGAGCTGAGTGGCTAGCAGAGCCATCTGGCTGCTAATCGGCTGGCTTGCCAGTACAGCGTGTGTTTTCTCATCCAATGGGGTGGCAGCTTTTTCTTCTGGGATTTGTTGGCGGCTTTGAAGGTCAGGAAAGGCGTGGCCAAGTTGGGCAGTCAACTGATGCAGCTTCTGACTGATTGGGTAGCGGCCATTAAGCATGGCACTGGTGATATGGGTGTCAGCATCTGGGACAGCTGAGGATACACCAAGGCACAAACTAGAGTCTTCCATCCTGCAAATACAAACAGAAAAGAACGAGAAGGCATTAAGTTACTGTCCGCCTTTAGATACCTTAATGGCCAAATCTGTGCTTTGTACTCAATAAAAATTGGCGTATACACAAAACAATACAAAAAACTAAGAGCTTTACATTGAATTAATTACTTTATTTCTGTGAAGTCAAATTGGGCACACACTATTAAATTAATTTATTTTTTATTTCTCTTCATTAGTGCTTTTTGTAAACAAAGCCTCCCGTTGTAGCAATCAATCAACCTGTGCCTATGCAAACGAACACATTCTATATAGACTACAGATGACCATACCCTAACTGGCCTATCCTCTGTGAACTGCATGTAACCCTTTTTTTGAACTGATCAATCCTGTGGTGCTCATGGCATAGTGGTCAGCACATCCGCCACACAGCAAGAAGGTCTTTGGTTTGAGTCCCAGGTTCGACAAAGCATTTCTGTGTGAAGTTTGCATGTTCTCTCCGTGCTTACATGCGTTTCCTCCAAGCACTCCAGTTTCCTCCCACGGTCCAAAGACATAAACATTAAGCCTATTGGCTGTTCCAAACTGCCCCTAGGTGTGAGTATGCGTGTGAATGCTTGTGTGTATTGGGTTTGCAATGGAGTGGAGAGCTATTTGAGATGAACCTCACCCACGTCCTGAGTCGGTAGGAGATAGGCTCAAGCCTCCCCGCGACCCTAGTAAGATTAATTGGTTCAGCAAATGAATAAATGAATAAATCCTGATTTGTATTACCCCAATGATTATGGATAAAACTATTGAGATGTGTAAAACAAGCTGTAGAACTGCTGAGTGATGGGCCCATGTGTGCAGTGTTCATGTTTCTCTCCCAGACCTGGAAAAGGAAAGGTAAACTCTGAGAAGTGGCAGGGAATGCAAAAACAAATGTGGGGATGTTCTTAGTCGGCACGCTATCATCTTTCTCTCTCAATATTCAATGTTCAGAAAAATCAGAAATGTAAAACCTGACAGTAACTCACAAATGAAATCAGTGATTCACACGGATGTAGTTGTGAAGGTGCATTCCAAAAAAACAAACCAAAAAAAAGTTGCTTAGGTTAAAAAAAAAAATCATGATCCTGGGTGGTTTGTTAGAAGTCATGTTTCCCAAGTGAACTGGAACCCAAACAGGTTTTGGCTCAAAGACAGCCACATTTCATCAATCACTAAAGAAGGTGTAGGAGTGGGAAGCACTTAATTGATAAGGTGCAACTGAAATGTGAATTTGAAAGCTAGAAAACAAATTCTTCTCACATTTCTTTAGTGCTTTATGCAGTCTCTGTGTGTGGTGGTGGTGGTAGTGGGGCAGGGGTGGGGGTGGGGTGTGGGGTTGTTATTAACGATGACTGCACTACAGTGACAAGTGTGAGGCAAAAAGTGAGTTTACCTCCTTCTGATTTATGAAGTACTACATGTACTCACACTTGGGGAAAAACTCTAACTCTCAGAACTTTTTTTTCCTCAAACAGTAGCACAATATTTGAAACAATAATTACCCAGTAAACATGGCAAGGCACTGCATAATTAAACTACTTGGGCCCATCCTATCAGAATTCCTCCAATTACACGCCTTAATGAAACAGAGCACTGCCATTGTCATGAAGCCTTCACAATACTACAATTATGATATCAACAATAGCACTTAAAACCAAGGGGTTACTCCAGTAAACACACTCCGTTATCTTACTGCTGCGACACTTGTCTTGGCGTAATTTTTCATTAGGAGGCACATTACGTTTGATGCGAATCACTTTGCTCTCGCCTTCATATTTTTTTTCTCCCTCTCTCTCTCTACTTTCACTCTCGTATGGCTTCCGATGAGTAGAAAACAACAGTTGGCATTATTGAAAGGGTTCCCAATGTATCAGAGGCTTCCCAGGCATTTAAAATGGCCACAGAGCAGCTCAGTGCACCATCAGGATGAAATGAATACACAAGCAGAGTCTGTTGTCATCTGGCATGGTTGTGCAAATTTAGGATGCTGTGCACTGTCTTAAGGAGGGATAATGGTTTTGCAACATTCCCCTGTGACAAACAGGGTCAAGCTTCAAAAACAATAAAGCGAGATTTGCTTTGGTCAACAAAATATTGTATAATTTCTCATTAAGCTGATTAGTATGCGGCTTAGTAACAGTGGCCATGTGCTATAACACATGACTGTAATTATTTTAAAAAAAAGCAAGAAAGAAAGAAAGAAAGAAAGAAAGAAAAAAGAAAACAACATTGCCAGGCTGACTGCTAAACGTTAGCATGCATGACGTTTCTTTTTAAAAAGCAAAAGCAGGAGCAGTTACCTGATCTGGAATTGCTTGTTACCTGCTCTAGTTAAAAACCACAAGGCATTTCCTTGATGCTCCATTCCAGTTTTTTTCTCTCTCAAACACACACACAGAAGAAATGTAATAGGAAAGGGAACTAGTACATCGTGGTCATTAATAAACTTTTTAAATGGTGCAGATTGACCCAGTTTACCCCAAGGAGAGTTAATGACTCAGCATCCTGCCTCCTAAGCACAAGCCAGGACTTCATGATGACATTTTTTTTCTATAAGCATATGATTTTTATAGTGTGCAAAATTGTATCTGAAGTTATGTACATTAATTTGCACACAATAGAAGATCATTAAAAGAAAATCAGATGCACACAGTCGGCGTTGTTTTAGGTGGTGGGTGTGGAGCACATATTCGCTGACACTCGGACTTTAAAGGCTGTAATAAGGGCTGCCTGTTTGTTAGCTATTTACTCTTCCTACGCTGTGTTGGTTGTGAACTCTTATCGCTCCAACATGAATAAAACACTGTGGTCACTTCCAGTTTGTGCTGAATGCAATGTGGGTTGCTGATGGATGCCATTTCACTTTGTCCCCCTGCTACATCTTGGAGGAATGTAAAGAAAAACAAGCACTGGACTGGAACAATGCTCTGTAGGTGTATTATGGATTTAATGACTGGTTATGAACACACTCACGCGTGTAGGCATGCGTGCAGCACAAATCTACATTGCTAAGCATTTCTATATGAAGTCTCCTATTCAGCAAAATATAATTCGGGGAGCAAGTTTAAAACAAAGAGGAATTACTGATGGGTGAATCGTTGCATATTTAGCCAATCAACTGAATTCAAATATTCAGGCGAAGTCAATAATGTCAGGCTGATGTTTAGCTTTATACCAGTGCTCATGACTCATGATTGGAGTTTCTTCAGCCAGAGAAGTGTTAAAATTGATGTTAAAATTAGTTTGACTCGTTTTTTGCTGTCCCTGCAGATATTAGATGAAGGCTCTTTGAAAGTGACTGCCATGCACACTGCTTTCTGCAATAGAAATGTATGATTTCAGCAAGGCCTGATGAGCTGTTGCTCATTTAGAGAGATAGCAGCTTGCCCTTTTCTTCAATTTGATTTCCTCCTTTATCTTTACCATATAACAAAGGCAGATAGACAAAAGAACATTGTGAAATGAACTGACGAATCCGGTTTGTTTTTGAACATACCCTCACTGACGAGTGTATGCAAATGAAGTGCATTAATATGCTTTTCTTGCGCCTAAGTCATTCCAGATTTTTTTTTTCTTATTAAAAAAAGGCATTTCATATGGTTAAAAATGTGACATGTACTTGTGGAGACATTAAAATAATAAAAAAAAATAATAATAAAAAATCTCATATACACACACATCCACAGTGCAATCTTTAAAAAGGCCATCCCAAAATGCTCTGTGGGAATACTCAGTCAGAGACATCACTGTAGTGCAATTATCTACAACATGCATATTTTCCACAGTATAATCAGTAAAAGCTTTATGCCAAGAGACTTATCTCTAAAGAAACATAGAAATTAAAATCTACGCCATATTAGTGCTCTTAAAGTCTACAGTAGTGGCATAAATGTGCCGTATACAATAACAAACCTTAACTTAATTTCCAGAGTAGGGACAATACTCATTACTCGGCAGATATCCTTACATTTCACCTCACTTTGTTTAGCATCTTAGACAAAACTCCTTTATAACATACAAAAGTATAATATCAGCTTTGTAGATTTGATCTTAAACTCTGTTACACTTCTGGTGGTTTCCTCCATCATATATCTACACACTTTGACCCAGATAAAAAGAGAAGACACATATATCAGGGCTTATAATCTTTAAAATAATTCAAGCTTATCTCCTTTGAAAACTCTTACAGCTGTTTGCCTAGCCTCACCTATTTGCAAGTGTGCCATTGGTTGGTGGTCCACAGCAGACACACTTCTGAGCTCTTCCTTCTTGTGGACCCTTGATTTCCCTGTTCGGGTCTGGGACAGCCGCTCAGCAGCTGTGAGGCTGAGACAAGGTCTGTGTGTCTGTGTGTGTGTGTGTGTGTGTTTCTTTCTCTTTTTTTTTTCTAGTACCTGCCACACATAGTCTAAGAGCAGCCGCACGCTCTAATTAATGCTAACTTTCTCACCAAGCTTTTTTAAAAGCCACCGAGACTTCCTCTGTTGGTGTGTTCTCACACGGGAGCCAGTGGCATGCATGTCTGTGGTTAATACACAGCCTTTCAAGCAACACGGCAAAACAACCGGATTCGTGTCTTATCTTATGCTTAACTTTCTGTCTTGCACTGCAAATTGCTCTGCACCACACACCTTAATTAGAAAGTAAAAACCGACACTGTTTGTCCTTGTATGCCTGAATCTTGCTATGGGTATATTATCTCAACCAGTGACTTCTAGCATCTGCGCTTAATATATGCTTAAACTATATTACCTCATGTGGATTATGCTGCACAGTTGTCATTTGTTTGCATTAGACTTTCAGGTAGAATGTTAGCTCATAGCGTTTTAGGTTTGCCTGTAATGATTGTGCTAACTATCTGTGATCTGATTGTGGTTTTATACAAAATGAGCAGGATGCATTTACAAAACTGCCGGAATGTCAACTTCAGCTTTAAACTGTTTGGCGCAAACTGAACTGATATGCATGGTGTTCTGATAACTATTCTGATATTTATGATAACTACAAAAGTAGTTCTAAAAATGGTGAAATTTGGCGAGGGTGTCAATACCCAGCTGCCCACATATGAGAATCCTTCTGGTGGGAACAAAAGAAACAGCCGGATGATATGGCACAAAATGTCTTGGAAACATCAAAGCCAGTTTGAATATGAAATTTAAAATAATGAAAAATCAAGAGACGCTGACATCCCTCACAGAAAAATGTGAATGTATTTGATCACAAAAATCTGCCAGGATCATATTTATTAAGGAGCTACTTTGACAAATGGTCCATAAGACATCTAAAACATCATTAACTAAATGTAAAGGTTAACATTTTAACAGTTTTTGCTTACCAGCACGGCATAGAGGACCGGACACAAACCGAATCACTTAAGTTTGCAAACAGATAGTGTTCATCTACATCAATTTACGTTTAGATTTATGGCATTTGGTAGATGCCCTTATCTAGAGCTACTTACATTTCTGAGCAGTTGAGGGTTAAGGGGCTTGTGCAAGGGTCCAACATTGGCAGCCTGGGGCACAAACCTTCTGATCAGTAACTCAGAGCCTTATCTACTTAGCCACCACTGCCCCATGTGAGAGTCTGTAATACTCCATTATCATCATCATCATCATCATCATCATCATCATCATCGGGGGCAGCCATTGTCTAATGGTTAGAGAAGCCTTTGGGACTGAAAGGTCGCTGGTTCGATTCCCGTTCCAGCAGGAAAAAAGTGTGCTACACCTTCCCTTCTTCTACCTTCATGGCTGAAGTGCGCTTTAGCAAGGCACTAAACCCCCAACTGCTCTCCGGGCTCCCCAAATATGTGTGGCAACCCACTGCTCTGAGTATGTGTGTGCTCACTGTTTACTCTGTGTGTGTGTGTGTGTGTGTGTGTGTGTGTGTGTGTGTGTGTGTGTGTGTGTGTGCTCAATGGGTTGACTGGGTTAAATGCAGAGCCAGTAATTTCCCGTATGGGATTAATACAGTATATCTAAATAAAAATAAATAAATCATCAACATCATCCAAACAGAGAAGAACATCTACCCACTATGGTAAGATGAGAACCGGCTAAGTTTAAAATGTTTAAAAGACCTAATGAAATGGCATTAATAACAAGAGATTTAACTAAAAGTAGAGAACTGGCTGAATTAATCATCAGCATTAGCATGAATGGTGATCAGTCAAGTGAGGAGACGACAATGAGCTTCATGTTTAAATACCGGGAGTGACTTTTACCTCATGTGATCAGAGACTGATGCGGAAGATGCTGATAATTAAAGTAAAAACTCATTTCCTCCTTTAAACATCCTTTAGTAAATAAGACTTTGTGCAGAGCAGCTTGATTTATGTATATGTCTAAGGGAGCACGACTGACTTGTTTCAAAAATAAAAATGTAACATTATGATCCAATGACTTTATGTGCTTGTGTCCTTGAGCTGATCCCCTGCTGGATCTCACAAATCAGGGTGAAGTGTGTAAGTACAGCTCTATAAAACACACACCACTACAACAGAGCCTTGAACTGGCTCTGAAATCGCCGACTTTTAAAGTGTGTCCCAACTCATAGATGACATAAAACTCATCTTTTCTACATGCACAGCCTCATGTAATGCATTTGAACCATTTCATCATTTTAAAGAAGTTGAATCATGATTTTTACCCAAAGTTAGTTAAAAATATTAATATTCCCAGAATGTCCAAAATCCTTGTCGATATTACATTTTTTTTCAACTTGAAAATTAGAAGGAGTGAGCTCAGTATAGATGGATATAGAATGGCTTGCAATATGATTTTTTTTTTTTTTAATGAACGGTATCAAAGATTAAGATCACGTTGCAAATCCCAAAAAACTTGTATTGTATGAATCCAATTCGTGTGTAGTGTCTTTGATTAACCAAATTTTTATCTATATGAATGACTACGTCTTGTATGAGGACACCATTCATTATATTAAATGTGCGCTCACACGATACTGATCAAGATCCCGATTTGAACCAATCATATCCCAATATTATACTGATGTCTCAGCCGATTTTATTCACGTGTACCGTCCAAATGGTACCCGAAGATATTTCTGATGTTTTATCTGATGTTACTACTGTTTATATTAATTTCCCTCTGATGTGTAGTGATGCAAGTCCAATTTTTCCCTATGTTTCCCTAATGTACTCATTAAGGTAATAAATACCAAATTTTTCAACTCTCCAAAAATATTTCACTCTTTCCTAAAGTACTCCTTGAGCTCATACAATGTCCCCTGATGTATATTTATGTGTACCGTTATGCTCCAATTTCCTTTGATGTCCAGCAGAATATGAGTGGTTTGCAAATTGGGATCATGATCGGTATCGTGTGAGCACACCTTAAAGCTATTTTCTTCAAACAACCTTTGAACTGTATTTATAAACTGGAATGGCGATTAGATGAAAATCTTGTGATTACTTGCCACCAATTTGGAACCAGGATAATGTACAACAGCCGAGCAGGTTGCTAATGTAAATGAACCTGCTTAGCTCCATTTACGTGCTAGGCTTGGTGCAAAAAATCTCATTTTATAGAAGTCTCATGACATCACAGACATTATAACCTGTTTAAGAGAAATACATTTATAAATGTGTGTGCAATGAGTAGCATTATTTGTGTTTACCATTAGTTTTAATAGCAGTTTTAACGTGTGCAATTGACGACTAGCACTAGGCCTTGGTCACTTGTCTCTCAAACCATGCAAGGCTATATATGCCCTAGGCCTGTAAGCATGAAAAGCTAAGTAGGAGCCTAACTACTCCTTCATCTTCATCTTCTTCTGCTTATTCCGGGGTTGCGTCACGGGGGCAGCAGCCTAAGTAGTGAGGTCCAGACGTCCCTCACCCCCGGCCACTTCCTCCAGCTCTTCTGGGCAGATGCCGAGGCTCCTCTCAACACGGAGGAGCAGGGGTTCTACTCCAAGCTCCTCCTGGATGACAGAACTTCTTCAAGCATCGGCTGTGGATCACTTGCAGAATGTTATTTTAGCTCTTTTGGATTCTACATTCTGGTAATTATTGCAATTTATGGCCTTACACTCTTTTCCTTTTATGGATTTTGCTTTTTTCCAGTATGATAGCCGTGGTCTCCCATCATTCACTTACATTCTAACCACCATGTTCCTGTTTCCAATATGACGGCTCTGTGCCGCATTTCAAAATAACGTACCAACCGTCCAATCACCGTTCCAGTTTTATAATACGGTTCAATACACACAACCATTCCAAGCATTCCAAGGGTTTTTTTCTCCACAAAATATAGTATTTGCATGTAAAGTAAAGAAACCATCAGCTAATTATTTGAGTAATGCAGATCATTATTGGTTACTTTGTAATCTTGGATCTATATTGATCGAAATTTATTGAGTACTTACTATGAGGTATCATGTTAATTAATCATAATGGAGGTCATCATCGGTAATAAATCAATCATTATTTATTCAGCTTAAATTCAGCCCAAGTTCCACACGGTCATTAATGACTTTGATATAAAAAATGAGGTGAACAATTCAAAAGTGGTGGCCATATGGTGCATATCTAATGTGAGGGGATATGATGTGCAGGCTATGTATTTCTGGACGTATGGGCAGAAATGCACAATAGATAAATCATGAGCAGATCGTGGCTTGAATCCCACTTTGTGCATATTAGTCTCAGGCCTGACTCACTCTCTCTCTCTCTCTCTCTTTCTCTCTCTCTCTCTTTCTCTCACTCTATCTCTCTCGCTCGCTCTCTCTCTCTCTCTGTTTAGTCTATTGCAGGTGGTCTTCAGAATGCATCTAATTAATCCAATAAAACGTGCCTTGTTTTTCTTCCTCTCGATGCTCTTTGACTGAACTGGATTATTAGTGGCTGTAATGAGGCATTAAGGCAAGGTTCCCAGCACAAGAACTAAACTGAATCAAATGCAAAGACACACAAGCTGAAAGAACAAAGCCATTTTCACTGTGGCTCGTCTCAAAATGGAGGTGGTGTTCATGTATTTGTGGTTAAAACAGAAAACAGTTTGTACGGCCTAATTATAGGAGTACGATTACAGACTCTAAAACAAGCACTATGTGACAGTCATGAATATATTTGGTTTGGGTAACCTTACTCGTTTTCCTTCCCCCCCTCCTTATTTCTCATAATTCTCTCTCTTTTTCTCTCTGTGTCTCTCCCTCCCCGCCTTACACAATATATCATTGAGGAGGTCTTAAGAGAACTTTTCAACAGGTAGTTCAGCTTTCAGCTCATCTCTACAGATCAGTATGAGGCTATGAAAAAAGGAGAGGAGGAAGAAAAGAGAGAAAAATGCTGCTCTTTTCATCCCTATGTCAGACAGGCTTGTTGGGATGCCAGGGGAGGCAAGATCAATGGGAGACCAGAGAATTCCCACAGTTCATTGTGCTGCTTTGCCGCATCATCATCGTCATCATCATCTTATGCCGGTCAAAAGCTCAAAGCATCCCTTTATGCTATCTATTCACAGAGTTATCCTGAAGTACAGCAGATGTACTGTGTGTGAGTGTGAGTGTGAGTGTGTGTGTGTACGTATGAGTGTTGTGCAATGGTATTCACAGCAGTGTGTGGGGACTCCTGCCTGTAGATTTTACGCTGTGTGTAGGGAGGAAGATTAATAACTTCGAGCATTTGTAAAGGAGACAGCATGCTGGAGTGGAGTGTTGGTGGGGGTCTGGAAATGAAGATGTGTGGGGTGCTTCCAAAAGGTGTTCATCTCACATGCAAACATATAATGGATACACGTGTTTACTTTTTTCTGTAATTATTACATGAGTCATAGTCACACCGGGTGGACTACAAGTTCTTCTTGTCCATAGTTGGTGTGGAAAAAAGCAACAAACTTAGCTGAAAAACAATATGGTATACTTATATATCAAAGGACCAACGTAGGCTTGGACTATATGCATTTCATATTATTGTATGTTTTTCTCACGTTTCTATCCTCCCATTATCTATACCACGTATCCATTAGGGTCTTAGGGAAGCTGAAGCCAATCCCATCTGTCCTTGTGCAAGTTACAGGGAACAACCTGGGCAGGACGGCAATCTATCAGAAACAAACAAACATTCACACTTAGGGGCAATTTAGAGTAGCCAGTTGTGACCTAATACATATGTCTTTGCACTGCGGGAGGAAAGCAGAGTACCTGGAGGAAACCCACACAGCCACGAAGAGAACATAAAAGCTTCATACAGAAAGGTCCCAGTTGACTGCCAGCTTCGAACCCACTGTGAGTCATCAATACTAACCACTGCACCACAGTCAACTACTTTTCCCAGGTTTGTGTGTCAGAATATATAAGTAATAAATAGACAGCAGAGGAAGAGCTGTGAACACTGAGCTAAGAGCTAAGAGCTCATCCATTGTTAAGGCCTCGTTCGTTTATCCCAGCAGTCCGATATACGGTGAATCAAGCATTTATTCATTCATTCATTTTCCTATCTCAGTTGACTCTAGTAGAAGGTGGGGTGTGCCTTGATCAGACCACCCAACAGACACAACCATTCACACTTCCACATTCCGAAGAGCCAATTAGCCTAACGTGCATGTCTTTAGACTGTGGGAGGAAACCAGCGTACCTGGAGGAAACCCAGACGTGCATTGGGACAGCATGAAAACTCCACACAGATATGTCCTCGCTGAGTCCGTGCCTCAAACCCAAGACACTATGCCACAGTGTGAGAAGATACCAAACAAAGTTATGTAATTTCTAACTGAATGAAAAAGTACAATATTGGAAGTGTTAATTGTTACCTTTGTGGTAATGTTTGTTCTATTACAATTCATGGATTTGATGGCATTTTTTTTTTCCAAGCCCATTTGTAGCATGTGAATTTCCTTGCAGGTAGCAGCAAGCATAGCTTACCTTTCCCTAAACCTTCAAATGTCAGTATAACCCCTGAATAAGTGAATATCAGAAATAATTGCTGCTTTCTTTTCGCCCATGCTGGTTCTGTTCGTATGAGTTTTGCATAATGACTTCAACAAGGGGTGTTGTTTTGACAGGTGGTGAAATCAAGTCGGGAGGAGAGGGAGACAAGGTTCAATTTAGTTTGTGAATCTTTTAATTGTTGCATGGCTAATTAAAATAAAAGCATGTGGGAGAGAGAGAGAGACAGAGAGAGAGAGAGACAGAGAGAGAGAGAGAGAGAGAGAGAGAGAGAACAAATCTCCTTAACACGCTACACTATTTACCACTGCTTGTGTGCATACATGGGCTCTAAATTGTGTCTTCAGGCAGTTAGACCTATGCACAACTGAAACGGAGAAAGAGAAAGAAAGAGAGAGAGAGAGAGAGAGAGAGAGAGAGAGAGAGAGAGAAAGAGAGAGAGGATCTTCTGCTACTTGCATGTACTCACTAGCTCTTCATAACTGGAGTCACAAAACAAAACAAATGTATGGCTAATTAGAGGTACTCATTATGGAAGGAAAGTCGAGTAATTATTTTACATCATGCCGCCATTAATTGAATGATTCTTCAGTGTCTTTTGAAAATCTCTCCCATTTTTTTTTTGTCTCGTTCTTTTCACCCCTTACATGAAAGATAATAAGAAAAGACAAGACCACAAACAGGTAGAGGAGCCATATGCTCTTGACTGAAAAAGCACTTCTGTCATGACAAATGGGCTTTTTAAATATTGAACCGCTGCATGTCTTTTTAATACGAGTGGTGTTAAATCTGCTTTGTGCCATCACTTTGATAAACTCAACCCCCCGCGAATCTGCAAGTTACATTTCGAAGAGAAGCTCTCTGTCACGCCCGTTATGCAACTGTTCTGGGTATGTCCATAAAGCATGCTTTTTAAAAGGCACATCCTGTTTAAGAAAAGCCAGTAATCTTATCAAAACCATCAGGAAGTCAGACTTCAGTGGAAATGCTAGCAATTCTTTGCATATGTTACAATATTTTCGTACTGCTATTGTTTGCAGCTGTGAGTTGTACTAAGGCCAAACAATAATGCAATGTGTTTTTTTTTTTCTTCCTCCTCTCCATACAGTTCAATGTTAGTCATCATGTTCATATCTGTCAGTCACCACTAAACAGTTAAAGAGAGGAGTGGAGGATGTAAAGAAAAGTGCTCTCCTTGTTAAGAGCAAATTGTGTTTTAGTGTAAGCTAACCAAGAGTCTCTAGAGAAACCAAGAGGGTGGAGGACCTAAGGGAGAGCAGGGTTTGAAAGGTTTGTGTTTACTTATCGCTATTTGTCGGAAATGGTGTGGCTGCTTATTCCAGTACAAGTGGGGGGAAAAAAGAGAAGGAAAAAGAAACAGTCCTATATAGTTCAAACTGCACTACACTATGTAGTGACACACAGGTAAGTATTTTGATGTTTAGTGATGGTGAAATATACTCCACAAGTTTTATTTGTGAACAGGTGCCTCAGAGATCTATAAACATTCGCAGAGGGAGACGAATCTGGCTCAGACTCGTATATTAAACGTTTCTGACAGATAAAGCAGAGTCGGTTTGACCTAGAAATACCGTCCTGCCACACGGTGCCTGATGCACTGGCCTTTGGGTTGTCTTCACTCAGTACAGATAGAGAGAGAGAGAGAGAGAGAGAGTGAGACAAAGCAAGAGCGAGATAAAGAGACAGAGAGACAGAGAGAGGATGAAGTGAAGAGAGATGTCTGGATTCCAACTTTTTAGCCAAACCTGGCTGTTTCACCATGCTCTCTCTCTCTCTCTCTCTCTCT
>JBCNYG010000014.1:6705170-6715242 GCA_039654305.1 Porochilus rendahli | reverse complement strand
GATAGATAGATAGATAGATAGATAGATAGATAGATAGATAGATAGATAGATAGATAGATAGATAGATAGATATTATTTTTATAAATTGCACTTATTTGTCCTTATTTCATATTAAGGTATGCTAAAGTAAAAAACTGTACATTGCATATTGTGTCCTGTTCAAAACCTGAAGATTTGGTAATGAGGAAAGTGCAGTCTATTCATCTATTTCTCACTGTACTTTCAAAACAATACCAAAACTATTGTGTTCCCTCAGAGCTCCTCTCCTCCCTGACTGTCCGGTTTTTCTGCAGTCAGCTCTACAATTGCTTGGTGATTTCAAATATTCATCAAACGGGGAAGGAGAAGAGAAAGCCCTCTCCATCCCGCTGCAGTCCTTTACCAATTATTTTGAGTAACTGCTGACAGGTACTAGTCCTTTTGCACAGCCGTTCCATCTTTCCCCCTGCTGAGGAAGAAGGCACTACGCTCCAGGGAAGAGGAGGAGAAGAGGAACGAGGGGCTGCCTGCCCCAAACTCTCTGCACTTTGATTTTTGCAAATAGTTGCTTGGAAAAACTAGACATCTATGGAATCAACATAAGGATAATCACAAGAAATGCTGTCAAACTGACAAATAGGTCTGAAAGAAAGCAAATACACAATAATGACTCATTAAGACAGGGATTTGGATCAACAAAGGGCCTATTGAGGACTGTCAGCAAACAACTGTGCTAATAAAGAGAGAAATAACAAAGCAACACACACCTGAAGTATTACAAACTGCTTTTACAGCACACGTCAAATCAGCGTTACTGTGTGTCACTGTGGAAGGAGCATAGACGGAAGACTGTCGTGTACTTGTGTGTGTTAACAATGTTTCATCTTTTGAGGAGATACAGAGAATACAACAATTATTACATTTATATGTTTGATTTTCGTCCATCTGTACTGACAAAATGTGAGCTCCGGTTTGAAATCTGTCCTGTGTATCATCCAGTTGTTGGAACATGTTGTACTCTTAGAAACCTTGTGTTCTTCAATTGAGAAATCAAGTTTAATATACTATACTGAAGGCACTTGCTATACTGTTCCTCCTTTCATTCCCTCATTCATCTGCCAAACCACTTCATCGTACCAGGGCCACAAGGAGGCCGGAGCCTATCTCAGCTGATTCTGGGTGAAGGCAGGGTACACCCTGAACAGCTGACCAGTCCCTTGCAGAGCCAACACACACATACACACATAGAATCATTCATACCTAGGGGCAATTTGAAACACTGAGCTAAGAAGTCATCTATCGTCAAGGCTTAGTTAATTTACCCAGGAAGTCCCAGATATGGCAAATCAATCATTTATTTATTCATTCATTTCCTGAACTGCTAAATCCTACTAGCGTAACAGCGACACTTAATCCTACTAGTGTCATGGTGACACTTAATCCTACTACCATTATCTTAGCCGGCTTTTGGTGAAGGGATAGTACACCCTGAATAGATCGCAAGTCCATTGCAGGTCCAAACACACAACTATTCATCTTCTACAGATTAAGAAGAGGCAATTAGCCAAATGTGCAAGTCTTTGGACTGAGAAGAAACCAACACAACATACGAATTCTACACAGATATGCTCTCGCTGAGCAGCGGTCTTGAACCCAGAACCTTCTTGCTTTGAGGCGTATGTGCTAAACACTAATGTGTCACCCTGTTCCTCCATGTCAGATGTGAAATAAATGAAGTAAACTTTTACTACTAGATCATCGTCAGAAATAAGGTAAATTCTGAGCCAATCCCATGAACAATGGGTTTGAGGTAGGAACAAACCCTGGCTGGGATGCCAATGGGAGGAAGAAGGGAACCAAAGGAAAATATAAGAAAGTCTTAATATTAATCCGAGCGCAGGATCAACCAGGGACCATGAAACTGTGAGGTAACATTGCTACCTGCTGTGCCAGTGTGCAATCCTAAATGTTAATATATTCCCCAAAAATGCATATAGAACAAAAAGGAAAGGTGCATATCTTTTAAAAAAAACACACCCAATGTAAGAGCTGTACTGAGAGATTTCGTGTATACGTATACATTGTATACGTAAACGATTGATTTCATAACTTAAAGAATATAGAATAATATAATATTTTATCACCTGGTTTATATTATCTAAATATATAATTTAAAATCCAGCGCCTTCTTTAGAAAGAGGAACGAATGGCAAATTATTGTATTTGATGAATTATCATGTTGGTGCAGGATACACACTCATTTAAACTGTGAATTCTGGGTTTTGCAGATCATTTGTACAGAGAATTTTTTTTATCTACTAATAATGGGAGGGGGGGTGTTACATTTTGCACTCAAAAGTATGTGCCAACTGTGCCAACAGCACAGTTGTGACACTAGGTCATATGACACTCTGTGACACTCTGTATTACTACAGTGCACTAAGAAATAATGTAAGATGCGGGGTAAAAAGGCTGTGACGAATGTTTGGTACATCTCCTTCCCTAGGATGTCATGTACAGCTTGCTATAAGACGGTGTTTAATTGAGTGCGGTTTACTGTGGGAACGAGGAGATGGGATGAAGAGAGGGGACAGGGTACAGAGACGAGGTGAAGGGATGGGGGAGTGGAGTCGGCTGGTTGAGCGTTTTGTGTGTCTCTGCTCTGGCAGAACCTGTGCATGATTCTAATCCCATCAGCTGCCAGTGACCCATCTCGCTGCACTGTGATGGTATCAGTCTGCACGCAAACTGCCTCTAATTGAAAAAAATCCTGCACCATGTCTAAACCTCTCCTCGCAACTCCAGCGCATGTTCTGTGTGCACACTGAATTGGATTCCTAAGAGGCTTAGGGGCATGCATGCTTCCCGTGTGTGTGTGTGTGTGTGTGTGTATGTGTATGTGTTTGTGTGTGTATACACACATGTGAGTTTGTGTTACAGTTAAAAGGGAGAGGTGGAGTAGATTATGATTGGACAGAGCCAGGGAAAGGAAGGTATTAAGCACCTTTATGGGGTTTTAATTACATAAAGTCCACCTCTGTAGCAGCACACTATAAATACATCAGCATTCCCCTGTGGCAGTGTAGTTAGCATGGCCTAAAGCAACTCATACCTCAGCGCAAACGGAAGAATACACACTCTCACAAGCTTGTAGTCTCTCTCTCTCTCTCTCTCTCTCTCTCTCTCTGTAATAAACATGCACATAGAGCTATACTACCTATATAACGATAAAATTAGGACAAAGCATTTCAGTCTAATTCCACTCCAAAAATATATATTTAAAAAGACGAAGGAAAGAAGAGGCTGGGGGGGGGGGTGAGAAATCAAATTTAAAAAGAGGAAAAGAGAGAGAGACAGAGAGAAAGAGACAGAGAGAGACTCACAAGGGAATATGAGATGAATCCAGGTCTTAGGGGTGTTCCAGCAAGTAAAATAAGGTTGAACCTCAATAGGATCAACATTCAGGGCAAAACGGCAATAAAAGTAGAAATGTGACAGAGAAAATGATCTGTAATTAGGACAAACAGCACTAAAAGCAAGTTCAAAGATAATTGTTTTTGGAGGGGTGTGTGCTTTGAATGAGAGGATTCCCAGGGTGACCAGTTTGTATAGACTAGAGACAGAGAACGAGAGGGACGGAGAAATGAAAAGGAATAAGAGAGTTAAAGGGTGGTGCTGAAAGAAAGAGGGAAAGAGACTCTACCGGACGAGATCGCGTGAGCAGAAAATCAGAGAAGGTGAGATCACTCTTCGGACATAAAAAGTAAATTAATAAAAAGTTTTTAAAAAGAGAGGGGGACAGTGAAGGGGACAAAGACGCCCTACCGAATGTGTACCGATCCATCATAAGACCAGGCATGGAAAAAAACAACAAGTGTCCACAACGCCCTTATCCCCTCACAAAGTCCCCTCACAAAGGCTGCTATTGTTACTGCTGTCTTTCCCAATACTCTGGCCTTTGATAAATTCTGCTTGCTAAAGAAAAAGCAACACAATGCATAGCAGGGGGGATGGGATAAAATACATTATGAATTATGCTTTTTTTTAAATAATGAGATATTCAGGTCTGAGCTTGTCAGAATGATCTAGAGTGGACGGAGTATAGCCTGCAGTAAAGTGAATTTAAGTTTAAAAACCATCTGAGGTCAGTGTCTACTTTTACCCAATTCTGGTCAAGGTTAAATATGTAAAATGAAAATCGATTAAATTAGTAAAAATGCCCCAGTCACAAAAGAATGCTTTATCCTCTGTGTCTAGTACATTTAAATTCGATGACACACACAAACCTGTTGTTAAACGAACAGATTAGTGAAGGCACTGAACGTATGACTAAACGTATGACTGTACATGTCTAGATAGTAGATAGGAGGCAGGTGAACGCACCGGACCTTTATTTAAATAAAGTTAAATACATAAATCAATGAAAAAACTGATTATAAACACACATACGTAGACTATCCACGCATGACAGAAAGGCACAAAAGACACATGCTAAATGAACTGAAACATTATGCTAAAGAATGCATGACACACAGGAGTCCACAGTACATGCAGGGACTGATGGGTAACATAGTCCTACGATATGTTAACATAAACATCCTCTAACTCACAGCTCCGGACACACGAAACACAGTTCTGTGCTGCTGTTTAGTGTAACAAATGTGGAGTTTCTTAGCAGTCATAGACTGACATCTTCCCCAGTTGAACAAGGATGCAGCATGACATCCTCAATGTGGTAGAGTTAGGGGTCATGGTGGACCCGACAGCCGAGAATCCGCCTTACATGGCAGAGTCGTCACCATTGTATTGGATGTCTATTGTGAGGACAACATATCAGATACTGGCTTGAGTACAGTTTGCGGGAACCATCCAACAAGGAGATTTAAGCTGGGTGATAGTGCGACTTGCAACAGATTCACATGACATGCAGGGGCTGATGGGTAGCACAGTCACACATTATCCTTACAGTAGAAAAGTCTTGTTTAAATGCGCTAGGGATGATATATATATATGTGTGTGTGTGTGTGTGTGTGTGTGTATATATATATTTATTAGCACACTAAAGTGTCATGGTGTGCTGGGCATTCTAATTCGCTGCCCTTAACACAGCAGTATCTATGTCTGCCTCCCAGCGCACTGAAAGGAAACCTTCTCCGACTTTAAAAAGGTGACATATCAAAGCTGAGTAGGTATAGTGATCATAAAGACAATAAATTGGAGCAGGAAGCAAAGCAAAACAAGCCATCCAACTCACACTCAAAATCAGTGTTTTAGGTGGAGGTGGGAAAGCAGCTTGCTAAAGAACTGTGGTGTTTTTTGTTTGTTTTTTGTTTTTTTGGATTAGAACTTGTACTTTGGTGCTGCTCTGTTGTCCAAAATGAAATAACAAAAGTCTGAAAATGGGTATAATATCTGACCTTTAAGCAATATGTAAGGCATGATTTTTCTTACTGCAGTTGAATATTGCACCTGAAGAATGAGGAATAAAGCAAATATAAATAAATTCCGCATATAACATTCTTATACTATGGTCATTTCCACCTGCCTGAGATTTCTGATATTTTTCTCTACATTTTCCTGTCTTTATCTAGGATGATGTCATTCTTGGCATGAGTGTAACATAAGCTTAATTGTGTTTGAATGGACAACAGCGAAACCTAAAAATACACACAATAGCACAGAGATGAGCACAGTTTGTCTTTCAGCAGTATGTTTTCTCTACATGTGGAAATAACACAGGAATAAAACAGTAAACTGAATCAAACCCTATTGTCCTCCAGAATTGCATCACTATATTTAGCCCTTAAGACGAATCCTTATCTTGTGTACTTGTGTTTGTGTGTAGGGATGGTGGCGAGGGGGGGGGGGGTGATGTGATCTCTGACTGTGCATGTATAAAAAGAGAAATAAAACAGAAAACCAGTTCATGCGTGCAGTTTTTGCAATTAGAAAATACACAAAAATAATTATTCCACAGCCCACTTGGGCGACACATCCTGAGTCAACGATGCATGGATCACGTGTTTAATAAAAAGGTTAATCAGTTGCTAATCAGAGGATTATTAACTTGATATTTTCTTTACAAAACCATTAATATTATGCCATAAATATTTAATAGTGATGGGTTGTTTTTTTTAGGGTGTGGAAGAGGGGAAAGGATTGCTAGAATGAGCAATATGCAGGCTAATGTGCATTAATCATGCTTTGTTAAAGTCAAATAAATTCATTCATGTTTATTAATACAACCTCGGAGACAGCAATACTCTTTACATTATTTAGAAAGTTATTAATCAAGTATTTGTCAGCAGTGCCACCAAAAGCCTGAAGAGGTTACAGGCCTAATACAGTCTGCAGGCCCAAACCCTCAGGCCACAGTTCATTAAGATTTAAGAGGTGGGATATGCACGCTATGGGACATCAGTACCTTTGGGATTTGCAGGACTAGAAGAGAGCTAGAGCTGGAGTTGGAGTTCTGGCCAGAGATTTTCTGTCCTTCTCTTAACAAATTACCCCGATGATTTGCTAATCAAAGCAAAACAAATATTGCTTTTCGTTCGCTCCATTTATTTGAACGAACATACCATGCTCCCAAAATATTCGTTCCCAGTTCAAATGTAATTAAATTGTGCCTTTAGTAAAAACATGCAGCGGTACTCCAATTAGTTCTGTTTTTGTCATTCAAAAAAGCAGGGGAAAAATAATATTGGACTCAGGCACACCCAAGGCACAAACACAAACTCACAGAGTGTGTGAGTCGCAACCACATTTCTATTGATTCACTTTGGAGACAGCGTTCGAAAGTAACACAAAGTAAACCTGCAGTGTGTGTGTGTGTGTGTGTGTGGGTGGGTGTGTGTGTGTGTGTGTGGGTGGGTGTGTGTGACTATAACGGTATTTTTGAAAGAGTTAAACAGAACAGCATGAAAGTCAACCCAGAAACTCTGGATCACACTAAACTTAAGACTGATTTTTTCTTTTTTTTTTTTTTCAAATTATAATCAGTGCCATACATGAAGGGAATGTTAACAGTGTTACCCCTATTAAGAACTTAATTTAATCCAAGTTTAAGTTGAACATGCATCTAGAAAATTTCATAGATTTGTTGTAACAAAAACGTGATGATGAGTTAAGAACACACTGCATCCTCACAAAGGGAAATTATATCATTAAAAAAAAATAGGTCTTAAGATGTCATAAAATGTAATCCACTATGAGAAAATGTCACTCATTACTCTTTTGTTTATCATAAGTTTCTGTTTCTGTGCCTCTCTTTCTCCTTGCCGTTCACTGTAGATATCACAAAGAAATTAAATTGCATTAGTAAGTCTCTTAACACTGCACTCGCGGAGCCGTCACTGAATTGACTAACTAAATTGCTTATTTTCAGTCAAACTCAGGTTGTGCTTTTATTGAATAAGTGGATGGATTTCTCACTATATGCCATCCATCTACCTGTCGATGTATCCATTCATTTCTTCAACGATCTGGCGCCGGGCCTGTACTGGATATACATATTGCCTATACATGGCTGTAATGGAGGATCAATTAAGAGCGGGCTGGTGGAAACTCATAAAGCTATGCGCCTGGAGCCAGTGTTAAATAATTGTTGAATAAAATGCTCGCTCCATACTGTGGTCAGTGTGCGTCTCAGCATTCCAGCATCTGGAAAAGCCCAAGGTGAGGGTCTGCTGCGACCACAGAGACAGTGTTTCCTGAGAGAAAATTCATCAGGTCAAACAAAAATAGTAGCGACAACACAATATGATCGTTCATGGCATTTCAAGCACCTTTGCTTTCTATTGTCTCCGACGAAAAAAACGCCCTGGACGAGAAGAAAGAACAGAAAGGCGAAGCTGAGCACGAGCGCACGGAGGAGGCTGAATATGAAAGAGTGCAAAAAAGCAGGGTGGCGCTCCGTTCTGCATTGGGTTTAAGCACTGATTTCATCATCGGGCTAAAACACATAACTTTAAAAGCGAAATCAAATATTAAAAATGACAGGCGGTATAAGTGCGGTGACTGAGTCGGGGTCACGGAGGGAGGAGGCGCGGGCGGCTTGTCAGCCACTATCTGTCAGAGTGAATTAGAAACAATCAGGGCCGAGTGAAAGGGAACCTGATTGTTATTAAGCAGCGGGGCTGCGAGCAAGCTCCCCCAGATGTGGCCATGCATATAAAAGAACAGGAAGCCAGCAGTTTAATTCAGGAAGCGCTGGCGAACATGGCCTGCACAAAGGAGGAAGGAGGGGGGAGCGGGAGAAAAAGGCCCTTTGTCACTAATAAGCTGGAAGTTACTTTGATAACAGGCAAGGGTTAGACTCGGGAATAAAAGGCGCTTCTTTCACAGGGTTTTGTCCCCCCCCCTCACTTTCTTCAATTTTTATTTCACACCAGCCAGTCAATATCTGCAGAGAAATAATAGGAGTAGAGAAATCGGTAGTGATATGTAGATAAGTTGACCTTAACATGAACGGGCCGAAGAGACAACCGGGCCCATATATATCAATTACGCAGCTGCTGTCACACACAGATGATGGGGAAGACGATTGGGGACAGACACGTCCTCCCTTAGGTCCCTTAACAATCTCTCTGTCATTCTCTGTCTCTTTCGCAGAACTGATCCTGGTGTCTGTCAGGGGCAATAGAAACTTCTTGAAGGAAGACATGGTGGCCCATCAGGGGCAAATTGAGTGATTAAGTAAGAAAGAGAAAGAGAGAGAGACAGAGAGGGAGTGGGAAAGAGAGGGAGAGAGAGAGGGAGAGAGAGAGAGAAAGAGAGAGCTTCACTAGACTAGACAGAGAGGGGATATGTACAATATGTTTTGCAAGGGAGCGGGGGCTTGTTTTAAATGATAAGGAGAGACACTAATATGTTCAGATAAGGCCCCGAAGGCACGTCCACTCTGACACTTTGGCAATCCTTCCACATCAAACTGCATCCCTGTGTTCAAACTCTTACACGTGTAAAGAAAAAATCAGAGGACTTTATCACATGTGCAAACATACTGACAGTAATCACACATTCAGAAGTAAAACACACCAGGCAAGCATACCCCTGTATACACACGCAAACACACACCGACACGCTGCTGTCAAATTCGCCGCTCAAATCGTGATGGGAAGCCGACGCTTCAGAACAGAGTGTTCTCTGTGATAGGGAGCTGATGTAAAACATGCGAGCAGTGTTTGAATACTTGTGGTCTCCTATGTGTCTGTAGAGGTCTCATGAGAGTTTTGAGTCCCATCATTTCTTCTGTCCATCTGCCTGTCTATCTAAAACTAGAATGCTGCTTTACTAACTTCAGCCTTGCAACTCGACGGGGAAAAAAATAATAATGAAGCATTTTTTTTCTATTTTCTATTCTAGGCTTTTTTGGCAGTAGTGCTTTGATTTCCATTTTCCTTTGTAGTTTGAGATATGTGTGGAAATTATCCATGCCTTGAGTAATTTTTTTTTTCATGGTAATAGCTGTAACTGTTAAATAAAAGCCTTTTTTCCTTGCTTTAGAGATTGTAAAGCATACTCACATGCTCACTAGAGCATCTCTACTTTCTGCCTTTAAGGATGATGTGCAGAGCTGTGACTGGAAGGCTATGGTGTTAAACATGCTATCGCTAAACGTTACCCAGGGGGATAACAGTGTATGTATATATATAACAGCCGAGAAGGAGAGAGAGGGAGGTGAGGGGGAGCGAGGAAGAGTGAGCCAGTGAGAGGTGTACTGGGAGAAGGACGAGATGGAGAATAGAGCGATGGAGAGAGGAAGGAAGGGAGAGGGAGAGGGAGAGAGAGCGAGAGAGATCAGGAGATTGATATGTGTATAAAGTAGTTGATAAATGTTAAAGAGGAAGTGAGATAGAGATAGATAGATAGAGAGAGAGAGAGAGAGAGAGAGAGAGAGAGAGAGACGGAGAGAGTTGTCTCCTCTTAGGACATGTCTTAGATTTCAGTGTGATTAGATAGTGAGGGATAGGGAGATGTTCTGAGGGAGCATTAGTAATTAATCACTGGAGAAGCTGGAATTTCCATTCACACTGTCTGGTCTAGTCTCTCTCTCCACACACACACACACACACACACACACGCTCTCTCT
>JBCNYG010000014.1:6652958-6663047 GCA_039654305.1 Porochilus rendahli | reverse complement strand
CTCATCTCATTCACTCACTTACTCATCTCATTCATTTGTCACCACATTTAATCACATAAAAAAACATAAAAAGAGCCCGGGACTCAAATCCAGAACCTTCTTGCTGTAAGGCGAACATGCTAACCACTACTCCACCGTGACACCTCGTATATGGCAAAAATATCAATAAAGTTTGTATGGCAGGGTCGCAAGGATAAAAAAAGCCAAATCTTGACTCAGCTTTTCCAAAACGCATTTTGAAGATTCTGAATCCAAATGGAAAAAGGTTTTAGGGTCAGATGGGAACAAAATTGAACTATTTGACCTCATTGGCAAACAGTACATCTGGTTGAAAGTGAATACAGAATGACATCCAAAGAACACTATATGTACAGGAAAGCTTGGTGGTAGCATGTGGGGATGTTTCTCGGCAGCAGAGACTGGGGCATTTGTGAGGATAAAAGGAAAATGGATTGGGGGGGGGGGGGTGTTATCAAAATCTTGAGGGAAAACCTGCTGCACTGTCAGAAAGCTGCAAATGGGATTCACCTTCCAACATGACAATGATTTAAAGTTGGCCACACAGTGTTTGTGGCTAAAGCAGGAAAAGGTGAAGGTCCTAGTCAGAGCCCAAATTTCAAACCTATTGAAAATATGTGGAAGGATTTAAAGACTGCAGCCCACCAATGCTCACCATTCAGTTTGACTGAGCCTGAACAGTTCTGTTAAAATAATGGGCTCGGTGATTCAGTTTTTTTGTTATTACTCTTGATTTATTCTTGATTTCTCAAACTGCATTGACTTAATACAGCTGGCGAAAACTATCGTGTGTGTGTGTGTGTGTGTCTTAATTTCAGGCTGCAGGGGAAAAAAGAAAATATTTTAAATATAGTGATTCTATCCCATAGCTACTGTATCTGAAGCAACAGAAAAGAACAATGTTGATGCCTTGTGTACCTGTCTATCTTTAAATTCACTGGCTAAGCAAAGAAAGTGATATCATTTGAAAGGAGGCTAATCTATGTATAACAGTTGTTGATATGTTGCACCATCGCTAATAGAACACACAGCCCTGTATATGTTACGCACACAACATCCTGAAGCATCACAAGCCACAGGCGTCAATATTAACACATACAGACACTAATTCATTCTCAGATACACCTCCCAATCTCTCCTCATACGCAACCTTGCATGTACACACACCCACACACACACACACACACACACACACACACACACGTATGCACCCAGCATAAAAACGTATCATCTCATCTCACTCCCAAAATGATGCAAAGTATGAAACCGTATTTACAGAACCCTCTCCACAATCATCTCCTGCGCGAAAATAGCAATCTTGTCTTTCAGCTGAGGAAAAGGCGAGTGCCGTTCTAAGAGGCTATGAATTTGGTTGGAGCTGAATAGGATGTTGGTACATGTTTTACTAAAGGAAATATAATGGCACACTATTATTAGATCACATTAATCATGAGGGTGCCAAAGGCACTGACAGCAGCCCTGAAAGGGATTGAAAACGTTGGTAATGGATATAAATTACCCATTGTGTGATAAAAGGATTTTTTCCACTAAGAAGGTAGGAATAAAACACAGAGCTTCCAAATGTGCGTGTGTTAAAATATGGACTAATGCAGGTTATCTCGGGTGGATTAAAATTTTAAGGGAATCAGATAGTGACACAGAGAGGCCTTAAGTTAAAAGAGGAGGCTGTGAGAGTATAGGAATTAAAAGCTGATTAAATCGGAGGCTGTGTGACATGAGTGTAAGAGAGAGGCGGAGAAATAGAGAGAGAGACAGAGAAAGAAAGAGAAGGAGTGACAGAGGGCAGAAGGCAAGAGACTTGTTTTGATAGAGGTCTGTCAATTGGCACAGCGATAATGAGTCACGTCTCTCTTATTCGGTTATTTATTGCCGACTTGGCTGGCAAACAAAAGATCAATAATTTTGAGCAAATCTAATGTTGTCCCTGCCGCTAATGCGCTCGTCCATCTCCGCTGGCATCCTCGCATGGGAGCGACACCGAATCTGTGGTTATTTCACATCAAATGCAATTATATCATATGGCTTTAATAACACATGGCCCCCCATGAATATGTGGTGATACTTGATAATGCCTATGCATATGTGCATGCTAACGTGTCACATGGTAGTAAATTATAATATATGTCAGTATATAAGCCACTTTTTCAGCATTCCCACTGAATCAATCTTCATTTGCGGATTCAGATCTAAAATGAAAGATGAAGGGTTCTAGCAGTCCATCCACCAACTGACAGCACACACACACACACACACACACACACACACACACGCGTGCGCACGCACTCACACCCATATACAACGGCACGGAACTGAGAGTCCCATCTGTTAACAATATGCACCTCAAGATAAGATCCTTATCGCACTTATTCTGGAGATATAAGGTTGTCTAATTGTTCTTCACATTGACTATATCACCCATCATTCAATAGCAATATTTAATGAAGTTAGTAAGAACAGATGCCCCCACCCGCTAAGCTGTCCTCTGCAGGTATACTTCAAAAACAAAGCCAGGCACCTGTAGTTAGGCAAATAAACACACACACAAGACTGAGGTGGCACTACCAAAAAGAAAAAAACAAAAAACACAAAAAAAACATTACGTAGCCGTAAATGTTTTTAGAATTATCCTTAAAAGGTTGTCTATACATATCAGAGTATATACTTTATATACACATTATGTACTGGATTAAAGACTGATCTGACTTTGCTTCATCATACAAACTTCTCATATAACAAATTTAGACTTTCCCAAACGAGATTTTCAATTAAGACGCCGCAAACCAGTATGGCGGCAGTGCAAAAATAGCTAATGTTCTTAATATCCTATTAAAAGATCCTTATAAATCACTCCAAACCAATTATTTGCTAACCAGCTCTTCGTCTTCATTTTGTTTGTCGCGCGGAGTTAAGGGCCTAACAGCTGCTTGGTTGTATCACGTTGTAGCTGCTACTAGTGCGGACAAAATGGTGTTTGTTTGCTTTGATTGTTGTGTCACATACATGGACATTTTCCTTCGCTTTGGTCACATGCTCATATGGTGATTACCTTGACGATCACAGTTCTGCGACAAGGCAAACACTTCCGTTTGTTGTCAGTTCTCTGAAAACCTGCGACTGATACTCGACAAGCTCACAAACCACTACACTATATAGAGTATCCGATCTCTACTGTTCCGTCTTAAAGGTGACATTTTCGGATTACATCCTGCCTCATTTTCGTTTCACCCATCTGCTGTAGCAAGCTGAGTGTCTCCCTGCTGCCTCACCTGCAGTGCAGCCCCAAAGGGAGCCTGAGTGACATCCGCCGATCACTGCGCACTGCGCGAGACAGGGAAACGGAGGAGAGCGGAGCATTAATAACCACCTCAGAGAGGAGCACGGGAGGCATGACAAAAATCGGATATCATTAACATGAGCGTGACGCACCGTGAATCACAGCTCATCCACATGCCATAAGGTTCTTGGCCTGTAACACTGAACCAAACCTCCTCCTATACATATTAAAAGCATGTACAGTACACTAAGGTATCTCCTCGAAAAAACTGAATCAATACCAAACCATCGAGATGTTTGCGACTGAAATGATTTACTGAGTGCTCATTGAAAAAGCTCGATAATGTAGGGGCAATGAGTCCATACATTCAGGATAAATGATACACTGAACATATGGTGTGCTATGCATCCGAGCACCTACTGGATTAGCGTGTGTGTGTGAAAGTTGGCTGTTAAGAAAAAGGGTTCAAGTGCAGCAGAATAAAGTGAGCTGTGTGTCGCGGCTATCTCATGGGACAACGATGATGTCAAAGAGTGCTGTAACTGAGCCTGTCGACTTTTCTCTATAACACCCGGCTTCTGGTGCTTTCTTTTAGTCACTGAACCACTCGCACACACACCAGAGGAGTCATTTTTTTAAACATATGTATCAAAGTGGTGAGGAAGTCAGCTCAAAGCCTTTGTGTTTGAGCACAATGTAGCTCAGAAAAAAGAAGACGGGGAGGGGAAAAAAAAACAAAGATATAAAGACATATCCAAAGATCTCTGCTATCCTGCACAGAGTGGCAATGCATCATTTGTATTGATGCAATATTAAATTTCAGTATCACATGTCAAAAGGTACAACATGATAGATCATAGCCTAACTAAATGAATTATTAACACGGCTAGACTTCTCTCACAAGCAACTCTGTCTGAAAACTACAGTTTGATACTGGCAGCATTTCAAAGCTTCAGTGACAAATTTCTCTCTCTCTCGCTCTCTCTCTCTCTCCTCTCACTCTCTTCTCTCTTTCTCACTCTCTTTTGCTCTCTCTCACTCTTTTGCTCGCTCCTCTCTCTCTCTCTCTCTCTCTCTCTCTCTCTCTTATTTCCCCCCAAAGTTCTCTCTATCATAATAGAACAGGATTAATGTTCGTCGCCCTTAACTCCCCCCATCCTAAATCCTCCCACAATGCAAAGCTGCATGAGCGTGGCTTCCGATTGTACGGAATTTCGCTTTGTTTGCTTTCTTTTTCCCGTCCTGTTCGCTTCACAGAATGCAAACTGTTATCAGATTACTCTAATTTGTTGGTAACGAACATAAAAGCAGGGCTGACTTTGTAATATGGTCTCGACCGTTGATAGATGTACGTCTGCAAACCCGAACCCCCGTCCCATTTGTACTTGCTGTATTTATATTGATATAAAACTGCATAACTGCATACAACCAGCGTAAAAGCTCGACATCTGGATTAAGAGGCGGTATTACAATGTTAATATCCTACTTAACTTAAAAAACTTGAATAAATGTAATTACTGTGGAAAATATACTGTTGCTCTGATGGTTTTATAAATAAATGATTATCAACATTGATGTGGAAGTACAGTATATGCTATGCAAGCTGCTAATTCTGTTAAACTCTAATTAAAAAATGAATTGTGCATGTGTGCCGTGTGTGTTTGTGTGTGCCTGTGGTAATCATGACTCCAGAGGGATTTAATTGGAGGGTCCAGATTGTCGGACTGGTGACCCCGCACAAGTCACGGCCACCATTAGCGTCCAGCTCACATGTTAACAAACACAATCCCTGCGCCTTGTCACGAGAATTCAATTCAGGCTCTTTGTCTGCCTGCTGCCTTCGCCCTAACGATGGTCTCTTTCCCCGGCTCTGTCTTTTTTTTTTTCTTTCCCCTTCTCCTTAAACAACAGAACACAGAGGAGTCGTTAGGACCCTCTCTTCATTACTTCAAAAAACCAATCATTAGACACCAGAGTATATACGTAATTAGAAAATCACTTCCTTTGCAATCCTGGCTAAGTAGTTTACATACTGTAATTACAGGGACAAAATCAATTTTTAATCATTTCACTGATTGGGCTCATCAGCTCAGTAGGAACATTGTATCCTGCTTGTTGTGCGAAAGCAACATCTGGGCTAAAACAATTACCCTTTTGTGTTCCCAAACTATTCAGTGCAGGGCTTTCTACAGCACCCGCCGGCTGCCACCGAGCCCCTATGTAGCTCTGTCTTTCTCTTTCTCTCGCTCTGTCTCTCTCTCTTTTTCTTTTTCTGCCCTTGATGGGCGCATGGTGGATCACGTTTAAAGCCTTATAAATCAATACTCTATAATAAGCCGCTCTTGAGAAAACGCAGCATATTGCTTTTTTAACACCTATTGTTTTTTTTCTCCCCTCTTGTTTTTTTTAGATTGGTTGTTTTTCGTGTTTGGTGTTTGCGCCTCAATCAGGGGAAAGGGAACAGATTTTGTTTCGCCTCAAGAAATATCACCTTATTAATACTACGTGTTCCACTCAGCTACCAATTAGAGTACTATTTAATGCCCAAGTACAGCATTCACCGAGCAAAACTGTGAATGTATTTTAATTATTGTTGTTTTAGAGGACAATGCAAATAGAAACGTGGAGAATAAACAAAAAACCTGACTGCAACGCCTCTGACAGGAGAAATTGAGCCATGCTCTAGCTAAACACATAATGAACTTTGAGATCTAAGTGTTCCTAAAATGCTCTACCCTTCAGTGCATAATAAAACGCTTTGCATTCTCGTCTGCACAGCAGCAGATCGATGGGCATCAGGTCTCCCTCTCTCTCCTTCACTTCAAAACAGAGGAAATCAGATTTGGGGGGAAAAAAGAAATCAGTTAATGCATTGATCATGCCTGCTGTATGCAAATCGCATTTGCCTCTATTTTTGAAACGATCGATGGGGTTAATTAACAGATTCGTTTTAACCGCACTCCGCAACACCTTTAGAGGCGTCGACCCTAGAAATCATCGACCCGCCATAGCTGCGGAAAGGAACAGCAGAGCGTGCATTGAGCAATAAATCTGGAAATCCAATTCGGCCATGAGCACAGGCGTAAATGTAAAATATGAACGGCCAGACAGGGCTCAGGTACATCAGCGCCGTGTCAGAGATGTAGCAGTTTCAGAAGTTTCATCCAATCCAAACTTTTCGTAAACCACAGAGCAGGACCATACTTCATCAAGATTAAAGATCAGCACTTACTCCAAAAGAGCCTCTTTGATTTCCATACAAATATATTCTTGATTAGTTGTAGATCTGCCTTACGAATATCTACTACTAATAGTAAATTCTTTCTCTAGTCTATTTTTATTGAATAATGATTCTGAGATTCAATGTTTCTGAGAATAAGACACATCTAGATGAAATCCAAATATTCTGAACTTCCTGTCTTCTATTGGCTAATGGTTCTGAAAGGAAATATAACCATAAGAATAATAAATATCCCTTCACATTGAAATGCACTGATGTTTTCTTCAGTAGGGAAATCTCAGTCGTGCAATTTGGGCTGTAGTACAGGTAATGTTGTTCTTCAGGTGATGGAGTCCTCGCTGTATACACAGTGACATATTAAATGTGAACAGACTCCACACACATAGTAACCAAGCTGATGGAGATTCCGCACAGCAGTACTTCAACTCACTTGGAGTTTCTCTGCAACATCAGTTTTCCTACAACAGCGATTATTATAACAGTCCACCTCACAGTCTGAAGACACCTGTCAGAGCGCTCAGGTCAACCTAAGCGGGATGCTGTTGCTTCTTTGCCTTTGCTGGTGAATTCTACAATCCTGTGGGTCCGTGCTATCTGATGCTGGATAAGTCCACCTTCAGACTGACCCACAATATGCACTCTTCGAAAATCAGGCAACTCTTTTACACCTGGTGTTCACAGCATAGCTAGTTCGTCTAAACAGTTTATATACTGTAATCGGAAAATGTATATTAGCAAGTTTGAATAACTTCACTGTAATTCATTACAAATTAAACTCTGTAATAAGGGGGTCTATTTACATTTGATATGTATCTGTATGGCCCTGCGATGGCCTGGCGAGCTGTCCAGGGTGTACCACGCCCTCGCCCAGAGTCGGCTGAGATGGGCGCCAGCTTCCTCGCGACTCTAATTAAGAATAAGCGGTTCGGAAAATGAATGAATGAATGAATGAGCTGTTTAAGTTTTATTCACAACAGAACAGCGATAACACACCAAATGTTTAAACTGAGAACTTTTACAATTTTATGCACAAAATGAGCTCGTTTCAAATTTTGATGCCTGCCACAGGTCCCGAAAAAGTTGGCACGGGGGCAACAAAGCGCTGAAAAAAGTTTAAAAAGAGTCAACTGGGAGAAGATCTAGAACCTTACCTTGTTAACTGATATCAGGTCGGTAAGATGATTAGCTATAAAAGGGATGTGTTAGAGAGGCGGAGTCTCTGAAAGTAGCGATGGTCAGAGGCTCTCCAGTCTGTGTAAGAGTGCACGAAAAGATGGAATACTTTAAAAACAATATTCTGAAAAAATAAAACATCAAACTGCAAAGGCTTTGGAAATCATCATCTACAGGGCATAACATTGTCAGAAGGTTCAGACACCGCGTCACTCATCGGCATGATTGTGTCTGTGACTTCACTAAATGGGCCAAGGAATGCTTCCAGAATCCACCGTCGGTAAACACAACCCGCCGGGCCAAATAAAGCTCTATCACGCAAAAAGGAAGCCGTATCTGATCATAGCGCAGAAGCGCCGTTGTGTCCTGTGGGCCGAGACTCATTCGAAATGGACTGTTTCATAGTGGGAAAGTGTTCTATGATCAGACGAATCCAAGTTTGGTAATCACGGATGTCATGTCCTCCGGGCTAAAGAGGATGGAGAAGACCTTCCACATGTTATCAGCGTTTAGTTCAAAACCAGCATCTCCGATGGTACGGGGGTGGATAAGCGCATACGGTGTTTTAAGGGCAGGTTTAAGAGCTACATATGCTCCCCTTCAGATAACATCTGGACAGCCTTGTGTATTTCAGCAGGACAACGCAAAATCATACGCAGTCCAGATCTTTCACCTGTAGAGAACATTTGATTGTTAAAGGAAAAATACTTAAAAGACGACCACAGACTCTTCAGCAGTTGGAAACCGATATCAGGCAAGAATGGGACCAAATTCCAACACCAAAAACTCCAGAAACTCATTACCTCTGTGCCCAAACGTCTTCAGACTGTTTTGAAAGAAGAGGAGATGCTACACCGTGGTAAACATGCCCCTGTCCTAACTCTTTCGGGAGCAGGTATCAGATTTGAAATGAGCTCATTTTGTGCATAAAATTGTAAAAGTTTCTCAGTTTTAACGTTTGGAATGTCGTCTAGGTTCTGTTCTGCATAAAATATTACCTCATGTGATTTAAAAGTCTTTTTAGTTGTCATTTTATTTAAATTTAAATAACGTCCCAATTTTTCTGGAATTTGGTTTGTATACGGTAACAGAGCAAAAGTAAACAGACGCCATCATTTTTGAAAGGTTAATACAGATATCTGTTTATACAGTATATAGTACCGAGCTGATGGAGATTCCTCACGGCAGTACTCCGACTCACTTGGGGTTTCTGTGTAACATCAGTTTCCTACTGCGGGGTTTATTTTCATCAGTCCTCTCAACAGTCTGAAGACCCCTGACAGAGAACCCAGGTCGGCCCGAGTGGGATGCGGTCGATTCCCTTTCTTTCCATTCGCACTCACTCGCACTTCTAGGGGCGTTTTGGAACCACCGATTAGCCTACCGTGTATGTTTTTGGACTGTGGGAGGAAACCAGAGTACCCAGAGGAAACCCATGCAATCATAAGGAGAACATGCTTTCACTCTGGCTGTAGAAGAGGAATCCTAACATTTAGTGCCGTCGCTGCATTTCTACGGTCTACAGACTTGTGCCGTGTTAACAATGAACCAGTTTGGAAGAATTTGGAAACCCAGCAGTAAGGACTGATCCATCATGGCCTTTTAACCCTGCAAGGTTATTTTTACGTCCAACAAGAAAGTTATTTTTTACCCTGTGTGTGTGTATGTGTGTGTGTGTGTGTGTGTGTGTGTGTGTGTTAGTAGGTTACATAATAAGTTATGTGTGGATCTTCATGACATTTCTACCATCATTTGACTTTGGAGATGATCCAGGTTCCAGTACAGGGCTCGGCGAAAGTGTTTCTGTGTGGAGTTTGCATGGCGTCCCGGTGCATGCATTGGTTTCCTCTGGGTACTCTGGTTTCCTCCCGCAGTCCAAAGATGTGCACATTAGGCTAATTGGCTGTTTCAGATTTCTCCTAGATGTGTGAGTGTGAATGGATGTGTAGTCCCTGTGATGGTCTGGTATGCTGTTCAGGGTGTACTCCTCCTTCGCGCAGTGTCGGCTGTGATAGGCTCCAGCCTCTCCATGTCCCTAATAGGATTAAGCAGTTCGACAAATAAGTAAGTGAGTGAGAACTTAACGGAAATGACGAATCTTATTGGTTTATAATGTAGCATGATTTTATTATGAAGGAATCGTGCAGTTAAATGACTGAAAGACTCAAAATGTGTGTGTGTGTGTGCGTGTGTGGGTGTGTGTATTGATGTGGTTGGATAGGTGAAGTTGAGCTGGCACCTGAGAGGTGTGTAAGTTTAGCCACTTGGCTGGTCAGTTGGTAGGTTGAGCTGTGTGTGTGTGTGTGTGTGTGTGTGTGTGTGTGTGTGTGTGTGTGTGTGTGTGTGTGTGTGTGTGTGTGTG
>JBCNYG010000014.1:6612464-6627450 GCA_039654305.1 Porochilus rendahli | reverse complement strand
AATAATAATAATAATAATAATAATAATAATAATAATAATAATAATAATAATAATAATAATAATAATAATAATAACATCTAAATCATCTAAATACCTTTGTAAAAAAAATTATAAAGAGTAATCCATTTTAACAATAATTATGTCAAGCATTATCTCTGTAATGTTTAAGTCGTCTTATCATTAAACTGTTCTCTTTACATTGATTTCACATTGTTTTGGTGATTAGGGATAATATATTACCCTTTCCCCCTATATTTAGCTTTAACCTTGTGCATCAAGGTTACTAACAAGGTTCAGCACAGACTAACGCCGGCGTGTTAGCCCGCAAGCAACCCAAATAAATAAACACGGCTCTCTGGGTGTGTAGGGATTCTGCTGCCACTCGGGGGAAAGGCCTCTGTGTTCCGAGCCACAAAGGAGGGGGGGGATCTCTACAGCACATATCAATTAATACCTAATCGTCCTGGCCTTGCTGCCACACCACCACTACCGCCACCCCCCCCAGAGCAGCCTGACGAAGGCCCGGGCATCTGGAAGACAATTTCCTCCAATTAAAAGAAGCAGAGAAGCATTTAAGTGTGGAATGGCTGTTTGATCACGTCTCCAAGGCTCCAGCCCGGATCCAGTCGGCTGAGCCGGAGACTGACAGCCCTGGAGAGATCGAGCGAGAGGGGACGGGGGGGGGTTAGATGAGAGCAGGCCATTCGGCCTCACTCTTGCCCCCTGCTCAGCCACGAAACATGGCACCAGACAGGGACGGGTACACACCGAGCAAACCGGGGGACACACTGGCTTTCCCGGCTGCTGCCAAGTTCCACCACGCAACACACACTCTGCCTGCAGAACGAGCACAAGACGCATATGTAAATGAGAGCGGAGACACCAGGGAGGAGACATTTTGACAGGATTGGCTTGGGCTGTTTAGCCCTGTCGAACTGCTATCGGATTTATTGGCAGAGCATTTTCGCAAGAGTCTTCATAACGCTTCCTCCTTCACTGAATTTCAATGACTTGAGTAGTTCTCTTTTTCAAAAAAAAATTGTACTTGATACTTGAACGATGACAACATGACAGATGATACACTAAAACTTAGTTGTATGTGAGTAAAAAATATACAAATTAATACTAGTGTATAATATGTTCGCATTTTTTTAATGAATTAGTCAACTATATTTAGGAACATTTTTTACCAATTAGTCATATACATTTTTAATTACAGGGTATAGCTTTCTCTTAAAAGTTTAATCATAGAACAAATGCATTAAAATATAATTTATCTTAGAGTTTTTAAAAATTAACAATTTTTTTGTTGTAATAATTGCACAAATTACGCCCTATAACTCATTTCAGACTTCCATATACACACACTAGGCTCTTGTGATTATTTTTTCCTTTAATACCACTCAACCTAAATGATCAACAGAAAATAATTCTTATAATTTTCCTAATTTCAATTCATGTGTTTAATCCAAAACACCACATTTCAGGGGCACATTAAAGCTGACCCCACATATGTGTGGGGTGTAATACTAGAGGTTTAAAGCATGTGAGCAGACTGTATGTTAAATCAAAAAATGAAAAGCAGAGCTGAGAAAAAATGTGTACGCCCAGACACTGTTACACACATAATATCTTTCTCAAAAACAGTTTAACAATGATGGTGTGTTACTTACACTGCTTGTCTGTACAACCTGTTCCTGACCCTTAGCTTTAATAAGAAGTACTGCTGTGTATATGCATATGTGTGTGTGTGTGTTGGTATTGGGATGTGTGTGTTGGGGGGAGGGGGGTATTCTACCTCCTTTCAACTTACTGATATATGCCATAACTGAATAAAAAGACAAATATACAATGTAAAAATTGAAGGAATGAAAATGATGGTGATTCACAATAAGTGATTAAATGGCGTTTCTAAATTGCACCCTGAATTCTAAGGTACCGCAGCTCTCCACTTGTTACGGTCACATCTCTTTGTATCTATCTTTTATATTTGGTCTGCGGTCTCCTTTAAAAACTCACGGTGAGGACAGAAGGAGACACCTGCAGTTAGAGTGATGGACCTATCACATGGACCGGTGTTTCTTTTCTGGGTATGGGGGGGGGGGCTGTATTTGGGGAAATCCTAATGCTGTGCATTTAATAATAAAAACAGCAAGCCGATGTTGCATACTTTAATCTACTCCTCTTCATTCTCATGCTCTTTTAAAGAATTCAAAATGAATGCAACAAGACATGGGGATGGCTTATTCTAAATATCTAATCATGTCTACAAAATTTATGAGGTGAGAAAACCTTTACCGCCCCTGTATTCTTAAATGTCATATTTCATGCTGTTATCATGGCAGTGCTCATCTCTCTCTGCTTCTGTCTGTCTTTCTGTCTGCCTTAATGCCTCCCAACTTTCTGTTTTTTCTCGTAAAAATGCGTAATTTCCCAAAGCGGCTGCGCCCTGGACAGTCGTTAAAATCTCCATTTTCTGCCAATACGTGCAGGTTTTCTTTAGATAGAAAAGGGACTGTTAAAGCCTCCTATGACATTTACCCCTCGGTTGTTGAATGCCATCATCATCATCACGTCCCTCCGAGCATAATGTTCCTGAGCGGCTCGATCTGAGCACAAAATGGCAGGTCTCACCGGCAAATCCAGCGCACAAAGTTTGAACACACGGTAACTTCAATCCTCAGTTCCCCCGAGATCTGGACAAGGCTTCACCCAAACTCCACTCGGAAGCGGGAAGCGACAAAGTTTAGAATAGAGACTCGGACAGGAAAAAAAAGTTTTGTGTTTTTTTTTTCCCCAGCTCCAAATCCAGCCGGTCAGCAGTAGTAAAGTGCGGGGCGCGTTACTTTTACGCACAGCCTGTCTTTCATCACCACTACGCGTCAGACAGTCAAACACGGACTAGAAAAGAAAAAAAGAAAAAAAATCAAACAGATCAGGTTTTGTCACGATCAAGTTCACGAGCATGGAAAAAGTCCGACTGCTTCCTTCTCTCAAATCGCTTTCCATACGAGTCTCCTGTTTGACCACCGCGCACTAACGCCTTCCTGCTCTTAAGCCGGATAGCTATATTTCATTAATCTGCGCCTTCTTTAATCACATCAACAAACCGACTGAAGCATAACGGCACAGCCGCGACATGTCCACAAACTGATCCTGCACTTTGCACCCCACACACACGTGTAAAAACGCATCAAAGCATCGCCAGTCATAAAGCGCTCCACTTCTTACCTTTTATATCGGAAACAAACTCGTGCGCTGAATGGAGCTCGTCTTGTCTGAATGGTGAAGCGCGGCCCACATGATTGACCTGAGATCGCTTCTTCTGAGCCGAAAACGGGGAGAAAAGTGCACTCCGGACCTGTTAGGAGCGTCCGCCTCCGGGATCCCTACTGCACAGCTCCGCACGCTTCACGCAAGGGGGGGGTTTGTTTGTTTGTTTTTGTTTTGTAATCGCCCTTTATTTATTAATTGCTTTTTTTCCCTGTGTATCAACGCGTTCATTGATACCAGTCAGCCGGCATCGCAAGACATTTCCATCTCTCTCCTTGCGCTCCCCCTGTCTGGTAGGTGAAACGCGCTGTGCTGTTTAAGAGCAGCCTCTCCATTGTCGTGTAATTCGCTTCGCTCGACTCCGACGGGTCTAAAAGGCGAACCCGCGGACGAAAAAACGACACCACTGCTCTTGAAATAAGCTCTAATCCCCCCCCAACATGAAGAAGAACATTTGCTCGATCGCAGCCTCTTATTGACCCCGACTGTCCCGCTGGAAAGACTCTTATTAAACCCGCGTCATATCGGCGCTCTTGTTTGTTCACACGCCGCTTAATTGGCTCCGTCATATAAGAAACAATACTGTGCGTTTAGTCTGTACTGCTCAAGAGAAATGGTTATATTTTAAATGAGAAAGAGAGACACAGAGAGAGATTTTTACCTTTCCAGAGAAGTGTCCCAAGTCCAAAAGAAAAAGTCCAGGGGAGTGTAAAGGAGCGGAAAGGCGAGCATCAGTCAGAAGTCCGGAGTGATAAAGCGCGGCGCTCCGCTGCACTGTAACCTTGCGGCGTGTTTAATGTAAATAAGGCAGTTATGTTGCCAGTCGCAGCATTACGGACGCACAGCGCGGGTTGTGATTTTTTTCCCACCCTCCCTGATGAGAATTAATATTCTGACACGGTGCTAAGGAGCGCCTTTTAAAACCAGACGGATCAAAAGCACGTCTATGCGTAAATATTATATTAAATTGGCACTCGGCGGGGCGCAGAAGCACCAAGGCGTCATTCTGCGCTTTAACAATAAGAAAACGCTTCACGTGGACCAAAAGGTACAAGCAGAGGAGGAGAGCATTGACTTTATAAAAGAGACATGGATGAGGAAAGAAAAAGTTTTGGGCTGAACTTCAGAGATAGGACAGCGCTCAGGAGGATGAGGATGGTGATGAGGATGCTAGGAAAGATAGTGCTCCTATGGGGCATGCAATAATACATTCAGTGTTCCAGAGTTGACAAAAACCTGCTGTTTCAACGGGGTCTTTGTTATAAGATTATATAATGATGATGGTGTAATTATGGGGGAAAGGTTTTGGGAGAAAAAATAGCTCGAATAAGAATAATATAAAAAGTATCAAATGCACTGGTGGACTGGTGGTTTTGTAATACATGCGATTTCACGAGAGTGAGAGCAGACGTGAGCATAAAGAAAGCTGGACAATGAGGGGAAAGGACAGTGATGGGTGATTTTTCAGGCAATGATTGATTAATTATTCAAAATATCTTGCAATCGGAAGGGATTAGGAGGTGAATAGGTTATAGAAGAGGTGGGGGTTGGTCCCACAGACACTCAGTCTGACAAACTTTATAATTCAAGTAGATAGAGGCCTCCTTGTCCCCTGTACACCTAAAGACACCCGTGAGATGGTCAAGATGCACTCCCATCTACTGAGCTTTCTTTACAATTTTGCGTTCGTGTTGTATCCTAGTGTATGTATATATAGATATTGAGATCTGGTGCTTACACACCTTATCTTGTCCTTTTAAAAAAATAGAATGATTATGAACAATGATCTGGTCACAAATTTGGTATTTTTTATAATACGAGCTTATCATAAGATATTTTTACACATAATTACATATTTGGGGAATTCTTTATAACTGCAGATTAAAAATTAGTTGTAAGTGACTGATTAATTTTATCCTATTACACACACACACACACACACACACACACACACACACACACACACACACACACCTGCCAACATGAAATCACTCCCTGTGTACACATGTACATACTGTATCTAACATGTACATACTGTATTTAAGCTAAAATGCCAGTATTTTAAGTTCACGTATCCTATAGAATAACATATTATGAACAAACTGATAATGATGAATTAACCGACAACTTAGAAAGTATTCTATGGTTCTCTCAGAAGGAGCATTAATAATTATTACCACCCCAGACTGAAGGAATCAGCTTCCCCGCATTTTCTTTCCAGACAAAACATACTTTTTTTAAAAGATAGCACATTCATTATTCACTATGAAAATCAGATTCTCATGCTGCCCCCTTAAATGGCTAGGAATTCTGCCTGCATTTTCCAGTTTGATGTGTATGAAATTCCTTTTTTTGAACAAATTCCAAAATAAAAGTTTGTCTCTAAAGAAATTAGCATAACCATCCCATCAATAATATCACTATCTCTATGGGAGTGATAGTGGGAGCAGTAGGGGTGCTCCTTTGCTCCATTCTCCATGGATCAGCAGCGTGTTCTCGGCTTCTTTTGAACTTGTTAGAGCAAAGTCAAGTGATTCTTTATCGGTGACAGGCCAGACAAAGCGCCTGCGATGGGAAAGCAGGTCAAAAAGGAAGTTGCCATATGGACTTCAACATGCAAATTTATAACCATATAGAATATGGTGTACGTCCTATAAACAGACACTTAACCAATGGGGGGGGGGGGTTGTGTTGGAAATATTGTAATTTTGTTTTATTTTTGCTCATTTTGTAAAACAGTCAAATTAAATAAATGATTAGTGTTACGTACGTTATTTACTTATGCATAACATCTCCTTTAGTTTTCAGTTTATGCAAACAAACTAAACTCGGATTCTCTTTTTTTCACTTTGCTCAGCTAATGCCAGCCTTATAGATTTTAGATGAAAAATGGATAAAAAAAAAATAAAATAAATGCAAGCTTGTCACATTGACCCATGTGTTTGGAAGGTCAGCATTTCAGATTGATCACTTTTGGTCTCTGCAAATATCAGGATGTATAAAGAATCAAAAGGGTGTCCTAGTTATGTGCAGAAATATTCAGCACACATGAATTCATCTGCAACAGGTGCAGCAGTGAAAGCGGTTCTTCAGACTTCTGAATTTTTATTGATTACTCATTAAGAAATTAGAAAAAAGAAATAGAAATTATAATAGGCCTATTTATGAAAATGGAATAAAGTGGGTTTTTTGTTTGTTTGTTTGTTTTTTGCATTTAAACCATGAAAGAAAATGCTTTTAATAGAGCATATACACACATTTTTTTATCTAGAAAATAAAAATATAGCCATAGTGTATAAACCTACTAAATACAACAGACTTTAACTGTAAGGAAAAAATCCTATGTGTGCATAATCAAACTGAAAACTAATTTAACACAATGTCATACAAAACAATGCATTAAAATGTTAAACCTTTTTAATACTCAGATTTTTGAAAATTAGTTTCATTTCTATAACTCCGCACTAATGTCACATGTATATGGCAATGGCATTTCTTTCTTATCTCCATACTATATATCTATTGCCAAAAACACTCTTCTTTGGCTTTGACTGAGGCTAATGACACTGATTGAAGGATGGCATACTGTGGGTCTAACAAAATGGTCATGGTTGTCATAAGGTCTCAAAACTCTGTCATGACAGGCTCATCTTTCCAACTAGCTTGGGACACGTCCAAGACGGCAAGCCTCAAAAACAGACAGCCACTGTTCACTTTTCAAAGAAATGAAGATGCTATTACTTGAGGCCTCTCTCTGTGGACTTGGCACCTTGGATATAGCTATTAAAAAAAATACACTACACATTCAAACAATTCCAACAAAGCAACAAGTCCTTTTATATCTTCACAAAGAAGAAGACTTACCCATAAAACCCGTGTGTGTGTGTGTGTGGGTGTGTGTGTGTGTCTTCCTGCATAAGCATTTCGGCTGAAAACCCAGGCTGATAGTTTATATCTTCATACAAACACACCAGAATGGTTTTCTCATAAATAAAAGAAAGGGAGAAAAAAATGCATCACTTTTTAAATCGAGTTTCTCTGCATATAATCTGTTCCAGGTCTTTGATGAAGAAATGTTCTCAAAGTATCACAGTGACTGATTTAATGAGAAGGGCGTGAGCACAATTTCAAACAACGTGATTTTTCTGAACCGTATGTGACGCTAAACTTTTAAAATTGCACTTAAAAACTGCATCAATTACCCTTTCAAGTGTGACATCAGCTAAATAGGAGCATTACCATAACAAACACACGGCGCAGTATATTTATTACATACACTTTCATCACTATTTGATACATGTGCCTTTCCATAAAACTATCTGAGCCCCAATATCCATCTCTTCCGATTATGAACCGATATATGTTTGGTCAACTGTATGACGATGATTCATCAGAATACTGCACAGGCAAATATTTAGAGCCAAGTTCTAGGTTTTCATCATCTTGGTGTGATGTGACCGTATGAGTCGGAGTCAGTTTCTCAGTTTATTCTTCAGACCACATCTGTGTCTGCCCTTGATGAACGGAAGGAGGTGTATAATGTCTATGACTGATAACTGGACCAATGTTAATTTAAATCATCTGAATCAATGTCTGGCCTGGCAAAAAAAAGGAAAGAAAAAAGAAGTAAATGTAAAACATCTGACTCAGATTGATTACTAACAACATTCAGCATAAGGCATTTAATAACAATTACTGCATGCTTAAAATATCCACTCTTTCACGAAAAACCCATCGCTTATATCTCTTAGTAAAAGAAGCCACTGTGTGAGTGTGTGTGTGTGTGTGTGTGTGTGTGTATGAGAGAGAGAATGTGACTAAAGGAAGAGAGCAGGAAGAGAGCAAACAAACAAAAACAAACCAGACAGCACAATTAGTATGGGAAGGCTTCTGCTGCCTAATCAGAGTCTTGTATGCTTCATTAGAACTTTGGCTTCTCTTGATCAGTCGTGGGACACAAACCTAGTACGTTTTGACACGAGGCGCTGACTCCTAAGCTGTTAAAACACAAACTCTCCCTTTTTCTCCTTGACACCCACTTTAAGGAGACATGAAAGCTGCCGAAAAGGCTTTTTGAAACACTCTCTGAAACAGGGACTTGGTGCTCGTATCCATTCTTATTTCTGAGCCATCATACTTTACTATTACCTATCAATTGGTTTCTAATCGCGGTAATGAGGCGTCTGTCGTTTGGTGACAGAGAGCTAACGGCCTCTGTGGGAGCATTAAGGAGCCTGGGTTATGCTGTGGGCCGTTAACTACCTACAGGCGCTTGCTAATGGCTCCAAATGACCTCCTCAGTGGCTATTAGCACATAATTAGAACCTTGCAGACCATCGATGACTTCCACTGGACATGCGTCCCTCTTCGTTTCTCTCCCTCAGTCTTTCTTTAATGGTCAAACTACACTTACACGCCAGAGCAGGACTTCAGTCGCTGCATTAAGTTATTTGTGGCTTCCTGTATCCTGTGCATTGTATCTGACACATTTAGAAGCATTTATCCAACCACAGCTTCAGTTTCTCTTCACCGCTAGAGCAAGAATTACATCAGTACACTTCTGAAAAAAGGCTGATAAATTTTTTTTTGCATTCATTAAAAAAACAACAACAACTGTTGAATGGAGAGACAAAACAACAAATAATGCCTATAACTTAACCAACAGCGATCTACCTCAGTCGGAATCAATGTGAATCAAAAGGCCAATGTGTCACAGCCACTTTAAGCATGATGCCCTATTGTTGTGGATCAGGCAGCGCATAAAGTGCAAGGCACGGCCACACCGCACAAGCTCCTCAGTCACACTAACCTCTGTGTACACTTAGTAATGCTCTCCAGTTACCCAGAACAAAGGCTTGCTTTAGTAGGTTAATGTCAGCTCAGGAGCTGCGTAGAACAATGCGTGAGGAGAAATGAAAAGACGAATGTCTTGTTTTGGGATGAAAATGTAACAGTACATCATGAGTTTTTTTCGCAGCGTTGTCTTCGCTCACCTTAAAATTATGTATGTTATCTGGGCAAAACTGTGACCTTGTGGCAGAAGTATGAAACAACTAATACAAAGTGCATGCAGGAATCTTTCTAGGTCATCACCCATCCTTGGACAAACAATGGAATTTTTTTTAAAAAGAGGCCATATTAGTATGAAGGAAAGAAAAAGTTATTTCATGTATTACATTTAACTGACATCCTTATAAACAGATTTTAAGTCTCTGTCAAAAAACATTTCCTCATGCCAGTGCAAACGGACTATGTTCTAAGAATACCATAAAGCTAAAACCCCATTACACAGGAGTTAGTGGCATGCTTGTTGGTTTAAACGACTAATCTCCTGGGATTTTCACGCACAGTGGTCCACAGGGTTTGTACAAAATGGTGGAAATAAATATCAAGCTTCCAGTGAGTGGCAGTTCTGCAGGTGGAAATTTTGTGCTGATGAGAGCGGTCAGAAGAGAATGGTTAGACTGGTTCAAAATGACAGGAATGCTACAGCAACTTCAATAACCACAATTTACAACCACAGCGGGCAAAAGAAAAACATCTCAGAATTTACACCCCACAGATCATTGGGGGAAATGGGCTACAACAGCAGAAACCACATGAGAGTCATGAACAAACTGGAATCTGAGGCTCTAGTAGGCACAGGCTCAGTGACATGAGACAGAAGACTGTCGGAAAACTGTTCGGTTCTGAGAAGCCTGTATCTCTTCTCATCATTTTCTGAGTGAGGTGAGCCGACTCTGGGCGAAAGTGGGGTACACCCTGAACAGCTCACTAGGCCCTCATAAGGCAACACACACCCATTTACACTCACACAGAGGGTCAATTTGGAACTGTCGGTTAGCCAGATGTGGCGGAAACACACGCAAGCACAGGGAGGACATGCAAACTTCATACAGAGATGCCTGAGACTGGAAATCCAACCCAGGACCTTTTTGCTGTGAGGTGGACGTGCTGACCACTACCCCACTGTGCTCCCCAAGTGGACTTACTACACTGAATTGCCCCTAGGTGTGATTGAGTATGTAAATGTGCGTGCATGGAGCCCTGGGATGAACTGGCATTTTATCCTGCCTTGTACCCATTACTTTAGGGATAGGCTCCAGATCTAGCATGACCCTAACCTTCCAGTTTCCAAAGAAGAATAAAGAATGTAATTAGATGTCTAGATATAGTATTGTTTTAAGTGTTTAGAGAATAGCTTTAGAAGAAGTGTTTAATTTTTCTCTTTATACGCCATGTAAAAGTCCTAATAAATAAAAATCTCAGAAATGAACACGAAGGGTGAAGATCATGTGATCTATTATATAGGCAGGGAAAAGGAATAAGCCCTTTTATGATGAATATGCAGTGCACACTCTGGTTAAAACCGAGGATTTGGGCGACGCTATGCAGAGGCCACAGTGAGAACTGCATGATAGTAATCAAAGGAGACTTGTCCAGAGGAGCCGAGGTGATTCATTCTGAGGTCACGATCATTTCCTGAGTCCCGAACTTGTATTTTGTATGTATTTTCTGTGTCACTAACTATGCCACTACTCCCTTTCTCTCTCTCCGCACATAGAAACACAATCCCCTTTTTTCCCCCTCCCTATCTCTCTCTCTCTCTCTCTCTCTCTCAAACACATTCACAGCATTCTTCCCTGAATTAATTTGTTTTCATTTGCCGTATGTCAGCAGAAGATATGTACTTGTTCTTACTGGCTGTGCACTGAGATCTCTGGGGTGCAAGTCTGTTTCTACCTCTTAATCGTTAAATCTGTGCTTTCTCCTCAGTTTTTTTTTTTTTACAGTAAATATCAAGACTGATAACACTAAACTACATAAATAGACCACTGCATCTCTTTTTCTCTCATCTCAGCTACATGTGCCATGCCTTCCCTCTACACAGTGGGTCGGTCCACAACATCCCCCAGCATTTGTCCTGCATCACCCAAACGTTGCCAGCCAGTGTCACAACAATGTCAAGCCTCCAGTGCCAAGGCGTGGGGATGGTAACCGTGGCAGGCCCCAATTATCTCCCAGACAATGTTGCGACCTGAAAATAGCAACTTTCTCTCTCTGTTTTTGTTTTTTTTTTCCAGAAGGCTGCCCTGTCCATGTGGTGTCCATTTCTGTAAAGCGACTGAGGAGAAAAATGCTAGCGATCTTTCCCCCAATTGAAGAGAAGCCTCAGAAATTGCATCGCTCCATCATCAATTTCTTGCCGCTGACCAAAACCACTGGCCGCACTTAATCAGCTAAAGGGCAACACCTCCGAAACGCCATTCTTTTTTGATGGCATTAGTGCAGAAGTAAGATTTACAGATCATTTAATGTGCCACAGTCTTCTGCATAAAAGTATATACAAAGGTTAATATTGCAATAATACCTTCCTGGAGGGCATTGTAATCATTATCTCTGCAGAGATATCAATTAGAAGCACTCTACAGCAGATAATGACAGAGATTCCGGTGCAAAATGACATTATTATTATTATCATCATCCATAATTTCAGACTGCATATACAAGGCAAAAAAAAAAAGAGTGGCATAAGTTCAGCAAGAGGTAGACTTTAAAAAAAAAGTCTCTGATGAGGAACATTTATCTTGGTTTTATGTGGTCAAGCTGCCAGACTAACAAGCTCTTATGTCCCCTCAAGCTTAAAGCAAGACAGCCAGGTCCACTTCTGAAGTCCACACTCAAGTCTGGTCCAAAATTCCAGCAGACAACTAATCCTAAAACCTAGGAAAGCCTCAGAAATGAATATTTCATGTCTGTAATATTAAAGCTTTAATGTTTTTAAGGCAGCATTAAGACAAGACTAATAAATATCTTTTTTCGCAGATTTACGGTCATAAAGAGAAGAAAATGACTACAATCTAAAGCACAGCATATAATCGCTCAATAGTTATGGCTTCTGTGTCTGTCAGAAGTTGGTACATAAGCCAAAGTTGGTCAGTGACCTTTGAGCTCGGCTACGGACATTAATAATGAGGATTTGTTATGTTACTGACCCTCTTATCAACATTATGAATAATTCACTGTTGGCTTGGTGGTTGTCCAAAAGCAGATGAGGAAGCAACACCCATGCTCCTGACTTTTGATTTAGCTCTTTCATATTTAATAAGGGAATGGAACGCTAGGAGGCTCCTTTTTTAGAGAGATTTAATTGGGCACCACTGACATCCATCATGTGGTTGTCATGACCATGACCTTTCGTTTGGGGCTATTCATAATAAGAGAGTTATGAGCTGGCTTCTCATATTTCCGCCAGCCCGCCCCGCCATTTTGTTATGGATGCTGTAGCATTTGCATCCCTTATCTTAGAGTAGTTACAAACCTGGTGTGACTGTCTGTCATCACATACATCCATGCTCCCCCACCCCCCACCCCCTCATGTAATTCAGGCAGGTGCACCAAATAAATCTCATTCTAATGTGAGTGTCTGTGTAACTTTCTTAGTTTCCAGTCTATAAGAAAGCACTTTAGAATTATATGCAGTCTCAAGTGGTTTAGAGGCAAATTGGATGCCGGAGATGACCTTTAACATGACCATAACCTGACCTCACAATGATGCTAATTACAATATGGGGTAATAAGATGGTGAGACGGTAGAACTTGATATTTCATACCACCAGTCAGGCTTATATGGTACGCAAAACCCAACAAGTTAGCAATAACAAGGGAAAACTTCAGGGTAATGAGGAATGATGGGCCAAAGGAAGAAGAGAGATCTGTTGTCCCAGTGGACGCTAAGTGTTTCAACACGATATAAAGCTTTTCAGGTTGCTGCCGCTTCTTATAAATGTAAAGAACAGCGTAAAAGCAAGAAGGAAATATGAACATACTCCACGCAGGTTAAATTCATCAGCTCAAGCCTCTAGACCCAAGAGAGAGTTCTACAGTCAAAGGGAGCTCCTGTCTTGCTCTTACTATTCCTCCTATGAAATAATGAGAGCTTTGAGATGAGACTAGAGTAAGAGCAAATACAGGTGATACAGCTCACTTGGGAACACCAGATGGCCTGCACAAGCCTCTGAACACATACAGGTCGTTGTTTCACCGCAAGAATGACCATGAATGGCAGACGTCTTCCATATCTCTTGCTTTATATTGTATACAAATATAACATTGTGCATTATTAACGGGTGCGTGTGATCTTGCCTGGAACAATCTTAGCTCATTGATATCAATGTATTTATTACAGCAATAGAGCAATATGAAGGAGAGGCAAAGGGAGGTATCAGCTTACTCGGGGCTGAAAGAGAAATTTAAGATAAAGGATATTTAATATCCAGTTCACATCGGTAGCTTTCGATAGCACATGGGGTTTCCGTAGGCAGTAGATGCCTTTGTCTTTGTCTTATCACACTTTCCTGGACTTTTAGTTCTAGTCATACGAAGTGCACGGGTGGCTGATAAATGTGCCTTAATAGGTAAATGTGGGAGATCGCCCAATCGTCCTGTCAGGTTATTAATGCACCTGGGCACTTCCTCTAAAGGTGTTATCTGTGGCAAAAAAAAAATGAACTGATATATAATTAATTCACTCGCTCTCTTTTCCTCTCTTTAACAGTGCCCTTATACTTTGTCACATTGCATTAGAATCATTCTGCGTGCTACGTGGCCCACAGTAATCACTGCCTGAGACAAATATGCGTGTACATTATTGGGAGTAACATTAGGCTGGTGGTTTGCATTCCAGGACACATTACTGTTGCTTATTTTGCATCTAAATGATAATGAGCACTGGAATGATAACCTATATCATTTAGACTGAAATATGAATTTAAAACACTGTCTACCATTTACAGAGAGGAGGAAATGTGTTGTGAAGATCACTCAGGTGTCTTCGGTATTCATTTAAAAAGAAAAAGGGGGGGAAAACACGAGACGAGTTTTCTTGAAGCGGTAAAAGACCATTGTTGTCCTAATTACGAGACGGCTGATGCATTATTTAACAATCCCACATACATTGGCAAGGCTGGGTATGAGCAAAATAATTTATGACAAGATCTCTTTTTTTGCCCCTCACTTTAAATCAAGCTTCAATAAATGTGCCACCTCTATCCATTTTACATGAGGCCGTGCTGAAAACAAGCCTGATTCAGGAGTGTGTTGTTTAAAATTCTTCCGAGAGCACAGGGTCAAAAAAACAAAACCACAATACAAAAAAGGGAGGAACTTCACCAAGCTTGGGTTACAAAACCTATAAGAAGGAGAGAGTGAGAAACAGTGAGCAGGCAGAGGTGAATAAGTTATAGGTGTAAACGTAGTTCAGATTTGCCCTTTGACCTCAGAAAGGAGCTTTAAATGACTATAAGCTTGAGTATAGGCCTTAAGATGAATATAAGCAATCAATTTAATAGCACAGAAAATCTGCATACAGGGTAGAGATGGGTAAAACCGGCTCAGTTATGTATTGCAATTCATGTATTGCCACACTGGCTCCAACATTGATTTTTTTTTTTTTCCACTGAATTTTATATTTATTGGATGAGGGTGGAAATTATGTTCTAAGTAGAAGGTTACATCTAATTACTCATGTTCAGGTCAGGGTGGCACGGTAACATAGTGTTAAGCACATCTGCCTCACTGAAAACAGGTCCCGGGCTCGGCTGTTTCTGTGTGGAGTTTGTATGTTTTCCCCATGCTTGCGTGGGTTTCCTCCGGGTACTCCAGTTTCCTCCCAGAGTTCAAAGGCTTGCACTGTAGACTGTTGAGTGTGAGT
>JBCNYG010000014.1:6583859-6595052 GCA_039654305.1 Porochilus rendahli | reverse complement strand
AAAAAAAAAAACGAAAAAAAAAACCCCCCCCAGAAAAACAAAAAAAAGAAGTGGGGCGTGGTTACGGGGGAGCTTGGCTATTTTTTTTTCTTTGGGGGGGGGGGGGGGGGGGGGGGGATCAGAGGAGAAGAAGCAGGGTAGCTGAAGGGCAGGTAGAGCTGTAGCTCTGAAGCCATTAGTTCCATTTACTAAACAATTAGACAACACAATATACAGGTCATTTCATCTTATTGCAGCCTCCTACTCTCCTATATTTCCTCTTTCTTGCTATCTCTCTCACTCATTCTCTCTCGCTCACTGACACAAGAACAAATTCAGCACTTTAACTGTGATAATCTTTTGTCTGGGTTATCAGCTTGCTCCCTTTATCTCTCTCTCTCTCACTCTCTTTCTCCTTCCTTTGTTTCTGCACTTTCACTCACACATTAGTCATCTCTCTGTGCATAATGGAGCACCGTAAAGAGGACCTTCTACTATGTGGATATTGTCTTTGAAAAATAACAAGGTCGACAGCATTAGCTCGAAAACACTTGGCCCTTGTGCACTTAAGATCTCCATTATGTTGATCTGCGCCGCCAAAGTATCTCCTCCAGCGACTTCCCAACACCAAATGTGAAATCATTGCTAGCTTATCGCATAACTTACAGTCACCAGCGGAAGGAGCATTTTCATACCAAGTCGTAATGGTAATATTCAGTATTTACCGTTTATAACAGTCAATCTGGGACTACTTCAGGGGCTTTCTAGGCAGTGCTGTTAAAGACAAAGCTAACACATCAAAAAGTTTTCACAATGCCTCATGTGTATTAATTTTTAAAAGAAAGTCATTTTTAAAGCACGAGTGTAAAAAATATAGACTTGTGTAGTTATTAAAGCAGATGCTGTCAGTTTGGATATAGATGTGAAGGAATTTCCTAAATCAAATATTTAGGAGTCATACACTGATTAAAAAAAATGGGGGAGGGGGGGGGGTTTGGGGGGTTAGTTGTTGATTTAGAAAAGCCTCCCAGAACACTGAACCTTAAAATGTGATTTTCACACCTTATAATTCCTTACTCTTATGATGATTGACTTTGCTCAAACGGAGAAATGAAATGAAGTCAAAGAATGGTCCCTGTAATATTAATGAGAGTTTGTATGGTGTAATTTAAGCTGCTTTTTATGCCTCAGTTGCAAAGCCTTGAATTACTCAGTCAAATTATATGCCAGTTTATTATAGTTTATAATTATATAACAGTTATATGACAGTTCCTTCAAACTCTGAAAATGGTAATATTGCTTTGTTAATCAGAAAATCTGCCACCTCGTGCTAAGAAGTGAGGCTTTATTCTTTAGTTTGTAAGGATTACAACATTCGGCTGACCTTATCTCAGCTGAAAGGAATCTCTACACTATCTTTTAGTAGCTCAAGGCCATATTACAGTAACTCTTCTTGTAAAACTTTTTTAATGGGGGATATTTCCCCAAAACTAAACATTTCAAACAGAATACAAGCTCTTGGTGCTGTCTGGAGCTCTGGTGTGCATCCGAGCCAGCCTGTGAGCTAGCTGGTTTCTACACGTCAGGCTAAAGTGGATTAGATGTGATGAATGTGGCAGGCAGGTGAGCGATGTGGAGCCAGTTTAGCTAAAACATTTATATGCATCAATATTCAACCTGGCCCTTTCAAACATGCAATAAGTTTCATCATACTGACCGCCAGTAGAGATGAGCACTGACCAGGACGATTGCTCTGTACTGCTCCTGTCTGTGCTGGCATTACCCTGTCACTGCAACACAAGCTGCCTTCATGCAAACGCAACAATATTAGGTGCGACTAAAACTTACGATCACAGACGGATGAGGCATATGGAAGGAGGAACGGTGCAAATAATTGTCTTATAAACCATAATTTAATGAATATAATGTAGTAATTGCAAATACATCTATCTAATGTGTTTTCTTTTTTATCCCAGAAGATCTGCTGTGCTCTGATTTCTTTGATTGTATTCCCAGAAAAAAAGCAGTCCAATTGTTGGTACAATCTGTATTCCCGTATGTGCATATGCGTATGTGTATTGTCTGTGTCTGTGTGTGTATATATTATATTATATTCCTGCTCACTGCTCACTATATGCGCATATTCGAGATCGTTTTGATCACCACACGCGCACAGTGACATCACCTAACTCTGGCCTTTTTTTTTCGCATTAGATTGTTAAAGGTGTGCATCTTACAGCACTCGCTTTATAACACCTCACTTGTTTTGAATTTTAGTCTAAGATTTCCTGCTGAGTGTCAAAATATTGGTGCGGGAAACATATCTGCCAATTCAAACTTCCATCAAAAGCGTATCGACCACGCGGCCGAAAACTGCCATTCCATGCGCTTCGTCCTTTGAATTGCTAAAATCAGCTTGGCAAAAGAAGCGGCACCATAAAATTCAGCTGTGGTTTTCTTTCAGCCAAAGCGCTTTTCTTTTGTGGCAAAAAAAAAAAAAAAAAAGGAGAAAAGCCTAGGTCTTAGCTGCGCAAGAGTATGAGGAAAGCATGGGTCCATCTGGCACCCGAAGAGGAGGCTTTGTCAGGATCTGTCCAAGACACACTGCTGCAGAAGGGTCCTTTTCGACAGCACCTGCAAAAATACCTCCAAGTCCAGTCAGAAAGAGCTTGGTATCTGCTGCCTTCTTCACAACAGTTTATTCCTTATGTAGCATGAAAGGTCTGTGTGTAACTTCCACAGCTTCTTGCTTGTGAGTTTTCTTTCTAAACATGTACAGTATGTTCGCAAGGAATGAACTGGGACAAGATGATATAGGCAAGGAAAGTAAAGCAAATGAGAAAAAGACAGAAGATGTAGAAAGTAAAAAAAAGACAAAAATTTAATAAAGAAAAACAGAGAAAATAAGATGTCTTTATTATTTACTGAGGGCCAGATCAGGCTTGGCTGCTCTTCGTTACAGAGGAAAAGGATGTCGAGTCTTATCACTGGTGCCCAATTTGCAGCCGATGTCGATACGTTCGGAATTGATTCATGTGACAAAGTTAGTAAAACAATTTCCAAGTTTTTCAAAGGACATTTTAAAAGGTTGCTTGACTCACGTTGAGCTGTTAGTAAAAGTTCAGTGCATGAGTACATATAGAGAAACAGAAACACACACACACACACACACACACACGTTCTCTTTCTATCTCTCTCTCTCTCTCTCTCTCTCTCTCCCTCTCTCTCTCTTACCGATAAATGAGTTTAATGTAGACTATTTTAAACATGTTTTTATGAAAATGAGAATTAGGTTATGCTTCAAGCACATTGCCGATAAATCCTTTCTAAGCTTAATTATAATGTTATAAAATGGTGCCCTGCGCGACCACATACAACTTTTAAAGTGTATTAAATATTGCAGTCATTAAAAAAAAAACCACCGTAATCTCTCCATATAATTACAATTCTGTGAGTAATTGTGTGTGAGTGTCAGAGGTGAAGGTGAACTTAATTCCCAAATAACATAACACTGAAGACAGGCAGCATGGTAAATCTATAATAAAGGGGAAAAAAAGCTTTCAAAACCACTATATCTATTACAAAACTCGGACTCACTCCACAAAATTCACTCACGAGCTGATTTTCTATTTTTAACCGTGCCTGCGCTGAAATTATCAAATCACCGGGCACAATACAGAGAGGGAGAAAGCACTCAAGATGTACAGTAAAAGATCTAACCTAACCATCAAGGCTTAAAAACCACAGATATTATCATTGGCATTACTATCTAAGCTGAAGGCAATGGCGTTTAAAAGCAAAACCATTGATCGGCTGTAGACCTTCTGAAAATGTCTAGTTTTTCACTCCCGCGTGCAGAAATGTGTTTTTTTTTAAGAGTAAGAAACAAGATGAGATAAAACTGTGTGCGAGGCTGTAAATCTGAAGCCAGACACCACTGTAAAATGCCTGGCGGTGAGTTGCTATTGAACTTGCTAGCCCTCTGACCCCAAAGTGCCAAGGGTGTTGGTGAGGCAGGCAAATCTGCAGCGGATAGCAGTGGTACAATAAGCCATTCGACACGAGCGCTGACACAGTGCTGAATAGCAGCACACAGACACTGGAGTAAGTGTTAATAGAGCTCTATTAGCAGGTCACCACAGAGCAGGATAATAATATAAGAGCTGGAGGCCACTCATACATCTACCTCACTCGCTAGGTTGATGTCTCTTATCTCTTTTTTAGTGTCATCACTTAAATACGCACACCACTTACTCACATGTACATCTCTGTTAACCTGCTCTGTTGCCTTTTCCGACACCTCTTCGCTAACACAAACAGATAGCGCGGCTACTCATTTTGTGCAATATATTTCTGTCTCCCTCCCCGATTGCCGGGTGAAGCGAGTCATCTTTCTCCAAACGTTTGGGGAGAGTTATAAAGCAGTCCATAATGGCCACGAGTCAAACGAGGATGGCTTCATTTCTCCCCAAATCTCACACATGCTTCATTCTCAGCGTGAAGAGAGATGGCGGAAACGCTGAGGTTCTGACAAGTCTACACCATTAGAGCCCACGCTTAACTTCTCCGAAGCTTCTTAGAGGCTCAGCACACCAGCCACAATCCATCACTTCCAGTAACACAGCGCCTTATCCATCTAACCAACAGGCTGGCTATGGCTTGCCACAAGAGGCAAAAAAAATAAATAAATATAAAAAAAACGAGAGCAAGCTAAACACTTCCTTATCAAATCCCAGACCATGCGTCTTCTTTTCCTGGCTAAAGCGCAAGGACAACCAGCTGTACTCCATGAGACAGCGAGGTTTGGGCAGTGCTCATGTATCACTGATGCTCTGCTTGATGTCTGACCGAGAGAACACACACAGCCAGCATCCAACTGGAGATCCTTAGAGAACCCCCATACATCCCCTGCATGTGGGCCATGATAAAGCAAGTGCCAGGCCTCAAAAGTTGGAGGCCAAAGTTTTCGCCCAAAGAAGAGCGAAAGGAAAATGAGAAAGTTTAAGCTTGTTTAGCTGCCTCCCCCCTAAAGACAAGCAGGCACACCATCTGTGAAGATTGTCTCTCCAGTCATGGCCTCAACCCGGAGAACTGGTAGTAGGGATGGAGCATAAATGACTTGTAAAGATAGCATGGAGATAAAGAAAGAAAAGAAAGAAAGGGAGATTTGGATGCTTAGGTACGAGGTAGAAACAGGCTTTAGAAATTGTCAGACACCTCCCCTTTTGATGTGAATCTCAGCACCCTGCGACCTCTTTGCAGTAAAACTGAAGATGATGACCTCCCCTTCTGTTCGCTTTTTGGCGGGATGTTGAAGCAGAATGGAGCGTCTCTCTCTCTTCCTCTCTCTCTCTCACTCACTCTTATTTTCTCTTTTTTTTTTTTTGGTGCATAAATGGAAGCACTCGGAAAACAGACATGCTGTCTGACACTGACGTAGCCTGTGTGCGCCTTGAAGGGTGGCTTCCTTTTACCAAAAAAGATCCCTAGTTTTTCATGTTGAGATGCTCTTTTTTCTCTTATTCCTCTTTCCTGGGAAAATCTGCCAGAGCTTATACATCCAAGCCAACGCATGAACTTTCAATCAGGGATTAGCCGGATTTTCCAATGTGGATCTTCTTTTGTGAATTTGGCCAGCGTTGCCTATGTCGCTGGCAAAAGAAACGTAAATAGAATATGATCCCTGGGCCAATGTGGATTGCCTCATTTATTTCAAAGAAAGACTTCAAAAAAGAAAAAGAAAAAGAAAAAACAAGGCCACTTAGCCCAGGCCATGAACATGACAGAGCAACGGTCTGGAGTGGCATCCACAAGACAGACCACCAAAAAAGTCCTCGTCCAAGGAGGCAGCATATTGCTGCTATGCACTTGGTGTGTCTGGCCAGAAGAAATGGCAAAAAGCAGCATGCTGGAGAAACAAGAGCATTAAGAATGGCAATAATTGACCAAGACTGGATTTAAATATCTATAATATTTGTTTGTGCCAAACACCCCCTCATATTTTCATATGCTAGGCCCGTCGTTTGTTATTGTGGCCCTGCAGAAGTCCACTTAGCAAGATCTAGATGCTAAGCCTGGCTTACCGCACTGCCTTGTCAGATAAGGGCACAGGCCACAGATATGTGTTAATTCTGCACACTGCCGGCGTTCTCAAAATGGCTGCTCTCCAAGGTACAACTAAGTGAATTGGACCAAATTGGTTCCAGTGTGTTTAAAGTGTCAGATGTGGAAATGTGGCTTCTGAAGATCCAGAGAAAAGAAAGACTTCTTAACTTCCACACAAGCCAAAGTTTTATCTTAAAAAGAACCAAGAAGAAAAACAATGAGTGAGTATGGCACCTATTTGAGCGCTGTATTTGTTCTTTAAATGTCAGTGCTGAAACCCGTCACAATGAAGAGACGGTGGATGTTAAACAGCGAGTGAATGGGGCTCGAGGCTCTTACCAGAATTCCTCTGCTGCTGAACTACATTAAATATGAGGACATGGAGTTTATTCTGGAAGCAAATCAGCTGACAGGTGCGAGTGTGAGAATTTTTTCATGACCTGAATAAATTTTTTTGTAACTTTTATTATATATTGCGGCCCAGCGATGGCCTGGCGAGCTGTCCAGGGTGTACCCCGCCCTCGCCCAGAGCCGGTTGAGATGGGCGCCAGCCTCCCCACGACCCTAATTAGGATTAAGGGCTTCAGAAAATGAATGAATGAATGAATGATATATTGTACTGATATTCCTGAGCTAATGTTGCTTTACCATCCTTGTTGCTTCTGTAACATATGCAAAGTGAAGGATATAGTTAGACTCTAGCTCTTATAATATAAACAAAGACTCCTCAGAGAATGTCTGAACCACTTACAGGTGAATATAAACAGAAAAGTTGCCCTGATCATACTCCTAATTTAAAACTATTTAGGCCCCTTTGAGGAAAAGCAACACTACGCAGAGGCGTTTAACATCTCTGGAGTGGCTTGTCTTGTATGGAAAGGGTTAAGTCTTTCGAAATCACTTCAGGGCAAGGTAGTGACTGCATCCCAGTTTACTTTCTCACCTATTCATGTCCTTCTTTGTTCCTTAAGTTCTTTTTCTACACCCCAATCCGTGTCTAACAAACTCTTTTCTTTGTTTTTGTCTTTGCTGTGCCTCTTAAGTTGCTTGTTTTTCCACTGCTCCGAGCACTTGTGCTGCCTGCTTGTTTGGGCGATTAGTGCGTGGCTGCTGCTGTGTGTGCTGAGCTGCCTGTGTGTGCGTGTGTGCGCGCGCGTGTGTGTGTGTATGTGTGTGTGTGTGTGTGTGTGTGTGCTTTCTCCAGGTTCCCGAGAGGCCTGGGGGTGATATGCTCAGCGTAAAAATGGTCCTCCATTCTGCCCACCTATCTCTCCCAAGACGAAGCCACAGCATCCCTGTGGAAAATCCCCATCCCCGAGCGCTGGGCGAGTATGGGAGGGGATTAGGTGTTCCGCCTGAAAAGCACGCTAAATTAAGTCCTCACTGTTTGTTTTTATACTTTGTATATAAATTAAAATGGTTGAAATTGATCGTATTGTATTGTTTTGTATTGTTTGGGGTTTTATTATTATTATTGTTTTATTATTTCGTTCCTCTCCGTTCCTGCAAATCAGATTGTTCTCTGCGCAAGGGAGTGTGACGCTTTCAGTGCAAGGAGGACGACGATGAGAAAGAAATGGCTTGAGATACAAATGTACAGACAACTTCGGATCTGTTTATAGGAATCATATACACCAAGGGCTCTTATTTCCACAACAGCAGAGTTTAATTCAGTTGAATTTTATACTCTGTATAAAGTTTGTTGCACAGTAAACTGTCATAGAGCAAATTTTATGTGAGCAACTCAACAATAACGACATCAAGCAAACATAAATTCTCAATATAAGTGGAAACAAAGGTCTTAAACAAAAAGTGATCTGCTAGGTAGCAGCATATTAAAGGGTTACCTAGCCATGGAGGACATATGGGAATCATGTGGCAGTTATGCAATGCATAAAATAATTCAGGTGCAGCTCCAGAGCTTTAAATACTTGTCCACTGTAACCTGGTTTTAACTAACAGAAGCAGAAAGACATATGAACTACTCTCTACTGCCTCATGAGGTGGCATGCAGGGCATTCTAAGATGATTTTTCCGAACAAAATGGTTGTAATGAGTGGTTTCCAGAACTGACACTCATTTCATTTCATTTTCCAAACTGATTTATCCTTTAATAGGGACACAGAGAGACCAGAGCCCATCCCAGCCGATTCCAGGCAAATTCTAGGTACGTCGTAAACAGTTTGTCAGATCATCGCAGGGCCAACACAAGCACAGAGCCATTCACCCTCACATTCACACCTAGGCACAATCAGGAATATCCAATTAGCCTAATGTGCATGTCTTTTGGACTGTAGGAGGAAACTAGGGTACCCGGAGGAACCCCACTCAAGCACGGGATCAACATGCAAACTCTACAGAGAAACACTGTCACCAGGCACCGTGCGCAAACTCATGACCTTCAAGCTGTAAGGCGGAAGTGCTAACCATTACACCACCGTGCCACTCTAACTGAAACTCAGTGGGTGTTTACTTTTTGTTGTTTGTTTGTTTGTTTGTTCATTTTTCACACCATGAAATCCCAGGTGATACTCAAACCAGTGTGGATCGCATCAACAAGCACGCCACAAAGGTACCGAGTTCACACTTTCACAAATTCTGATGTTTGACGTAAACATTAACTGAAGCTCCTGACCTGCATCCTCATAAATGTATGCAATGCCCTCCTGCCACATGATTCACAGAGTGGATTACTGCATGAACAAGCATGTGCACATGCGTTCCTATTAATATTTGCACAGATCAGATATTAAAATGATGCAAAACACAAAGAAAGTTTAGGTAAACATGAAACGTGAAGAAACAGAGACGGACAGTAATTACACAAAACCTATTAAAGCTTAACACGCAGTGTCATGGGGTCATCACATCTTGCATGTTTTGGGTAAGCATATAGGATTTGTGGGTCTACAGTGGGTTGAACAGTATCTCTACTAGAAGTGCATGTTAAATTGTAGTTGAACAGGTTCACATCAAATGGATCAGACCAATAAGAGTAGTCAGTGATTGTGCATTCAAAATCAACCATCTCATTTAGGGTAAGCCCGAAAGCACCAAAATCAGGTCAGATCATCTAATCAACATTCTTTCTAAAGAGTCACACTTTGATTCGCTCTTTGTGAACGCGCCTGCTTAAAGTCACATCCATATTCCGTCCCCATTCCTTCCCCTCCCTAGCAGCATACGTCAGGAAACTAATAAAATAAATCAATAATGATTCTCATATGAATAAATGACTGCATGCTGAATGTATTCGACCCTCGGCCCTCACTTTGATTTGAGGGCTGAATTACATGCACAGTAAATTATGCCAGAGATGCAACTTGGTTGCACACGGACTAGCATCCCTCAGCAAAACCGCACAGGAGTATAAGAAAACGAAACTGTTGTTCAAATGCAGTATTTCTGCACAAAATCCAGGCTTGTTTTTAACCCAGTCCTGCTCAGCTTGCAGATATCAGAAATAAAGGGAGAAAAGAAAAGAAAAAAAAATCTGGAGCACCATTTTCCCCTGCTGTAATTCATAATTGATATTTTGCATAGGTGAACATTAAAAGCTGTCTGCCTAGATCGAGCTCCACTGTGCCAACAGACATCTTTGTATTCTTTAAGATAAATAAAGGGACGCCTCATTGACTTGTCTAAAGATACCCCCCCACCCCCCACCCCCCTCGCTCCTTTTCTTGCACTGAAGGAGAAATTCACTATTAACTCTCTGTAGCCTTACTGGGATTGCACAGGAAGCCTCGCTGCAAGGTGAGAATTATTTACAATTGGAGAAAAACTTACATTTTTATATCTGAGCCACTCTGTCATTGTGAAACATTACCGCACGACATTGTACTAAACAAGTGATCAAAAACGAGCCCTGTGATATTTCAGACGGGATGTCAGCATCGGAGATACCACAGATTCTAAATGTCTTTGCCCCATATAGTGCTCTTTTTATACACAGCCGTGCTAGCAGGCTCCCCAAAATGAAGGATTCCTTAATGTATTCTAGTATATTACTCTAAATGGTTTCATCAGTCTTTGAAAAGTGAGAATATGTGCCATTTTATCATCTCTCCATAATGGAGGCTGGGTCTTTGCCAAAGGCCTCCAAAGCCATACAGGGGAAGGGGTGGGAGGGTGGTGGTGGGGTTTGTTGGAGGGAGTCAATCAGTGCCAATGAAGAACGGAGAGAGAGAGAGAGAGAGAGAGAGAGAGAGAGAGAGAGAGAAAGCAACCTTTTCCCCCCAACCAGCCTGCCATTTTCCCCAAGTTATTTGTTCGAATGCACTGCATCACTCTTTAAAACTCCTCATTAATCAATCCGGTCTTCTTATTATTTCTGTAAATGCAGCTGAGATTGCTAAATAAAAAGAGATTTCTCGTTCAGGGGAAGGGGGGGAAAAAGAACACTGAAATGAAACTGCATTCATTGGACCTTAAAATGTTTTGATGGCTTTTCAGAGGCACATTATATTTACATAGGAATGTGTCATTAACGTCAACGGCGAACCAGAAACTATTAAATTAATACAATGCTAAACTGAACAACCTTGAGAATTTGATTAGAGCCATTGTGAGTTTTAAAAATGCTCCATTCTTGGGTTAAAACAAAAGACTGATGCTTTCAGCTATGCTAATAATTCAGCTGTCAACTTTCATTGATGTATCTGACTGCTGCAGCTAGCATTTACATACTTTATATATAGCAAAATGTGTGTGTGTGTGTGTGGGGGGGGGGTCGGATCTATGCACGGAATCATAATAGAGCTCCGAAACAAACACGCAACTGTTTGTGTTTCATTTCAAATTAGCCGCTGTAATTTTCAAGAAGACTGCAGGCATTGTTTGCTTGGCAAAGTCATGTGTTTTGGAGCATTTTTAATTCTCCTATTATTGCGCTTGCCGGAGACGCAGCGTCTCTCCTTCACTGTTTCCAGCCGTGCCAAGTGCACTTAAACACTAGCGAATAATCTTAGCTCTGAGCTCATCTCTGCCTGAATATCAAACCCTCAATGATCTGCTTAGACTGTTTATTAAGCGAAATTGTGCTTTGTGTGTGTGTGTGTGTGTGTGTGTGTGTGTGTGTGTGTGTGTGTGTGTGTGTGTGTGTGTGTT
>JBCNYG010000014.1:6512311-6524596 GCA_039654305.1 Porochilus rendahli | reverse complement strand
TGGTGATGAATTGCATAATAACACCAGCATAATGCATTTTCTCGCGCTGCAGTGTTTTGAGGTGCTGAACTGGAAAAAGTCCTCCGTCTGTAAAATTTGAATAAACACGAGCAGAAGACAGGAGAATATCATCGGCTCCAGTAGAGTTTGTTGTGGCAGAAAAGACGAGATGGAGCCGCTTGTTAATGAAACACTTCTACTGATTCATCAGTCTTGTTCTTCAGCTGATTCTGTAATGTTTCAGACTGAACCGTATTCAGTCAGAGCTCTCGACTAGAACATCGACTAGCACCAGCGTAGCCTTGGTTTCAGGGTAATCAAGAGCCATGGCTTAGAACATACAACAAGCTTAAAGTAGTGTAACTGAAAGCCATAAGATCAAATACAGAAGAGAGTATAAATATAATCAGCCATCAATCATCTCAGTATAGTCCCACTATTTCTCACCAATAGCTATATGTTTTCTGCAGTAGCTTAGTGGTTAAGATTTTATGGGCCACAACCCAGACATGGCATTTCAATTAACTTGTACTTCTCCTTTGATCACAATTCTCTCTCTCTCTCTCTCTCTCTCTCTCTCTCTCTCTCAGAGTATCCTTTGAATCTATATACCAATCCAGCATCTTGACATAATATCATATACACTGTATACACTGGTAAACACAAACATTCACCAGCCAATCATGTGCCAGCTGTACAATGCATAACATCACGCAGATACAGGATGAGAGCTGAAATGAAAAGAAAAGGGTGAAACTTTTGTGTCATGGTGCCTGGTGTCAAGTATTCTCCTAAGACCCAAACTCGAATGTTATGTGCCTTGTAAGTTCTTCTCACTGTTCCTGTTTTTCAGCACCTCATAACTGTTGAACTTGATCAATCGATTCAAACAGAAAGAGGTTTATAAAAAGAGTAATATGCAACGGTCCTCATATGAGGATCCTATAAGGATATGGAAAATGTCACATTCTTTCATCAGTTATTTGCTGAAATGCTTCATCCTACTAAGGTTGCGGGATGCTGAAACCTTATCCCAGCCATCACTGGGCAAAGGTGAGGTACACCCTGAACAGCTCACCAAACACGTGCAGGAACAACACACACAACCATGCACACTGACACAGAAACACCCAGGACATTCTTGCTGTGAGGTGGACATGCTAGCCACTACGCCACTGTGCAGTACTAAGAGAAAAGGTGATGACCTCAAATGAGAATAGTGGGGTCATGAGAGTGTATATCAGAAAATGCTGCTCCCTTATTTGTTCTGCACCCAATAGTCTGTAGAGTTTATATATTTTCAGTGCCACTCTTCAGAGACGTGGTGAGCAGAAAAGTATCTCAGAATGCACTATCTTGGGGTAGTTGGACTACAGGAGCAAAGGTCTACATCGGATTCCACTCCTGTCAACCGAGAGAGGACAGACTGTGTACAGGACAGCTGAAATTTTAAAAATAATAATAATAAATAATAAATAAATAAATCTAATCATTCTTTTTTATGATCTCGAACTGATAGTTCTGTAAGTATTATAATCTACAATATCTACTCATCTACATACCACAAATATATATTTAGACATAAGATATGTCATAAATATCCCTCCATCCATTACCTAATGTATACTGCTTAACCAGAAGGATCCTGGGAAAAGCTAAGGCAGATATCACAAATATATTTAATCAAAAAGTGATTTTCAAATTTTTATTCAGGTCGCTTTGTGACCTTGTCTTGGCGTCTGCCTGCAAAGGTTAGATCATGTAATGAGCCAGTTCAACAAGTACAGCATTAAATACAGTAGGTCTGCATAAAGCTATCTACCAAACTAAGTGTGATTTTCTCACATTTGATGCTTTAAGTATGTGTTATAGTGAAATAGACCTAAATGGAAATGAAAATATGTGACACACCTCCTCCGTCTTAAGTGCCTCTCTGGTGGTTTTATGATAGTGCTGGACAGTACTGTGTAACACATTGGTCCAAAATGCCAAATAGTTCCCATGAATGTTTGTGAAACACTTTTATTACATAAAATTTGTGCATAATTTTAGAAATCATTAGAAAGTAAAGCATTACGTAAATGACCTGAACTTTATTTAACTTGCTTTTCTTATGTTAAGGAAACAAAATTGTTACTAAACTAAAAACGTTCGTCATGAATCATGAATCATGAATCAGGAATCATGTGTTTCAACAAGAAATGTGTTCATGTCACAGAACACTATATGTTTCTCCTGCGCGATATAGTATCATGCAAATTTACTCACTTTGACCTACAGTATGTGACCCTTGAAACTAGGTCAAGGTGACCGTTTCAGTAGGATTGTAGACCTTTACACTAAGTATAATTGGTATGAAAAATTTGTTCGGACCAAATTTGCACCCTCTAGAGTGTTAACAGGCATTTTAATTGAATTGACCACTACGACCTGGGTCAAAATGGGTCAAGGTCAGCCAGTTTCGATAGGCTGGTAGGGCATGCCATTGGGTAAGATTTTGATATGCATATAAATTTTTATTCACTTTGACCTCTGTGACCGTGAAAACAAGGATAACAGGTATGTGCATAGCCATATCTGGTATAAATATCATTAAAGCCTGTGGTAAATTTTACATATATGATTTTTTACATGACCATGTGCATATTTCATGTGGCCCCTGTGACCTTGAAATTAGGTCAAGGTGACCCAGTTTCAATAGACAGGTAGAACCTGCAGTAGAGAATATTTAACATAAATTTAAAATAAATCTGTTAAGAACCCGCACTGCTAGACTGTTAACAGCCTGTGAAAACATAGTATTCGCTTCACAGAGGATACAATAAGCTTACATGAAAAATGTGTGGGTTGAACAACATCCATAAGAAAGTGGTACAATTGCTGCAAGAAAAAAACATACTGTGATACTCAGTTGATGCATAACTGCAGTATGTACCTAACGTACTGTTGCCAAAAAAAAAAGAAAAAAAAAAACGTACAATACATATGGGCATATAAGGAGGTCCCATAGGCTTAAAATATGGCAATCCTGGGACTACTGAACACATCAGATGATACAAAAAAAAAGATATTTGTGGCTTAGTAGATCAGGCTCTTGGTTACTGATCAGAAAATCGGGGGTTCAAGCCCCAGTACCACCAACCTGCCAGCATTGGGCCCTTTAGCAAGGCCCTTAACCCTTCAACTGCTAAAAAGTGTAAGGGCATCTCCCAAATGCCATAAATGTAAATGTAAATGTAAATTGCACAGCAGCAAGATGCTGTAGGGCATTACGCAACACACCTAGGAAATAGACCTGACATCAAAAATTACATATGAATATGAGATGAATTCATCTACATATGAGATGAATTCTTTTTTAAAGCTTTATGACAAGGGGGTATGAAGAACAGGTAAGTTTCATACAACATGCCTACAACTGTCCTAGGAATCTGTCTAATTTTATGTCTTGAACCTGGTGCATAACCTGTTGTACAGCATATGTGACAGGGGCTTTAGACATTAACAGTCAAAGTTACATTTGTTTTGTAAAATTGCTTTAACATAGTATAGAAAATATAGGTATCTTCAAGAATCTACTCAGCAGGTCCTCTTTTAATTCCACTCCTTTTAAATTATACAGTATCTGTTTCTTCCATATGGTCTGCATTGGTAACATGTTGAATTCGTTTCCAGTGGGGGTTGGATTCTTCCAAGGCTGCCCTTTGTCACCGGTTCTGTTAAAAAATTTTATGGATAAAATTTTTTAGGCGCAGTCAAGGTGTTGAGGGGTTCTAGTTTGGTGGCCACAGGCTCTCGTCTCTGCTTTTTGCAGATGATGTCGTCCTTTTGGCTTCATCGAACCAGGAGCTTCAGCTCTTGTTGGCTGGTCTGGGAAAGCCCTGGCATCCCCCCGGAAGAGCTGGAGGAAGTGGCTGGGGAGAGGGACGTCTGGATCTCACTGCTTAGGCTGCTGCCCCTGTGACCATCAAAAAGATGAATGAATAATTGTTTTTCCCATATATGAATTTTAGTTTTTGCTTTTGGGATGAACACATTTTTGTGAAAATCAACTGTGGACGCCTTAAATAAAGTTAATTATGCCACTGTTTTCAGTCATTACACACCATAATTAGGCACATACAAATAAATTAGAGCAAGTCAACAGGGATGGAAACTTTTGAGCTTGCTAAAAAGGATAACTGCTGACGTAGACTCTGTTGCTGTCATATTTAGGTCAGGTTTTAACAGCTTTTCTTTCCTTAACAGAAAAATTAACACTGAATCCTGTTTTGTATTTAAACTTCACAAAAGAGGGATTTTTTTTTTTCAGCCAAAAACCAAGGGCGGGTGAATAAACCACTAGCCAGCTTTAAATTTGTAGTTGATCCTATTTCGATTTATTTTTAATTTGATATGCACATGTAAATAAATGTTTTCCAGCTTATTCATATAATTATCAGTGGCTTGATTTGCATTACTACTCATTTTTAGAAGCCCTGTGGCACTGCATCCATCGATGAACGGCAGGATCTAAATGTCACTAAAACTATTTTTACTACATGAATTAATTTGGTTTTACAAATAATACACATTCTTAATTACTAACCACATATGTGTAATAATTATTCATTCATTTTAGAATTTTATTTATTTACCAAACTGCTTATTCCTACTAGGGTCACCCTGACGTACACCCTGACAAGCTCACGAATCGCATGACCAACACACACACAACCATCTGCACTCACACTTACACCTAGGGGCAATTTGGAACAGGCAATTGAACAAATGTGCGTATCTTTGGACTGAGGGTAGAAACTGGAGTACCTGGAGAAAACCCATGCAAGCACAGGGGAAACTTGCGAATGCTACACAGAAATGCCCTTACAGAGCTGAAATCTTGTTAGCGTCTTTATTTACTCTTGATATGTTTAACTGTGAGTAGATAGCAGATATAGTATCACAAAGTTGTGTGTTCCTGATTATGAAACTGTACGAAAAAAATGCGGTTGAATTATAGTCCAAACATCAGGGTGTGGTGTTGTACCATGACACCTTCATACACCATATAAATATCAAATGTAAATTTGTGCTTTGCAAAAATCAGTAAAAGGGTGGCACGGTGGCGTTGTGGTTAGCAAATCCACTTTACAGCAAGAAGGTCCTGAGTTCGAGTCCCGAGCTTGGCGAGGATGTTCCTGTGTGGAGTTTGCATGGTCATACCGTGCTTACATGGGTTTCCCTTCACAATCCAAATATACGCACAGTAGGCTAACTGGCTGCTCCAAATTGCCCCTAGGCATTAAATTAAGTGTGAATGGTTGTGTGTGTGTATGTGTGTGTGTGTGTGTGTCTGTGTGTGTGTGTGTGTGTGTGCGTGCGTGTGTGTGTGTGTCTGTGTAAATAAATGAATGAAAACTCAGTTTGGGTTTGTTTACTTCCTCTGTCTGGTCAGCCTACGCATCCATTGAGTAATACAGATTTAAAACCTGTAGTACTACAGAACAGCATTTTTCTAATTGCCAGGAGTTGTCAAGTCATGATCATCTGTGACCTAAGGTCTAGACAGCAAAATGGGTACAGGGGCTGGCATACGCTCACTCCAATGTACCTTTGACTTACAGTAGCTGATCACAGGCATGTTGATCTCATGTATGTTAAAGAGGGTAGATAGCACTTTTGCATTTTGCCTGGGTTGGGCCACCTAGTAGGTGGGAGAAAATAGGGAAGAATCCAAGTCAATCAGTGTAAATTTTCTTTTGCAGTCAGGGAAATGCTACATATATCCACTCTTGACACATTCAGTTTCTGAGTTAATTAGAATACTGCTGATGACACAATCCCACCTTACCTGCAGTTAGGGTATAAGCTAAAATTGTAAACATGCAATCTTAAACATCTCCTCTTCACACACACCCACGTCCACATACATGGTTACATATATCACACCATGACACATGTTGAGTCACGGCTTGAAACACGCACACACACAGTGACTGGCAGGACACCCACGCAGCCTGGCAGGAGAGCAGAGTGTTAAATGTGGGAAGTCCTAACGACGGAAGACCTCCAGTGGACGAAAAGGAACCTCCAGGATGGAGCCAATGTGAGCGAAATCACAATCGTCGTCATCCCTTCGCAACAGGGAGAAAGCAGCATGGCCACTTTCTCCCAGCGGCTGGTGAGCAGGGACAACACGGCCCGAGCCATCTGCTGCGGCTCCCGTTAATATTTCTAATGATGTCGCCATATGCGTGACATAACAGCTTATAAGCATTAGCAGAAGAGTCGTGCTAAGAGTTGTGACACGTGAGGATGTAAATCTGTGCCATATCACGGTTGGCACTTTAGTGTGGAACCACATATTATAACGCTATGCACCATGGACTACAATGACATGCTTATGAGAGTAAACAGCGGGCTTTATGGCAAGTAATTCAGATTATGTGTAAAACACAAGGTCACTCATCATTCTAGCTTTCAGATGCAGCTGACGAGTTGTAGCTTTTACCTGTGCAGCATGACAGATCAGACAGCTCAGACAGTCCTAAATTAATGTCACCAACTGGAGAGCACCTTTAAATCAATCACCAGCCTGTTTTTTTTTTTTTTTTTTTTTTTTTAGCTCAGCTCTGAATGAAGTCCTACTGCATACATCCTTACTCTCTTTCCCAACCACACACACACCGAGGGTGGAGCAGATGATGTTTAGCTGTGGTAATTTGAATATATTTTTGGGTCAATCGTGTGCTCGAGAGAGACACTTCCACGCCTTCCATGTGCAGAACAATTTAAATTTTTCATACTCCATTTAAATATATGGGCCACCCTGTTGGCAATCTCACAATGCCAAAAGCTCCTCTGATTTATGAGAGCGAAACAAAAGCCTGGCATCCAGGGCTCATATCTGCTCTTACCTCCCTGCCTGGTGTTATCTTTAAACCATTTCACCTTAAGAAAGAATCAATAAAAACAATTATGAGAGCCAGAGGAGCCCGCTGATTGCACATGGCTCACTCCCTCTGTGTGTCTGCTATTTTCATTCTTCCTCTTACCACTATTTTTTTGCAATTTTCCCTCTCTCTTTCTCTCTCTCTCTCTCTCATCCTCTCTTTCTCCTTGGCGACTCACAGGGTATAGCATAATATTTAATTACGCTTTATAATTTATGCAGGTTATCAAAATTGTGAGAGCATCATTTTATGTACATTGTGCAAATTGCTTTTTTCCCCCTCTCATTTTTTATTTTTTTTTGCCAGGGTTGGGGTGTGTTCGGGTGGGTATGGAGGGAAGGGGGGGGTTTGCATTTTTTTTTTTGCAGGCATAGACAAAGATATTGAAGTCGGGTGCAAATGTGAAATGAATAAACAGGTTGGATCTCTTCTTCAAGGGCCTAAATGAGATCTGTAGGAAATAATTTAAACCAGCGATAGGACCATTCATCATGAGGAGGAAAAGAAAGAGAGAGCAAGAGAGTGGTGCCCCTGGCCCTGGCGGCTGCAGCCAGCATTCTGCCACCATGAAAGAGCCATTACATACTGAACGAGAGAGGGAGAGAAAGAAAGAGAGAGATCTGTCTCTCATCCATGATTAAGAAAGACTGGATGTGTGCCTCTTTGAATGAAGGTGAACCATTTTTTTAAAGGTAATAATAAGAAAAAGAAACCCAGAGGGATTCAAATTCACTGTTTGGCATCATTATGCAAATGTTTAAGACTTGGAGAACAACTAACTAAGTACACTTTGACCTGCATCTACATAAAACAAAACAAAACAAAAAAATTAAAGGAAAATATTTCACCCTAACATGTGACCTTAACACACATAGTGGCAATTGTACAGCAACTTTGTTCAAAGCACACATATATCACAATATGCTTGTCAAACTGCCACTAGTGTGTGTGTGTGTGTGTGTGTGTGTGTGTGTGTGTGTGTGTGTGTGTGTGTGTGTGTATGAACGGTGCACCTGCGTCCATGTTTCATAGCAACCACAGCTGTTTCTGTCCAGACCAGGTGTGTCGGATTCAGGAGGCTCTATCATTAGCAATGCTAATGACGCGCATCTCCATACCTCACTATATAATTAGGGATAAAGTTGACATGCAGTAGGCAGCAGCCTTTTGCACTTTACTGTGTTGCCTGTGTAACGTTGCTATCACAAGGAAACAGCCCTGTATTACCCAGCAGAACTTTTCTTGAGAGGTAAAAGGAAAATGCTTCCTGTTTGTCATGATCAAGCCTCCTCACTGCAATTTTTTTTTTTTTTTAGTTTGATCTGTAGGTGTATGCAGGCAGGCCTGTCAGCTTTCAATGAAAGTTGCTTCTAATCTAAAAATATACTGTCATATCATATAACGTCACCAGTGGCGTAGTATGGTTACTAATTCAAATGTTAAAACAGAAATATCCACACCCTATACGGGTGTCTATTTCCCAGTACATGTGGAAGTTAGGTGAGTCGTCTGATAACGGTGCACTGGTGATATAATAATTTCCACCAAATAATGCAAGGAGAGCTTTAAGGATGATGTGAGTTTTTACTCTGTATTTGGTGTTATGTGAAGAGACCTAAAATAAATCTGTACAGGTTTTCCCTTATACTTGATGGGAAAGTTATCCTACGCAACTGTTGTCGATCATCGCGCTGTATGATCCTGTAAAGACACAATTCCAGGTAGACCAAATTTATTCCAAAGAGTGCACCACTGCATCGCATCTGTGAAGGTTCTCAGCCATCCAGGTCAAGGTACATTGTAGGTGCTTAATGAAAATAGTTCACCTATCATCTGAAGAGCTTCTTCAGTTCTGAGACTACTTACTTTTTTTTTGTTGTAACATAAACAACATATTGTTGTTAAAACAACATATTCATGTTAAAATAAAGAGCCACTCTTAAAGTGCAAAGTACCTCTGCCAGGTACAAATGGATTATTATATCTTGGCATCGTTATAATGAAATGTCTCCTCCTGGTGGTTGGTGGATGAACATTTTTTTCCCCAAAATATAAAAAATATATTAAGCATTTAATTGGATTTCTGGGGTAAAAAAAAATTACATGATCCCATGCATGGATCACATAAACTTTAATGGGTTCTTTCCAGGCCCCACCCTTCCACCAAGTTTGATGAAAATTAGATCAGTAGTTTCTGTGTAATCCTCTTTAAAATAAATATCCTTTAATTTAATAAATGTTTGTTGTTGTTTTGTTTGTTTTTTTAAATAAATATCTGCTCCAGAATGTTATAGGCTTTTGCCAGACCCATACCTCGTTCCTCCACAAGTTTGGTGAAACTTGGTTTAGTAGTTTTTGCAATATCCTGATAACAGGTAAACAAACAAGCAAGCAATCTTGTTGTGGATTTTTTTTTTTTGTGCTGTAATGGTTATTTTAATCTTAATCTTTTGCTTACCAAACCCCTTATTGTTCTGGATTCAGTTAAGAGCAACTTCACATTTTACAGTGCATCTTCTTCAAGGTAGTAGCTGGGCACTGCAGAGCACCATATTCATTGAATTTTCAAATTCAAATTTTATTTGTCACATGCACATTATACTCAGTACAATATGTAGTGAAATGCTTAGTACAACTGTCCAGAAATGTGAAGAATTTACTACTAATAGCAAAAAGTAAAGAAAAATAACAATAAAATGATAAATATTAAATAAAAATAGAGAAAAAAGAAAATATATAGAATAAAATAAAATATAGAATAGTGTTCCATAAAATATATGGATGGTGTTCCAGTGTCTGTTTCTTGTCCATGTATCACTGTATAGATCAAACCTAGCAAGCATAATCAAGAAAAATGGATTGGATGGTTATCCCATGACTGTCTCATATCGGTGCATCGCTGAATAGACTAACCCATTGACTCCATACTGGATGATTGTCCGAGTTGATGCTTATTGGCTGTTATGTATTGCTGAGTTACATGATGACTGCTGTCAAGGACCCTGAACAGCTTGCAGTCCATCATAACTCAAACACAAGCACAACCATTCACACTCACACCTAGTGGCAATTTGGAACTTCCTATTAGCCTAAACCGGCGTACCCAGGGGATACATACGCAAGGAAAGGAAGCACATGCCACACAGAAACACCTTTGCCAAGCCTGGGACTCAAACCTAGGACCTTCTTGCTGTAAGGCGGTTGAGCTAACCACTGTGCCACCTTGAACTATCCATGACATCATAAATAAACACAATCTGCAAAGACCTTATGGGGAGCTCCACCTTTAAGCAGTGCATATATCAACATATTAGTGCTTCTCCCAGGAACACAGAGTATAAGGTAAAATTTCTCACTGGATGGTGCATCACGTTATCACATGGAAACACTTACACACTCATTCACACCAATTAACCCAATGGCCTTTTTAAAAATGTATTTATTTATTTATTTTTGGATGTGGGAAGAAACGAGAAACATTAACAAACCAGCATTAAGGATCAGATCCTGGACAACCTGGTGAACCATTCATGAACATGGTGGTGCCATTGTAAAAACACCTCACAATAATATGACCGTAAGGCTGTGTGATTTTTTTTTTCTATATTTCTCCTGTGTGTGTGTGTGTGTGTGTGTGTGTGTGTGTGTGTGTGTGTGTGTGTGTGTCACTGACTCTAGGGCAGTCTGGTGTCTGGGGTTTTTAAATGTCAATGACCTGAGGGCCCGGCACTCAGACTGACATTCCAAATGCACACATACACACGTGCGCATGCACACACACACACACACACATACGCGCATGCATCAGTCAGACGTTCTGATACTGCTTACTGACTGATAACACTCCTTCATTCATCACACTAATGAATCGCACCAAATTCATCATCTATCTCGATGCACTTTTAGCACAGGATGTACAGCCTTCCTCTTCCAGGATGAAACACTTCTTTGTGCGTCCAGCTTTGGCTCCAGTCTGATAGATGTCACAGGTGTGTGTCTGTGTTGTAAAACTGGACAGGTTTCTTCTTCGTGTCATATTCCGTTGGCTGATACGCATCCATCCCTAGCTGCTACACTTACTGATGTGCCACTGGCATTTTCATGGGTAGGACTTACAGTATTATGTAATTTTGGATAAGTGTGCAAGAAACCGTATACCTCTGCTTCTTATTCACCTTCTTTAACAGTATAATGACAGGTGTGTGTACTTTTCTCTTGCACGTTGAGATGAGCAGAAACAGTGACAGCACGAGCAGAGGAAAAAAGATCAGGAGCAATAAAGCAGCATAGTGATGATGCCTAGCGAATGGGAACACGAAGTAAAACAGCATGAGCACACAGCTAGCGATGACTTCTTAGCGGGGCTAACCAGGCCCAGTTTACCTTTATTTATATTCCTCTGCACACACAAAGACACAGAGGCAAAGAGATTAAGAAAAAGAGACATGCATCCTTTTCACTTTAATGTGGATCCTAATGTTAGAAAATAACTTGTAAAGGTTAAGTTTGAAAATGAGACATCTTTAGGGGAGCTGATGTGAAAAGAAGCCAGTGCATTACTAGGTTCTAGACCATTGAAAGCAAATGATTTAAACAATAACGCAACATCAAAAGGAAAGTCTAATATCTTCGTATTATCTGTACCTCTTATCCTGCTTATGTCTCAGAGCGGCTGGAGCCCATCTCAGCCGACTGTGGGTAAGGCGGGGTACACCCTGAACAGCTCACCAGAGCTTCACAGTCAACACAAACAAACCACTATTTACGTTCACATTCACATCCGGGGGAAATTTGAAATAGTAAGTTTGCCCTATGTGCAAGTCTTTGGACTGTAGGAGGAAACCAGTAAACCCAGAGGAAACCCATGCAAGCATGAGGAGCACATAACTTCCATAACAGCACATCAATCCATTCGCTGAGACCTGTACAGCAGATGTGGCACATAATTTAAGTAATTTCTTTTGGATTGCAAATGCATAATTTATCAAGGAAATGCAAAAAAGAGTTTATATGCTAAAGTTTATGGAAGACACATTTCATTAATATTTACGGAAGGACACTCCAATTTTAATAAACTATTCTTCACAGGAGTCACAAAAAAAGCTCGAGTTATTTCTCTCTACCTTGGTATGCTGTCTATTTTTGTATGTTTTATATAAAGCATTACGCTCGTCGCCTGTTGCCTTTTAGCTGGCACATTAAACTAGCTGTCACTGGTGGACATTCCAGGCTTTGACTGCTGAGGTATTCCCCTTGTACTGAATATTCATTCTTTCATTCATTTTCTGAACTGCTTATTCCTAATTAGGGTCACAGGGAGGCTGGTGCCCATCTCAGCCGACTCTGGGCG
>JBCNYG010000014.1:6482585-6503276 GCA_039654305.1 Porochilus rendahli | reverse complement strand
CCACGCAAGCACAGGGAGAACATGCAAACTCCACACAGAAACGCCCGAGCTGGGAATCGAACCCAGGACCTTCTTGCACCGTGCTGCCCTATAACACACATCATAACAGGAATCAGTATATACTCCATCGGAACAGTACGATCTGATTGATCCACAATCTCAAGATTAAAAATCATTATTCTCTGTGGACAATGCTTAAATCAAAACAACAGACTATTTAAAGCTTGTCACGACCACTTGAAGCAGGTTGTTATCATTGTCATGCTTTAAAATGGAAAAATAAACCAGTTTGTTTTTCTTTGTGTGGTTTAACTTTCATTTTCTTACTTTTGTTTCATTTTCTGGATGAGTAATATAAACAGTCTGGAACGATTGCCATTAGCTACAGCACTACATCGGCTCAAATGCACAGCTCTATTCATGTCACATAGTTACTGTTAAAACACGTTAATATAAATGATAGGAATCTAGTATAGGTTTGGTTTTCATTGTTTCTACTTATCATATGGTGAAAGTTAATGAGAATCTGTAAAGAAAGTTTAAGAAACTTTCACATTCACCTGTCTATCATGATATTTTTTTTAAAAAATCTAACTTTAGTGTGCTTTCTACTGCTCGTGTTCTCCTGTAGTATATACTGAAGCAATTACGCAGTTCAGACTCAGTCGAATTAAACATTCCCCCCGACACTCCTTTTTGGAGACTATTCAGCAACATCCACCTTGCCTTCTGTGCGTAATTGTTACTTAACCTGCTTCACAAACAACTTTAAAAGTAACTTGATACAGATAAAAAAATATATATAATGTAGTTTATTAAAAAGCTCTCATAAGAGTTGGTATATTGCTGTGGTATAAGACATTGCAAGACACATCAGGCTTCATCACACCACATCTTCCTCGATTATTTATTAATCTATTCATCTATCTCTCTTTTATTATTATTATTATTATTATTATTATTACTATTATTATTATTATTATTATTACTATGATTATTGTTTTTGTTGTTGTTGTTGTTGGTTACACATTATTTGCAAAAATGTCTACAAATTTTAATGACACTAAACCCAAGTTGGGAAATGTATGTGAATAATGTTCTGGGGGTTTGGTGTGTAAACACTAAGAGAGAACAGAAAATAAATTAAGATATTTTTAAAAGATTTTTAAAAGAATGAAGAAACAGTCATCATTAGAACCCAACAATAGAACATAAATGACAAATTGAATGACGAGTCAAGACAGATGGAAAATGACAGAGAGATTGACAGAAAAATAGAGGAACAATGTGGTGAGTCAGAGAGCAGAAGACTGTAGATGGGGTCACAGAAACAGAGACAGAAAAGGAACGGTTTGTGTCAGACTCTGGCCTGAGAGAGCTCAGCAGCCTTCCAGAGCGCCTGAGGGGCTTCTGAGCCTTTTCTCCCTCTCTCTATCCCTCTCTCTTGCTCTCTCCATGTCTTCCTTTACCAGACTGAGGCCCAAATTCCACAACTCAATGAGAGACAGGGACGGGGGGGTAGGGGGCTCAGCATTCCTTCATCCGCCCAGTGCCGGGCCGCCGCTGCAACAAAGGAGCCATTGAGGGGCGCCCTGCTTTAAAAGTTGAAGTGTATGTCTAATTTTGGTCAAAGTTCATTAGAGAGCACAAAAGCAGCAGCTCGCTCCGAACATGAGGACAGTGACAGAGGCAAGTGCTCCATGCCAGGCCTGATATGAAGGACAGGGGGACTAAAAAGCACTCCTTAAGAAGGCAACAAAAAAGGAGGCAGAGGAAACAGTAGAGGATGTAGACAGGAGAGAGCTGGGAGAAAAAGAAGACAAGAGGGTCCAAGTTTTCATATTGAAATGCACCACAGCTTTAATGCTGCTATGTCAATGTTTATTAATGTGACCGGATAACCTTGCAGACAGCAATATTTGAATTTAATATCAAGAAGTAAAGGAGCTAATATCTTGGAAAAAGAGTGAATTAAAATAATTTGACTTGCATTTATTTATTTGTTTGTTTTTTATATCAGACATTTAATCTTATATTATAGATATGGCGCAGTTTAAATTCAAAGCAGGACAAGCTGCATGTCGATGAACTGATTTCACAATGTCTAATATTATTAATGAAAAAAATAAAGTGTTTCTGTATTGAATGCATTTTTAAAGGCATTTGTACAGTGCTCCAGAGGAGAGGCTGCCAGTAGAGATGGCCTGTAATTGCTGAAGCCAGTCCTAGTGTTGTAAATGGATATTGGAGATTAGATCTCCCAACTGGAGAGGCATGTCATTTTCCTATTTTTCCTCCTATTGATTTTGCTTGCTTTTATTCTGTTATGGCCTATGCAGTTAACCCATTCACTCCTGGCAGAAACAGCAGCTTCATATAAGCCTTCTTGTCATGTCCTTTATAAGCCAATTAACTAACACATAACACCTAACACCTAACTAACACTTAAGTGTGATAACACTTACTAAACAACTGGGTGACACCAACAAATTTCCTTCTATCCTGTTTTTAACCCATCTTTGCTGCTCAAATGCTCAGATCAAATGTTAAAAGGGCAGTGTTGTGGCTGTTTAAAGAAAATAACCTAAATTACATAAATGGGGTTATCAAAGGCATACGCGTTTACATAGAGAGATTTGGTTTACATAGGATTCTAGCAGCGGTGGGAATTAACGCATTAAGCGTTCATCCGTTATAACAAAGCAAACTTTTGCATTAACGTGTTAATACGCTATTACTTATAAAAATTAACGCTAATTGTATTCATTCTTCATTAGTCCTTTAATTGCCATGACCGCTAATAATTTCGCTGGCTACTGTCTCCTTGATTAGCGCGGATGCATTGCCTGGATACACTGCACTCTGCTGACTGACCATAGAGGCGGGTATGGGCCGCTATTATCAGGCAGGACTCCTCCTGGTGACATCACACACCAGTTTAGCCCATATGTGCAGGCAATAGAATTAAAATCTCATCCAGCCAATCACAGTCCTTCTACAGTAATTTTCTAATTTTGTGCAGAGCTGTTCTCTGTGCGGCGCTATATTTCCAGCGTCGTGGTCTGTAAATACAGCACATTTTTTCTAAATTAGCAAATATGCTTGCGTATAATTAAAAATAGTAATAACTATTCTTTTTTAAAATGCATAGATTATTCTAACAGAGGTTTTTTTGTGATGTTACAAGCCAGACAGATCACAGGTCTACAGAATGTAGAGTCTCCCTCGATTTCAAGAAAAGAAAGCACTAAAAACAGTCAGCACTGATCAGATTTTCATTGTAAGCAAACTGCTGTTTATGCTACAATTATGAAACTTTCACAGAACCTAAATAAACTTCTCTTTAATCACTGTAAATCACGATCATTTGTTGATGTCAGCACAATTTCTACATGTGAAAAAAATTATGTGGTAAATTAGCTTAGCTATCAAATTTGATATGAGCAGAATAAATAACAAGTAGCAGATTATCAGATTACCTTATTAATAATACTTTAAGCTAATTCACAACAGTGTTAGCAGAATAACTTAAATAAGATTAATGGTTAAAAGAAATTATAAAAAAAATTATATTTTATTAACTTGCCCAACTTTGGATACCAGAATATGGTTTGCACAATTTCAATCTCCGAAAACTGTTCAGACCAACACGATTCCAAAAAGTCCTTGGTTCAATCCATTTCCATCCTCGCCAGGTTAGAAAACTTTTTTGTATCTGTAAAGTAAAAGGCTATTTAACAAACACAGACTAACATTCTGGACATTGGTTGCATATGACTTCTGGGTAACTGACTTTGGGTACAGATCATGACACAGCTCCTTTAAGAGATGGCAATCAGAAAGTGGGTACAGTAATGTAAAGCTAACTGTTCTAACTGTATTAGTAGATAGCATTGCACCTCCATTATGTCTCACTGCACATTTTCCGACACCCCTTCTTCCCTGCTGCGTGCATGCTCTGACATGGAAGCCATGTGTGCTTATGTCCAATCTCCTAATCAATAGTGAAGGCTTCCAATTAGCCAGGGCCTGGATGCCTCGCATGGCTCCCCAACACTACAACCATGTGCTTCTTTTTCTTCTCTCATTAGCCTGCCTTATGTGCGTGTATGATTTTATGTGCAGTATAATCCATAAAGATGCATGCTTGAAATGCAAGGAATACCAACTTAATGCTACCTAACACATATGTATGTGTGCACACACAAACACACACCCAATAGCTGTGTTTCCTTCATGCTCCTGTTGTAGTGCCACAGGCTTAGTTTGGGCGTCTCGTCTGGTGAATTATTTCCTCTTGCTGTAGGGAATGTCAGTATGTTGATAGCACTAAATTTACATCCTTGGTTTGACTGCAGGGTATGTGAGAGTGTGTGTATACACAGAGTAGTGAATGAGTCTTGCGTATATATGGTAATGTCAAGTTCGGCAACCCTGAAAAGACTAAAGCCTCAGTGCTGTGTTTTAGCAACATAAACATGCACTCAACCGACACCGGCATGGTGATTAAAACCACACACTTTGCTTATCCCTCTTACAGAACTCCTAACATAAGTTCACTCAAGGCATTCAAAATCTCCCTGAAAAGAAATCGCTTGCCTTAAAAACCACTGTACAGTCGGGCAGATCTGAGGATTGATCCTGAAGCCATTATGTGAGGAATTGCCAACTCCTCTGACCACCACTGAAAAGAATAACAGCATTGCTTCTGTAAGGTGAACCTCTCGCATCCGAGCTTATCTCGCAGCACTCGCCCTTTCTCCATCCTCTGCGTTATTTTTACGTTCCCTTGGTGCCCGGAGATAACGCGTCGTCAATATTTAATGGACATGCTCCAACGAGAGCGTGGTGGCGACAGCGAGTGAATGATATTTTGCTGTCAGCAGCCTATCTGATCAGCCGTTGGCCACAGGGACGTGAGCTGAGCGGACTCGGCTAATTCTTTTAGAGGCGGAGGAGGACCACAGGGCACCACAGAAGCCTTGTCTCCAATGCAGTCACCCCTCAAGAGTTTCGCCAATCAGTCCCACTCCATAAACTTAAACTAGCATTGGGTTAATGAAAACAAATGGCTTATCAAGCTCTAGACAAACCAATTTCAGACATTCATCATGGTCCTTGTAGGTCTCTGCAATCCCATCAAGTCTGTCACTCTTGCCACTCACGCCCATGTCTCTACTCCCACGTGACGGCTTTCCACTTCTCTGTTAAAGCCTCATAAAGACTCGATCATCTGATAGACAGGCCTCTACGCTGATGACACCAACACCCAATGCAATACAGAGTGTGCTAGATGCAATTTAACAGCAATTTGGTGACAAAGTTTGCGCAAACATGGCGGATATGTTACTTTGCAGGTTGACAGAATGGTAAATGTTGCAGCCCGTGGATCAGCTAAGAGATTGCATTAAGCAAAGTCTCTGCTGAGGCGTTTAGTGGTTTACCGTGCGCCAAGGAATTTAACTTCTGTGCTGCAGTGATGGAGAACGGCAGTGCAGTTTACTGTACCTGGCAAAGCTGGGAGAGCTCATAAGTAAGCAAGCAGGCGGCTGATGTGGTGTGTGAAGTGAGTGACAGACAGGTGACTGGCTAAATTGGAGAACTGAGAAGGAATTATGGACTGCTGCCAGATTCTAAGGAGAGGGAGAAGGAGAGCAAAAAGAGACAGAGAGGAATGAAAAACAAGGGGAACATATCCAATATAACCTATAATGTTTAGTCGAGAACATCAGCATGCCATTATATTATAACCCACATACACACATGCAATGCGGTGCAACTCCCTTGATTTGTTAAACCACCCAGGAAGGCGTAGTAGTTAGCACTCTCATCTCACACCAAGAAGGTCCTGGATTCGAGCCCCGTGGTTAGCATGAGGGCATTTCTGTGTTGAGTCCGCATGTTCTCCCCGTGCTTGCGTGGGATTCTTCTGGATACTCCAGTTTACTCCCACAGTCCAATGACATGTACATTAGGCTAACTGGGAATTCCAAATTGCCCCCAGCTGTAAATGTGAGTGTGAATGGATGTTTCTTTATAGAGAACAGGTTCTCCAGGGGGCTCGCAACCCTATCTGGTAAAAACATACATTGTAATCGAAATATTGAAGGTGGCCCAATTCATCATAGGTGCGCAATGGGAAGTAAGTGAGACCCAAAGGCAAGGAAGTACATTATACACACTGCTAATGTTTAAACTGTAGCGCAGCTCAGCTCTTTGGAGGTCAGCTAAATGAAGACCTCCCCTCTAATTCTGGACCCCTAGAGAGCGGAAGCGAATGTGGTGGGTGCTTTCATCAATCATCATTAAGCGAGACTGACTGTCATTGCTGCCCCTGGATCTCACAAACCCATCACACAGGGATCTTTCATAGATCTCTGCCTCCTAAAATCACTGCTGCTAGCCATACTCTTTACTTATACAAAAGTAAGTGAAACCCTGAAAACCAGTTCTGACACAACCAGCCATAGACTCTTTGCTTCAAAACGGAGAAAGCAGCTGTCAAATTTAAAGTACACTTGCAATATGATACGTGGAACAGAATGCATTTAATGCTTCAAAATGAGTCCAAAAGTCTATGAGTCCATGAGCCGTCTGCCAAGAATTGTATTAATTTTATCAGTTATGAAAAATGAATGCACTTTGTCAGATTATATTTATCAAACAAGATTACATCATTTCTCACTCAATGAGAAAAAAAAGAAAAGTTTATTGTTCATATTATTTACCGAAAAGTATTCGAGTTTTGGTGGGTTTCTCTGTCTCAATGATCATATGTTAGTCATTAACAATCATTATTAATTCATTAAATATGCCATTTATGGAGTCATAACATCTAAAATGTACTGGGGCAGGATGACATTGCCTGGTCCACATCCAGTCATCAACTGTCCAGTTTCGCTGAGCCTGGGCCTACTGTAGGCTCAGATTCTTGTTCTTATAACTGATGTGTCATGGTTAGCACATCCATCTCACAGCAAGAAGGTCCTGGGTTCGAGTCCTGGGCTTGGCCATTTTCGACCCATGTTTGCATGGGTTTCCTCTGGGTACTCCGGTGTCCTCCGAGAGTCCGATAACCGTAATAGGTTTAAGCAGTTCAGCAAATGAATAAATGAATGAATGAATGAAACGGATGTGGTTTTCTGTTGTTGCAGCTCATCTGCCTCAAGGTTCGATGTGTGATGTGTTCTGAGATGCTTTTTTGTTAACCACGGTTTTAAAGAGTGTTAGTGGAGATACTGAGGTCAGCATCAAACAGTCCGGTCATTTTCTGACCACTCGGCTCAACAAGGCACAACAAATAAACTACAGTAAAACATACAGCTACCTCTTACTTAATGTTTATTTTGCTGTGCATGAAATTCTACAGAGAACAACAATTTCTGAAATACTCAAACCAACTTCTCTGACCATCAACGACCGTACCAAAGTTCTGGAGATCACTCTACTATATTTATATACACTTAAATTCCCTATATTGAAGCTTGCCTTGATTTTTAAATAATGTATTGTTTTAGAAGTTGTACTGAATTAAATTTGGAATTACATTCTAATAAATGATTAAACAAAATCACCTGCTGGATCGTTCGCCATCGGAGGCCTATAACTGAGTTGGAGAAGCCATTTGTGAGGAGAGTTGTCAAGAGCAGGGTGTGTGCGCTCCTGTGTGACCTGTGAGCTGGTAGTGGGTTTGGGATTCGTGTTCTTTAATAGGTTTCCCCCACTCCTCCTCCCGCCTGGCCTGAGTGTTAAGAGGAAACAATGGCTAATTACAGAATAAGGTTAGTGAGAATGGGACAAGTGGGACGCCCCCCTTCCCCTGTTCTTAATGAGCTCTGGGTCTGACCTTGTACAGCCGACGCACCCTGGCACAACCCTGAGCTCCATACATATCAGTGAGACACACACGCTCGCATGCAGAGAAACCCGCTCCGACTGCGCAGGCATGTGAAAGAGGAGGTATTAGCAGTACATATGACAGGTATTATTCATTCTACTTAAAACATTTTTTTATTATATGTATATTCTGGAAGGGTAGATTTATATACAGGGCCCTCACATTGAAGGCCCTGAATCATAGATATCATGATAAAACTCAGCATACATATGATAAATTACTGGCACCTTCAGCTCACTGACTTACTTACTACACAGAATTAGATTTTCAAAACTGGCAGAAATCCATAATCAGCACTGAATATCTTTTCATTTGGCCGCTGCAGCAACAAAATTTACAGCTGCCTCTGTGGCTGTACCTGTAAAATTTACTGTGTTGCAGTAAGGATAGTTGTACTGAGGATGAGGATTACTTAAACACTGCGTATTATATTGAACATACTGCACAGCGATCAGTACGGCACCCTAAGTGAAACAAGTGATGTAATAAAACTAGAAACTATTTAAGTGCTTTAAAAATTTCCTTTTAAAAGCATGAAATGAATACTGAAGCACTGTGGATCAATAAAACACCTTCTTCACATCAAGGTACATTCTCCATCTTATAAACATACCACATAATGTATACATAATTCACATACAATATAAAATCAATCCCATACTATAAGAAAAATACAAGTATTCCCATTTGTATATGGAAATTCGAGGTGTCTTAACCATTACAGTAATACACTGCAAGCTTTTAGAATTGACTACACCAACGATTCAGTCGCATTTATTTGCAAATAAATGCCACTGAAATATAACATCAAAATTGCAATTTTACACTTAAATTAATCAGTTTGTCTCTGTATCAGGCTAGCGATGTGTTCAATTTGCAGCTTGCTCATTTCCCCTGGTCTCTATGTGCCTGGATGTGTATGTGTGGAGGTAAAGTGGGGGAAAATGTGAGCAGAACTGTCGAACAGTTAATAGTAGCACTGCAATAACAATAAAATGTCATCAATCTGCGGTGCCTCCTGCTTCTGTCACACCAAGTTTGTACAGATTAATGATATTAGGCCCGAGTAGCAGGCAGACCTCTTAAAGGCGCAGTGTCCCTAACAAACAAACAATGCTAACGGGAAGGGAGGGAGCGCTGGATAAAAAAGGGAGGAGGGAAAGGGGGGGAGGGAAGGATGGCACAGCCCTCGCCAGTCGCTGGGCTAGAAGCAGATGGCATGATGGAGGCAGGAGAAAGAAAGAGAGGGAGAAAGAGATGGAGAGTGAGAGTGAGAGAGAGAGAGACAGGGAGACATGGAGACAGGGCTGGCTGGAGCCATCTGATGGACTGATATCGGGGGGGGTGGCTGGAAGAGAAGAAAACAGCCGTCAGATGACTGTTCAATTAAAGAGGGCACTTCAGGGTGGTAAGAGGCAAAAGAAAAGAGAGCGAAAGAGAGGAAAACAGAGATATGTGAGAGGATTAAAGAGAGAGTGAAGAGAAGACACTTGAGGATTGTGTGTAACAGATTACTGGAAGTGGGTAGACAAAACACACGGTGCTCATGTTACCACAATAAAATATACATGCGTGCACACGCAGCGCTATGCGAAGGTGTTTGCGGCAGCAGCATGTTTGTGCTTTCATCCATCTGTGTGCCTGGTGGTGACATATCAGCTGAGCGCCTCAATCAATGACAGGCTCTGGGGGTGCGGAGAGCTTTTTACCCCACGTGAGTCTCCGATCTCGTTTCTAATTCAGTCCCAGCGGCACTAATGCCAGCCACCGGCTCCACTGCACAATCTGCTCTGGGAAAGAGCAGAGCCCAGAGTTGCCACCACTGCCTTCTTAGCACTCTGCTAGCTTAGCTTTCCTTTATCCACCTGCTCCCACTTCTGCTCCCTCCATCACTATAACAGCGCAACAGGATCCCTCCTCTCACCACAGTTTATTTATGGGTGTCAGGGGCTTGTGCTATTTGCAATAACCAGGATTGCTTCCAATCATGCTTGCTAAAAAAAAAAAAAACTCCTGTCCCAATTCAATTTCATTTTTCATTGGACAGCTGTAATTGAAATTAAGCAAACCGATTCTGTGGTGCTCGTCTGGCGATGCTAACTCGTGATGGGTGCATTGTTATGGCGCTAAGTGCCCACAGTAGGTCTGCTATTAGAGCAGTGTTGGTTTAAAAGCAGCCTTCCAAATATTGCTGTCTCAGTAGCAATAAGAAAGTAGATCTGCTGGTGTCTTGCTGTTCTGTTTAAGCAAAGTTGTGCTTATTGCTGTAACAGCTCTCCGAAGTGCACGTAAACAGGTGTGAAAATGGAATCACGAGTTCACGCTGAAGGTGACTAACTTTAACCCCCTGTTTTTTTCTTCCCTGCTCGCTCTTTCTCTCTCCACACAAGCCGAATTAAGGAACACATCAGAGTTAGCATGCTGAGTTTAATGGCACAGATCCGAGTGCGTTCTCCCCACAGGTTGGCCTCAACACGGCTATTTCTCCAACTGCACCACCATTAGATTTTTATGATAAGGAATTAGGGCCGTCCTGTTATTGCACAGGGGGTTTATATAGGTCCTCGTAGGACAACGTGGATGAGGAGGCTTGTGCTCGTGGTACTGCCAATTCACAACTCAGAAAGAGCCCAAAATATATCAGCACTTCAGACAGACACACAGACGTGCACACACACACACACACACACACACACACAGATACTGTGAAAATCACTGACAGACCTGGCTTGACACCCAGTTATTACGTGTGTACAATATGTTTGGGGGGGCATCTGTGCCAGTTATTGGGTGTAAGATCCCACATATCCGTTACTTACTCCTAACCTTTTAACCTGGATTATTAAAGTAACACGTCTTCCCACCAGGAAAAAAGTGAGAAACAAGTGTAACAATTTAAAGCAGTGATGCCAAAACTTCAGCTAAAAGGAATATCTGTGATTTATTGAGTGTGTAGAGTGTGTGCATCGTGCTGTAGCAAGGTGCTAGGCTAACCGCCGAACGTCAGTAACGTGGTCCGTGCTCCTCTCTCCCAGCCATGTCATGCAACACAGGCGCTCTGTTTCTCCCCCTCTGCACCCACATGAATGGAGGGGGAATAAAAGCCCCGGTTGCCTAGGAAACACTTCAGTCCTGATAATTATTACTGTAACTATCTCCGCACACCCCACCTATAATAGAAATGGATCATAAATTATAATCACTGGCTGGCAGAGCTATGTGGAGGAGGCCACTCACTGCTGCCACCCTCTGGTAGAGTGGCATGCCTTCTCACCCAGATCTCTGAAGTTTTCTTTCAATCTAACACCCTCCCTTGTAGAGAAATTCAAATATTTATTTCTTTATTTCTTTTTTTATGCTTTTTGCTTGTTTTCAGAGACCAATCATTATTGTGGAAGGGGGGAAAATTTATTTAATAGTAAATTCAAATACGGTTTCGTTCCAGATTGGGTGTGTTTAAATATTTAAGACGTTGAAATCCCATGGTCATATCCTAAGTAATCAAAAAACAATTAAATATTCTTCCAGTTGAGAGTTTTGTTTGTTTGTTTTTTAAAATAATTTAGTGACTTTAAGGGGAAAGCAAACAAACATAAAAAGTAATTTGGGGCGGTGCAAGAATTGCTAAGTGTGCGTCCTAGTTTCCATGAAATAAGAAGCAACGAACAAAAACATACAAAAATATCAATTAGAAATCCCATATAACAGAGAAAATATATCCTAAAGAAAAGATAATTATCATCATATGGATAATTTTATAAGCAACCACATTTTCTGCCTGATTCTGAAAGTCGTTGAGAGTGCTCATAGGGACATTTAAACAGTTCTGTGTTTTAAAATGATTTAGTGGCTGGAACTTGGACGGCACTACAGCTTTGGCAAGTAGACAGTTGATGGTGAGGATGCAGCCACTTTATATGTGGTTACATGAAACCCAAAAAGTGTTTTAAATCAACAAAATACAGCTGATTTTAATTCTGCTTCCATTTTGTAGGGTGGAAAAAGTGGTTTTGCTGTAATGTGAGTGTGTGACAAAAAGGCCATTGCTGATGTGCCAGCTACCCAATTAAGCAAAATGCTGGATCTTAAACCAGCTATCACATGTAAACATTTCCTGCAGCCAGTTTTACCAGGACATGTCAAGTTCAGTCTGGGTTTCACCGTTTCCACTGCATATTAAACACATATGGACTTGAGGTCTGACAGTGTTAAAAAGGAAACGCGTTTCCTCACTGTCACTCTGAGGCATAGAGATGATGAACACTTCATTGTGGCTATAAGCTTTAGATGGAAAACAAGAGTGAAAACATGACATATTTCGCCATGTTGGGTGATTCATGGAGTTTTGTCAGGTTGCAGCAGTCTGGGTGTTCTTCTGCACTGTTAATGGGTCTCTGTGGTGAACGAACATCAGCTTTAAATCAGTCACCAGGTAGCCTTCCGGTGGTTGTGAGTGTGGAAAAAAAAGCTAGAACTTCAATCTGAAACTTCAGAAAACTTTTCGATCTTAAACAATAAAACTGCTGCTCTGATGCATCCTAAGCACAATTTTCCACAGGTTTCAGGACTGCAGAAAGCCAGAACTCAAACACTTTCAAGAGCCTGTGTTCACAAGATGTTAGCAACACGTTGGGGCTCATGCTACACAATGCAAATCACAGTGGAGATTCTCATTAGTAGGTATTGACAAGCCACATAAAACAAGGCTCCTTGTACAGTCTGTTCTCCAAGGCAGCGTCGCATCCTGACTCTCCTCCTCTCCTCTCCTCTCCTCGTCTCATCTCGCCTCCTGTGCCGGAGCCGTGCATATTTCAAATCAGCATGACAGACAGTGGAAATTATTTATCTCAGGTTCAGGGCTCGTGGCGGACTGTTTAAGCATTCACACTAACAAAGGGCAGCGGAGTCACGATGAGGCTGACAAGACCTCTCTAACACATGCACACATGCACACAAACACACACACACACACACACACACACACAAACACAAGCAGACGTGCCTGCGTACAGACATACACCAGCACTTTTCAAAAAGCCTCCTTTTTTTGAATCCCTGACCTTTGAAGCAGCTTAGGTTCACAAAACACTTCCAAACAGATCTCTCTAATGGCCCCCTACTCAAACAGTCGGCAGAATGCTCGGACCAAGATGATTGATCTCCGACAAGCAGCTCGATGCAGCGCCATGAATCATTAGATCAGCTCAGATGGAGAGGATGGGGGGTGGGGGTGGGGGGGACTGATGGTAAGCAAAGGTAACTAAAGGAATGAAAAAGACAGTCTTTATAAAATGTGGACAAATATGTCTTTATCCATTTATTCTATAAGTGCTTCTTTATAGTTCCTAACTAACGACAAGATCACAAGATGTGTATGGACTGTATCTCAAACGCATAATAACATGAACCTTTTTGGCCTACATTATCATGAACAAAAGGGCACATGAAAAAAAAATACCTACAAACTCTCAGGACTAGCTTACGAAACAGACTGATTCTCACCAGCTCAGAACTGGGAGTCCAAATGGAATGAGTCTCTTTTCTAAAGGAAGTGACACCCTGGGATCTTATGAGGGCTTTATATTAGATAAAACATTTTTCAGCCTCACAGACTGATTAGTGTCTACAAGCAGTTCTTTCTCCCAGTATGTCAATATAGTAACCAGCCTCCCACTCCAAGTGCAGAGAGATACACATGGCCTGCAATAACTGGGAGCTGGAGAGAACTAAACTGGGGCAGCAAGCAATTTTTTTTTTAATTATTAAAAATCATAAATTTGGGCAATATGTAAGCTAAATATCACCAGCCAAGTCCTCTGAGTCCCATCCTAAAGAGTAAAGAGAGTAACCGCAGGCTTGTGTGTGTGTGTGTGTGTGTGTGTGTGTGTGTGTGTGTGTGTGTGTGAGTGTGTGTGTGTGTGTTGGGGGGGAACAAATGAAAAACATTGCAGTAAGCATGGGAAAGAAAGAAATAGATTAAGAAAGAAAGGAAGACGGTTGCACGGTGGCGTAATCGTAAGCAGGTTCTCCTCCCTAGAGACAGAGTCTTAGATTCGAGTCCCGCACACTCTGGGGTTTCTGTGTGGAGTTTGCATGTACTCCCAGTGCTTCCTCTGGGTACTCCAGTTTCCTCCCACAGTCCTAAAACGTGCACTAAGTTGCTGTTCCAAATATCCTCATGCTGTGAGAATGAATAAGAATGTTTTTTATGTCTTGGCCACGCAATGAACTTGCGAGCTGTTCAGGGTGTTCCGCACCCTTCCCCAGAGGTGGCTGAGATAGGCTCGAGCCTCCCCTTGACCCTAATAGGATTAAGTGGTTCGGTAAATGCATGGATGGATGAAAAGAAAGAAAGTCATATCCTGCAGACAGAGAAAGAAAGAATGGAAAGATGTTTCACATTCCCCCTCTTCCTTCCACTTTATTCTTTCTTCAAGGTTCTTCATATAGTTAAATTTTTTTGCTTATTTTATACTGCACTAATTTCACAAGGAAAACTTTGCCTTCTGCATTTAACCCAGCCAAAGTGAGCACACACACTCGGAGCAGTGGGCTGTCACACACTGGGGCGCCCAGAGAGCAGTTGGGGGTTAGGTGCCTTGCTCAAGGGCACTTTAGCCATAAATGTCGAGGAAGGGAAGGTGCAGCTCACTCCCCAGTCTGCCACACATTTATCCTGCTAGTTCCGAACCGAACCAGCGACCTTTTGGTCCCAAAGCCGCTTCTCTAAGCTTGAGGCTACGTCTGCCCCCTTTTTTTTCATTTCCTAGAAAGGAACCCTTTGTAGTGTTCCACATAGAACTCTTAAGGGTATCTAGAGTGGGACAACCAAACAGCTCTTAAGGGTTCTAGATTTTGTTTAATCCAAAAGTGTTACTCAGACAGAAGCAGTACAGGCAGCAGGCAGACTCAGTTTTAAAGCAGTCAGGTGTAGAGCTACTGAGTCTCCAGCAGACTGAGACAGCAATGTTAAAGATCAAACACTCAAGAAACCCTGGTACACTAAGTGAGAGCAGGAAATGGAGACGTCACTACTTTCACACACTGTCCACAGCTCACATCACACCATTTCATCCAGTACACTTATTTACTGCGACACAGACAGTAGAAAGAAGCAGGACAACAGTATTAGACGTGTTTACTATAAATACTATGATATTATACATATAATCATGTCCTCGATATTGTGCAGCATATTGCCTCTGAAAAAACTGTAGAATAATGATTAGTAGATGAGTTCTACGTTAGGAAAAACAAAGCAACATGTGAAAGAAGTTGGTTAAAGACAACCAATACTATAAACTTTCCGATGTGATCCTTTGTATTCGGTGCTCTCCTAGGCTCAACTGGATGTGAGCACCATATCAAACCAGAGGATGACGACACAGTAAATGTCTTGTCTTCTGTGAGCAGATGTGTGCAAGCAGAAAATGAACAAAAGCTGCTCTTGTCCCATCCAGTGTCAGTGCGGCGGAAAAGAGCCAAGGCCTGATGGGCAGACAGGCACCACCATAACCTCTCATACTATTGGAACCATGCGGGAGGGGCAGGATAAAGGACAGACAACTAATGTCCAGGGTTTAAGGATGTTTCTGGGGTCAGTCACTTTTGCTTCCCGATGCTATGCCTGGCTTTATGTGTCATGGATGATGTTTACAGTTCGAAGAAAATATGAAGGGAAGCAGGACATCCTCCTTACACATTTCTTTACTTATACAGTAGTTATTGCTTTTACATTTGTGTTATTATTTGCATGTGACATACTGAACAAATTTTTGCAACATTCTATTGTAAAGCTAAAGGAGCACGGTCTCACCCTAGTATATACACTACACGGCCAAAGGTTTGTGAACACCTACCAGCCGGCGCTTGTGTGTGGGTCCCATGTAGGTAGTAAGTGGGCTGAAAAATGGGTCCCATATGAGACTGTGTACATGTTCCAAAGTGGCCCCATGTCAACCACCCACATAAATTCAGCTTCTATTAGCAACCCAACTAGAGCCCTCAATGAAGGCGCATCTGGGCTTCCCAAACTTAACTGACAGTTAAGATTCCTATTTTAGGCCCATGCCCACTTGGTGTCCATGGAACCCAGGAATAACCCAGGTGGGCAATCCCATACAGAACCCATTTTTCAGCCCACGTATTAACCACATGGGTCAAATATACAAATGCTGGCTGACTGCAACACCCATATGTACTTTTTGAAAATCCCATTCCAGATTTAACCTTTCCTGTTATTATAATCTCTATCCTTTGGAAAGGCTTAACACTTTATTTTGGAACATGGCTGTGAGGATTTGTCCACATGGGCACAATAGCATTAGTGAGGAGAGGCACTGATTTGGGTGAGGAGTCTTGGGGTGCAGACACTCCATAAATTAAGTCATGCCCTGTACCTACAGTACTGTGCATGTCCTAATATACAAATACAGGATAGAAAGAATGTCTAACCCTGCCATGATGGTTGGTGATACGACCCCTTTTCAGCTTGTTAGTACTGTCCCTTTTTTTTTTTTTTTTGCTCGACCAATTCTATCACTGAAAAAAACAAGTGACTGACAGCAAACTGGTACCTCATGAATTGAACTAATTCACAGTTATGTTGGCTGTTTCACATTCAGGGTATACTTTAGGGCTCACAGTAGCTCAAAAATAAAACTCCTAGTTTTTGTGGATTGTTGTGACCAGTCAACACCTTATGAGACTAGAATATTTTGTGTGAAGTATCAGAGCTACTGGTCTAATGGTCAATCATCGTGGTTTTCCGGAGAAGACACTTTTTGACGAACATGCTTGTCAAGCTTATCAACTCTGTACTAAAAGTATTTCACATCCAATCATAATTATATTTTCAGCAAGTTATACAGTACTATGCTGCTTTAGAAAAAGCAATTAATATCTAAAAAAAAGCACCTCTGCCCTCCACAAGTAATGTCTACTTTGCGGAGAAGACATTTTTGACAGGACAAAGAATCCCAACAAAGCAACTTAGATTATAAATTGACCATAGAAGTGCAATTTGGCAGTGGTGGCCCGGTGGTATGGTGCTGGGTAACTAATCCCAAGGTCGGGGGTTCAATCCCCACTATCAACGGGGTCTCACTGATGTCCCCACAGTGCAGGCTTCTCAAAGGCAGTACATGTCTGTCATTGTCTATGGTGAGAGGGGTGTAAAAGAACCATTGCTGATTTTCATCAATTGTAGGGTGCATAGCTGTCAGCGTGTTTATGGTCTGGCTGGTTTATGGCCTGTCAGGTTCCCTGTGACCCTAATTAGGATTAGGCGGTTCAGAAAATGAATGAATGAATAGAAGTGAACTTCAGAATTTTATCAGGTAAAAGCTACTCTTTTTAGAACAGTGGAGAGAATTGCATTCTGTACTTGGTCAAAATTTGAGCAATATTTTCCTGTGATAACACTATTTATCGGAAACGAGAAAATATTCCACTACTGTATCTGAGACTACTCTTCCTCTGTACAACAATAAACAAGAGACAGTCATAAAGTATGCAAGCACCTACTTAGAGGGGTCCCTTGTATAATTTTAAGAAGACAGCCCTGACCATGAAACATTTGCTGTACATGTTACTTTTTTAATGCATGTTTCTTTTTGTTTAATGCACATTGCCTTTTTATGCATGCTATTTTTTTATTTTTATAAGATGCATGGCTCCCTAATGCTTCTCATTGTGCTCTCTCTACTAACCGGGGCTTCCGGTACATGTATTAGTTATATCTTTACTTAAGCAACTATTTATACAAAGTTCATGATATTCACATTTCAGATTTCTTGCAACTAAGTCATTTAAATGTTAACCTAAAAATGTAATAGATTTTAATTAACTTTTAATATTTAAATATTATAATTCAATTAAAGTGCCACTTTAGATTTCCATCTGACTAACATGTTTACTCACTGTTCCACTGTACTGGTTTATACTGGTACGGTCACTGCAGATCTGGAGTCTATTTTTGAACACTGGGGTAAAATGGGAATATACTGTGCTCACTAATACAGTCACTCATTCACATCTAAAGGCAGCTTAGAGTGGCCAATTCACCTATCAGAACTTTTTAGTAGTTTGGATGAATCCAGAAAACCCAGATGAACCCTACATTTACATAGAAGAAACATGCAGAAATCTGCACAGTCCGTAACCCACACTCTAGCTACTGAACTAATTGTTCTATTTTATTTCCCATCATTAAGCTAAGCTGGGGTTTGGTGGGCAAAATCATTTCCATTCCGATATTCAATCAATCAGTAAAAGATGTTGTGGAAACATGAATGGGCGATTGCTTTGAAAATATAATTTTTTAACAACAAGCAACAGCATACATTATTTTCATAATTGTAGCACCAAAGACATAAGATATAATTCCTGGCAAAAAAAATCCACACTTAGATAAGTTGATGGGAAAACATCCTGGATGGGATGCCAGTCCATTGCAAAGCATCATGAACACAGATGGTAGAACCATGAGCGTCACCGTGTAAGTGGTAACAGTTTGGGTGTTCACCTCACACTAGACTCAGACAGTAGACAGAACAAATGGCAAAGTAAACAGAACTAACCTGAACATTAACCACAAAACAGCCGTCTCACTCTCTCAGAAGTCAAAGGTTATGTGTCATGACAACTCCGGAGTGTACTCACAACAGGCTTGGGCAAACACATGAAATGCTTTTCATGCCAAAAGTGAGGAGACCTTGTGTCTCAGTTCATCTGGAATGGATGTGTGTCGAGTTCCTCTCAATTCACACTCTGGCATGTCACTTGCCACTTGTGACACTAAGAAGCTGCTTGGAGCGGAACCCAAAGCCTCCAGACAGTTCACAGCACAAAGCCCTCACCCTCAAATCAGAAAGTGTGCAAATGTCTCAGATTAGGAAAGATCTTTAACTGTGAGAAGAAACTAAATTAATAGATATATTCCCATCCATACTGTGGACAGAAAGTGCAGGGAGAGGAAAGGTACATTAATGGTGTATGGAATACATCCTTTTCAAGAGAAACTTACATTTATATCTCATTCATACACCTGAGCAGTCAAGGGTTAAGGACTCAGTTCCACCAGATTCGTAGTCCTGGGGCTTCAACCCCAAACAACTGATCAGAGCAAATAGCAACCCAGAGCCTAAACCAATAATCTGATACTGATAGAGAAGATAGAACAAATGGCCAGAACATTACGGTAGAAAGAAGAAAGAGGGAAAAGCATAGAAGTAAAAGATTACAAATCAAGTTTGCAAAAATCTCTGTGTCTCAGAGTTCTCAGGTGATTATTATCTAACCAGCAGGAGAAGAATGTTCCATGTAATATTATTATTATTATTAGGTATTGGGAGATATGTGTCTGCCTTGGACTGTTAAGCACAAATTGTTGCAATAACAGAAATCCTTGTTGAGTGTGCATAAGAAAGTAAAATTCTGCAGTAAGTTGTAAGAAAGGAAAGTGTTCTTTTAAAGGATAATCAGCATGGAGCCAACATATGAGATAGATAAGTTATCTATCCACACCATCCACTTCAATAGGAACACCTGTACAACTGCTTAGTTATGCCGTTCGTCACTCATGCAATTATATGGCAGCAGCACAATGCAGGTACAGGTCAAGGGTTTCAGGTACCTTTCACATTCAACCTCAGATTCATTTTTATATTATTATAAAGCTTTTATTAATGGTCATTTTCACAAAGCAGCTTTAAGGTCATACCAAAGAGTTCCCCATGCGACAAAACCATTGACGGAAACAAGTTCCAGTGATGTGAATTATTTGTTGCAAGTTGTTGCAAGCCATCTGCTGCAGCTGCAAAATAATAATTTAACTTTTTCTTTTCTGAATCACTTTATCCATTATTTGGGTTGTGGGACAGATGAAGCCCATCCAAGCCGACTTCAGGTGAAAGCGGTTACGACCTGAACAGCTTGCCAAAGCATTGAAGGGCCAACTCAGACACACAACCATTCACACTTAAGTTCAATTGAGAGAAGCAATCGTTAATATCCAATTAACCTTACGTGCATGTCTTTCGCCAGTGGGAGGAAACCAGAGTACCCAGATGAAACCCATACAATGCAACCATGGACAGAACATGCAAACTCCACACAGAAACACCCTCCCTGGGCCCGAGATTTAAACCCAAGACCTTCTTGCAATGTGACAGAAGTGTAAACTGTATATCACCGTGCCACCCTTGCAAAATATTCATGTGAAGTTAGAGATGCAAGGTTCTACTTCCACTTCAGTAATGATCTTTGCTTAAAATTTAATAATTAATACAGTCTTTAACCGGTGCTTTCTTTCCAATTTTTCAAGCTAGTCACTTGCAACAGAGCCAGTGACTCACCCATCTGACAAAATACTCACAAGTGATTGGTCAGATTTAACTCACTTACTCATTTACCAAACTGCTTGATCCTATTAGGGTCACTGGGAGACCGGAGCCCAATTCAGCCAACACCGGGCAAAGGTAGGGTACATGCTCAACAGCACGCCATACCATTGCAGGGCCAAAACACACAACCATTCACTGACTCGAACCCAGGACCTTCTTGTTGTGAGGCGGATGTGCTAACCACTAAGCCACTGTGCCGGTTGGTCAGATTTAAAAAATATTCAAATCCTATTGTCTGATATGTGTAGAGTGAGTACTAAAATGTTAAAAGCTCTTTCAGCATTAACTTTAAGGTCATACGCTCTGTGTGTGCGTGTGTGTGTGTGTGTGTGTGTGATAGCTGTCTGAGGCAAAAAGAAATTACTTATACTTATTCCCTGTCTACTTCTC
>JBCNYG010000014.1:6464130-6474639 GCA_039654305.1 Porochilus rendahli | reverse complement strand
CCCGAGCTGGGAATCGAACCCAGGACCTTCTTGCTGTGAGGCGGACGTGCTAACCACTACGCCACCGTGCCGCCTCATACAGTACACTAGATATTTAAAATAGAGGTGAAATTTGCACTAACGAATATGCACGCCCTACACATTGATACCTAGGTAAGTAAAACCCCAACAATAGAAGTTGAACTAGGGTTTGTGCTGGATGTTTCAGACCAAGCTCAGCCAGGAATAGCGGTGCGACTGTTTAAAATGCTTCCATAATTCAAGAGTGATTGTGGTTGGTGTTGGAGTGTCACCTTATTGTCAGCTGGTGCTGCATGTGGTGGTCTAACATGACATACCTAAATTAACACTACACTTGATATAGAATAATAAGCTTTAAATCCTGATATACAGATAAAATATATCACTAGGAGAAAGCAGTAAGGATGTGTCTAACCAATTAATCAGCTACTGAGTAGCATGATAGCGTAGAGGTTAGCATGTTCACCTCACAGCAAGTGAGTCCTGGGTCATTTCCTTTTCTGTGTGGAGTGTGTTCTCCCCATGTTCTCTTCAGGCTTGCATGGGTTTCCTCCTGGTACTCTGGTTTCTTCCCACAGTTCAAAGACATGCACATTACACTTACTGGCTGTTTAAAATTGCCCGTGGCTATTAATGGCTGTGTGTGTGTGTTGCCCTGCAATGGTCTGGAGAGTCGTTCAGGGTGTACCCCACTTTTGACATAATAGGACTAAGCGGTTCGGCAAATGAGTGAGTGAGAGTGAACTACTGAGTAGTTTAAAAAAAAACTACTTTATATAAATATATATATATTTTTTTTAATTAAATGAATACTAAAACAATTATGGAATTTGGCTTTCGTATTAAATGAAAAATTGTTTGATCTCGGGGGGTGTTATCCGCTTCGGCCGATTAATTCCAAAAATTCCAACCGCTAACAACCCCCTGACTAAATAATTCTGTACATCATACTTCCCCTCACTCCTTAATAGCTTAATATCATTTATTCAAGATATTTTCTCATTTCTGATTGGTGGAACACCATCAAATAATTTTTGATATTCTTTTATAAACCAAATTATTGCATCATTGTTATTAGATAAATTAAATGATTATGGTATGACTGGCACACACAACAAAGAAACATAACTGCCTGTAAAATACTTTGAATTAATAATAAAAGTATTATAGAATAATCAGAGAATTATTCGGTAGGTTAATCCTACTAGGATCACAGGAAGGCCAACACTGGGTGAAGGTGAGGTATACCCTCAACAGCTTGCTAGTCCATTGCTGAGAAAACACAGACACAGCCATTCACACCCACACTCACACCTAGGGGCAAATCGGAACAGTTAATTAGCCTAACGTGCATGTTTCTGGACTGTGGGATGACCTTCTTGCTGTGAAGCAGACATTCTAACCACTATGCCACCGCGCCACCCTGTTAAGATTTTATGCAGAAACTATAAATATTTGTTTTAGAAAATCTGCTACATTTGAGGTATAATATAAAAATCGGGGGTTTTATTTCTCTTCTGTAATACAGGAGTAATTCAGCGAATATTTTCTTAATAATTCCGTCAGTAGGATCACTGGTCACAGATCCAGGTATTTGGTTTGATCCTGAACTCTGTGAAATTCTCCTGCCCAAAAACATACTGGTAGCTGGACTGCATGCTCTAAATTCCGTCTAGGTGTGAATGTGTGTCTACGGTGTCCTGGGACGAACTGGATTCCCATCCTGGCTGTATTCCCTCCCCTCACCCAAAGACAGGCTCCAGGTCCAGGATAATGTAGATCAGGATAAAGTGCTTACTGAATATGCATTAATGAATGAATAATGATGATAAGCATACTTGTTCTAAATTAAGAAAAATACATGAGGTTACATTACCACTGGGTGTGCTATTATAGTGTTGGGTGGCACAGTGGTGTAGTGGTTAGCATATCTGCCTCACAACAAGAATGGTTCATGTCGAGGCCTCAAAGAGGGCGTACCTGTGTACACGTTTGACACGTTCCTTCCCATTATTGTCCGGGTTTTTGCCCAGTCTAAAAGACATTTACATTAAGTTAATTGGCTGTTTCAAATTTCCTGTTCAAGGTCTATACCACCGTTGTCCAGAGTCAGCTGGTTGCAGCTTCCCCGTGGCCCTTGTAGGACAAATGGGTTCAGCAAATAAATGAATAAATGAATGAACGAATGAATTACACCACTATTGTTACTGGCACTTTATTAGCAAAGATAATTTAGATTACTGGGGTGATCACACTAGAGGTGCAATAGAAAAGCAACAAACGCCAATTGCAATTCGTGTCTGTCGCTTTTCATTCTCAACCTGTTCTCAAATTTGTCTCGCAACATTCATGGCATCACATTTTGCTCCCCTGGTTTGTGAACTCATCGCAAAAAATTTTAAAACACGGTTGAAATTTCCGTGAATGTCATAAAACGAGGCTCTTAAACAGAATAGTCTCAAACTCTTCTCAAACAGTCCACATATGTACTGAGAAGGGTGCGAAGTTGTTGTATTGTTTTGGCATCATCTTCATCTTCTTCCGCTTGGTCTGGGGTCAGGTTGCAGGGGTAGCAGCCTAAGCAGTGAGGTCCAGATGTCCCTCTCCCGTGACACCTCCTCCAGCATTTCCGGGGGGACGCCGAGGCATTCCCAGACTAGCCGAGAATCATAGTCCCTCCAGTGTGTTCTGGATTGACCCCGTGATCTCTTCCCAGTTGGACATTCCTGATACACCACACCAGGGAGGCATGCGGGAGGCATTCTAATCAGATGACGACAAAAGGACAACATCATCCACAAAAAGCAAACATATATCCTCCAAACAAAATGCGAATAAAATAGGAATGATGCCAAACTATGTTTGGGACATAGTTTGGCATCATTCATATTTTATTCGCATTTTGTTTGCACTAATAACGTGCAAATTAAAAGTTAAAATGGTTAGAGAACAAAAAGCGAACAAATCAGCGATATTCGTATTTAAGCTGCAAACATATTCCCTTACATGAGAAATCGCAAAAGATCTTGACATGCATTTCAAAAATGTCAAAAATATCCATTTGCATTTCTATCACACCTCTAGTGTGATCACCCCTTTAATATCGGAACTACCATGGCTGCAATTGGAGCTCCATCCTTCATTCATCATTACATAAATAAATCTGGTACGTTTCCTCACTTCAGCTTTGGTCGCATCTTTTGATTTCCACAAGTTTTTTACCTCCGCCTTGCAGGATATGTGTTTGTTAACAGGATTACGTGAAAGGTTATGTGTGGATTTTTCTGAAGTGTCTACCAGAGGTGGGGCTCTGGACAAGGAAGGCTCTGTTAAATCTTGGATGTGAATCACTTCAAATTCAGGATCAGGGAATTTTTTAATGATTCTTTAATATTGTGAGGGTTGTGCTCACTAGGTGCTCTTGCTTTTTTTTTTGTTTGTTTTACTTGGGAAAATGTAATTATCTAACGTGGCACAGATGTGTGGTATAACTGAGTACATATTCTGTAGAAAGAAATTTTTTTTCATTAATTTTTTTGTTAGGATAGAAGTTGTGTATGCCCTGTATTAATTAGTAATTTTTTACTTAAAAAAAACCCTGTCCACAGATTAGTGGAGTGGTAATTATTCAACAAGTTAATTTTGGAAACAGCCGTACTGAGCACAAAAGCCAGATCATGGCGAGATAAAGGAATCGTGGCAAAGCCAGATATCAGAAACACACAAATGTTCGGTTTGAACTTACTCAGACGCTTATGGGCTACTGTGAACATCAATTACAACAACTTGTTCAGGCAGGGCAGCGCGCCAGTGTATTGAAAGACAATCCAGCCAAACTGAACACCCATACCACTTTCCACTTACGCTACGTGTAAGGATTTTTGTGAGGCAAACACACATTATGATATCTAGCCTTTTTCATTCCATTACTGTAAGAGGAAAAAAGGCCTCTTAAACGTTTTATACATTTCCTAAGGCATAGCCCCTGGGGCTCCCATCTTTCTATCACTCCATGATCAAAACGCCCTCCTCTCTCCCACAGCAATACTCTAGTGTTAATATCTAATGCTTTAGAATCACATTTCCCATCTCACTTTACGTCTAGAACCCTAAAAAGCTGCATTAACTTTTAAGCTGCAACTTTAAGAGAAATAAAAAGGGAAGAGGGGAGAAATATTGCCTCGGAGCGCCAAGTTTGCAGCTCCTTCGCTCAGGGAGAGGATAAGAGATCCTTAACGCCCCAGTGTTTGCCCATGTGAGAACGAGGAAAGTGATAGACACAGACAGGAGACACAAAGGGGAAGTGCACAGACAGAAAAAGAGCAGCTGACTCTCATTTTCAAGTATTTCCACAAGCAGTTAACCTCCATCCCTTTAGGAACATCTGCCTGTCTGTTGAAGGAAAGAAAGGAAGAGGCAAAAAATAGAAAGACAAGAAACCCACGTGCCACTACACTCTGATCAGTCTCTGATCAGTAGTAAAAGGCTGTCGCTACAGGCCCAGCACCTCGGCTCTCATCTCCCATTACTAGGAGGACAAAAGCAAGCCTGAACTCCCCTCGGCCTTGACCAATTACCGCCCCCCAGGGAAACACTCGCTTCCATCACAGCTCTTTTCATCTCTTTCTCTGTACTGCGGCAACACAGCATCCGAGCATGCTTTCCACTTCTCCTGCTGCCGTAACTACTGCGCCCGCTAACGAAACTGCCACATTTACTGCTGACACTTATGATGATGTCACTCACATATGCCACTTTGGAGATCTCGCAATTCGTGTGTATGTGTTACTATATAAAAAGGCACGAATGCCAGTGCTTAGTCTTTGTGCACCTTTCAAATGCATAGACACGAGGGGCTGAAGGTGCACTTTATCACCTTTTTCAAGACTTTTACCCCATGGATCGGCCGGCTCATAATTCATACACATTGTGCTTATTTTGTTCTTTTACCAGGGGAAATGAAACTAAACAGATTTCACATAATTATTATTATTTTTTTTTTTTTTTGTTAAACTACAGCGTCTGCCTATGGGTGTATATGTTTTTTCAACTGATTCGAAAAAGCAAATATTTTATTCTTGTTAATACAATAATATAGAGCTTTCTAACCTTCGCGTTTGCTGTCTATTTTGTAAAGGTGTCTGCTAAAGAAGCAGAAACAGTAAACAGAAACAGTAATAGTCACTTCATTTCATTTTACAAAACTCTTTATCTTTTATTATGGTCACGGGGAGGCTGGAGCCCATCCCAACTAACTCTGGGGGAAAATGGAGTACACCCTAAACAGCTCACCAGACTATCACAGGGCCAACACGGGCACAAGCCGGGACGGGGCAGGAACCCAGGACATTCTAGCTGTGGTGTTGAGGTGCTAACCACTATGTCATAGAGTCATTTACAGTAACTGTGTTTAGCATAGCAATTCCGCCTTGCTAGCTAAGTGGACTAAGGTTAACAAACACAACTGAGCTAGACATCGGATGTTTATCTCTGACACATTAGGATCCGGCTACAATCAAAAATCCGACTCCAAAGAATTGTTCATTAAGTCATCTAGTATACGCCTGCAAACTTTTTAGGGATTTTATGATTGCGATGTTATGATTCTACATCCGGGTCAAAAAGTGAAAAACCTGACCCAGCAGAATTGTTGGCATTGTTGCATAGTATAATTTCTTCCAAATTTTGTTTAATTCTGTCTATGCATCATTGGGCACATGAACTTCAATTATTTTTAGTTATGACATCATAATTCTGTTTCTGCTTTGAAAATAATAATGGAGGAGTGGGACATTTAGAGCCAAGTGACCACAACAACAACACCACTAACCACTGGATACCACTAGTGTAAAGACATTATTCACCTTATAAAAGACATCAATAACAAGAACTCTGGCCGACAGAACTGAACTCAGTGAAGAGATCAACCATTATTTCCTTAGCAGTGTTAGTGTGGGGTGGCATGGTTGCGCAGTGGTTAGCACGCCCGCCTCACAGCAAGATGGCCGGGGTTCAATTCCCGGGCTTGGGTGTTTTTATGTGGAGTTTGCATGTTCTCCCCATGCTTGCGGAGGTTTCCTCCGGGTGTCCAGTTTCCTCCCACAGGCATGCGCAGTAGGTTAATTGGCTTTTCCAAATTGCCCCTAGGTGTGAGTGTTGTCCCTGCCCTCGCCCAGAGTCGGCTGTATGGGCTTTTTTAAATGAAATGACATTTTTGCGTGCTTAGTTGTGGCTTTTGGGGGGACATTAACACATGTACACTGAGGAATGTGACTGAGGTATGTGCAAAGGGGAAACAAATCTCCAGTCAGGAAAACATTTTATTTTAGGAACTAGTAAAAAATATAGTCAAAATATAACCATGTGTATAGCCATGTGAAATATTCTGAGCATGTGAAGGCTTTTCCCAGTCAGTTTTTTTGCAACGGATTAAATGGGTTACCTATTCAGCACATCACTCATGAGGGGGGAAAAGTTCTAGAACTGTTTGGAAAAGGTATTTTTGCTTACTGAGTCAGGCTAAAAATAAAACAGATACCAGCTGAGCAGTTCTCAGTGATGAATCACTTAAAATCTTACAAATATTCTGTACAAAGGCCCTACTGTACTGTGATTTATACAGTTTCTGTAGGAAGACTGTTCATGGGCCAGGTTGGTCTAAGATCAGTGTTTACTCCTACTGTGTAGACATCCATGGCAGTCCAGCTTCAGTCACCGAATCCCTTCATAAGAGAGCTCTTGAAATTCATAAGATCAGTGTTTACTCCTACTGTGGAGACCTCCATGGCAGTCCAGCTTCAGTCACTGAATCCCTTCATAAGAGAGCTCTTGAAATTCATCACTGGGCCATGCATGTTGAAATGAGAGCTGACAGCGTGGGTGACCATGTGGCGCTTTTTCTCGCACGAAAATCACATTTGAAGCAAAATCTGTCTGTGGCTTGTGGAAGGCTTTTTTGAAAAATGGAAGAAAAAAAAAAGTGAAGCCCTACAAGGCTTTTCCGCCTAAAGGCTCCACTTAAAGCAAATTATCATTTACCTTTCGAGGGCTGCCAGATCATTAGGCAGGGACATTAAAACCTGACACCACAGCACCAGAGGGGGCCGCGTATAAACCCGCAACCCGAACATGGCAAAGTGTGAGTCCAAAGGAGCACATGCGTGTGTGCGTATGTGTGTGTGTGTGTGTGCGTGTGTGTTTGTGAGTGAGAGAAGGAGGATGACATCAAAGCTTCCATCAGGCCAGGGTGTGCCATGTGTCCAGAATCATTTGACATGAGCAGATGCATCATTAAAACCCTGCCACACACGCTGGCTCAGGCACAAGCCACCACAGCCGCTCTCACTCGCCCCGTTATTAGCTGTCCTCTTTATTCCTTTCTTCCAAAAACAGTCTTCACACATTCTAGAAATCCAGTGAGAAATCCATACCCTCTCAGGCTTGGCCTTTCTGAAACTAGTGGACTTATATGTAAGTCTGCTTAGAACCATGATGGCTTGAGTGCATAACCTCTTAATCACCTCTTCCTGCACAAGTTTTCTTTCTTTTTCCCTCCATCCAGGCGGTGGAACTCTGAGCCTTTCTCATTAAATCAGTGTGGTCTTCTTCTGAAGTATGTCCAGCGACTCATGGACAGACAGACTTCACCTTCTTCTGAGAGAAGTCCAGATGGTGTGGGAACAGCTGCTTTCTTCCTCCTCCTTCTCTTCTTTTCTTCCTCCCTCCCGCAAAATATTCGACTTTTCCTCTATCTCCTCCTCCTGGACCCACAGGCTTTCAACCTGCAACTCCAGAATTTATATACATATACACACACACACACACATGCTCGCAAACAACAGCTGCAAAAGTGGCTGCAACCAGACAGGCTCCGGTCACCACCTTTCTCTTCCTCAGAGGAAGAGGATGTTGTGTCTTTGTGCTAATGTCTGCAACATAAAGCGCTCAGGGGGAAAAAAAAAAACACCACATTTCCAGGTGAAAGGACATGGTGAAAATGTTCCTTGTAGGGAACATTGAACATTATTTAACACTTTGCAGAAAACCTGTCTTCAAAAGTACATCTGAACAATGCTTGAGGAAGGGCTGGGGGGTAAATACTGCTGGGAGGAATGGAGTTGGCGTGCACATCAAAGTTACATTGTCTTAAATGTAAATTGTCCGCACTCTAAACATAACCCCCAGGATTACTGAATATCCGAGGTGATGTCGACAGGTATTTTTGGATGATATTTCATCTTTTTGTTTTAGTTCCAGAGCGCCGTCCTGTGCGTTTTCACAAAATCAATACTAATACTATTACTAATTTCCACTTTTTTTTTTTTTTATTCTAACCGACGTAAAGTTTAGTTTTCTGGAAGGATTACTGAAGAATGTGAAGCCCCAAAGCATGGCATGTGAAGGGTTGATGTCAGTTCATTTCTAGCTACCTAGAGAGTGTGATTACACAGCCTGGATCTACTGTGAACAGTTTCAAAGGACGTTGTGAGACAAGTCTTCAGTCTGAAATCTTACTGCATCCTCAGGAAAGAAAAGTCCTACTCTCACTTACAGCATGTAATCCAGTTCAGCAGACACCAGAGCTTCTGTCGGTATTTGACCAGATTAAAAACACTTCTTCTTGACCCGTCTTTAGGCTAGGCAGCAGCTTATGTTTACGTCACGGAAACACTGTGCTTAACATGACTGACGAGGCATGGCCAGCACCGCTCAATCGTGCTCGTAATAAAGCGCAGATTTATGAAAAATATTTCCCTTGGTTTCACCTCCGTCGGTGCTTCGGCTTCAAATTAATTATTGATTAATCACTTTCCTTTTAAGCAAAAATGCAGACTAGCAATATCAAAGCAATGCAAAAAAAAAGATTATAGCCCCAATTCAGGTTTGTCCTAATCATTCATTCCTATTGTATTGACAACTCCGAACTTCCTAATCACTGAGCTTGAGAAATAAAAGCCGTCAGCATTTTCCTCTGGTCACACTAAAGCTGATATATCATCTGTTCATTTTGTCGGTTACATGCGAATCAAATGGAGGGCAAAGAAAATTAACTGCTTTGTAATGGTCAAAAGTAGGGAGCATACACATATGCAGTGTATCTCTGTCCTGCCCCTATAGCCCCAGAGCTCAAAAGTGAGCCACATGTAGATACACACTAGGCCACAGGGGAGGACACCCCAGTGCCTCTCCAGTGTGGTCAGCCGGCCTGAAAAGGTCAAGGCAAAGTTTAAAGCGTGTGTGCGGAGCCTTAAGATATTCACGGTCAGCTTTTTAGCCCATAAGGCCACTCCAAACATAATGAGATGGAAGTGGTAAATATTTGCTGATGGCTTGTAAAATTCCCATGCGCCACTGCTTATTTTGAATACAAAGGATGCTTGGGAGGCTGATGGAGGGGGCACCTGATAACTAATTAGAACATTTGCACAAATAATTAGAATGAACACTCATGACTGATATTACACAGGGAGGCGTGGGGCACATGGCAATGAGGGAGGAGAGCGGTTAAGGCCAAGAGAGAGTAGCAGCAGTCCATCTGCCACCGCCATTTTGAGTCAAACAGCCCTGAGTGTGAGGGGTGAAGGCATGACACATTGAGTTTCTGACAAGAAACTTGAAAACAACTGTGATCTTAAAGTTGTTGTCATTTTTCTCAAAAAGTCGCTGAGAAATTCGTTTCAGAAAATGTCCTATTTCTAAGGAAAAGCCTCATACGAGTCCTGTCTGTGTATTCACCACATCTAACGTCTTTCCAAAAAAAAAGCACATAAGTTGCTCGATAAGTTTACACATACTGTAGACGCATATAGACACACAGGGAGATGTAAGCCATCCTGAAACGAGCAAAAAGCTTTGTCATTCATGTTACTTTTGCTTTTATAATACTGTAAACGTTGCTCTCGGAATTTCCGACACTTTTTTTTGGAATTTGTGTGGAATGGTTCATCCTGAGCTACTTCAATTCCCACAGCTTCTGCACAAGTGTGTGTGCGCAGTGTGACACACGCACACTTTCAGGTCTCTTAACGTCACTGGGAACACACACATTGTGCTGAGCAAATAGATATTCAGCCTCATTATCCTGTCCTTTAAATTAACAGAGAGGCTGGCTGTTTGTAGTGCCTACACATCATTTCACACCCACACACATTTGCCTTACTATCCTTGTGAAGACCTTTAATTGACATAATTATTAATGCAACTAATTAATTCCAAACTACACCTAAATTTAAGCCTTACCTTATCATCAGGAATCAAAGAAAGAGCTTCTGGCTTTTTTAATTAGTTAGTTTGTTTGCTTCATATAAAAGCCGGTTTCCTTATAGAGACCACCAAAATTCACCAAAGAATTTGGTATAGGAATATGTGGTCTCCATCAAGGCATAAAAAACAGAGAAAATCTTTCGATCTCTCACACACACACACACACACACACACACACACACACACACACACACACACACACACAAACACACACTCCACCTGCCC
>JBCNYG010000014.1:6335262-6354599 GCA_039654305.1 Porochilus rendahli | reverse complement strand
GGCATAATGCCCCCGACAACATAGCTTCCAGGATCATTAGGACACGCAAACCCCTCCACCATGATAAGGTGGCGATTTGAAGAGGGATCTATTTTTAATATGATAATAATGAATTGGTTTATGTTGTGTATTTCCCATCGGACATTTTGACCAGTGAGCTTTTCATCTCCCATGTAACTACCTGTGATACCAACTAGAAGGCTTGAGAAGGAAAGTGAGATATGATCACGTGTTCACTTGAAAGGCACGTAGGGAGACAGTTTATGCCAGGTGTGCACTGACGTACTTAAAGCCATCCTCATCATTCAGTAAACATGTCAATGCCTGATGTGAGGGGGGAATGATGTACACAGCTGTCTGCATTTTATTTTTGTATTATTGTGCAACATAATATGTGTTCATCTGCTACTCACAGAGTTTGGCTTGATCATGTCAGGATCTTCCAGCACTCATGTCTCATTGCGTTAGCCAGCGATTATCACCCTAAATGAGCAGATTGAAAATCAAATGGATTTTGTGTTGGATTTGGCTCTGTGGCCAGCTCAATTGTCAACAGTGCGTTAAGGCGCTGGAATGCCAGCTGTTTCAGTGAGCTGTTGCAGTGGCAGTATTCTGAGAGTGCTTTATAAATAGCTCAGTGTGATGAACCCACCCTTTTCTAACATTTTAACCAACTAAGTCTGCAGCTCATTTCAGGCAATTAGACTCAAGGTTAAAATAATAACCTTGATCATTAGATGATATTTTGATTCAATCAACTAAACAAATTCGGTTCAAGCCCTGGCCTGTACTTTTGGCCCACAGCCTTGATATATCATAAGCATACTGTGTGCTAAACATTGCCTGAAGTGAGAATGCTTGCCCTCGTGCCCTTATAACTTTTGAGCTCAGATGGTATTTTCACCAATATATATATATTGTTCATCCTCTTTTCTCTCTCCCCTTTAATCTGCTGTTTTACAGGCACTGGCCAGTATGAGCCTAAACACTCAGCCTATTCTAAACCTGGAGAAGTTCCAGGAGGGTCAAGATCTGCCTCTTCTGCCCCCAGGCCGTGATAAGTCCTCCCCCTCGTCCACTGAATTTAACCCTCTTATTTATGGAAATGATGTTGATTCTGTGGATGTGGCCACAAGGTCAGTTTTGTTGACAATCAGAAATGTTGGTTTAAAAATTGTATTCAAAAACAGTTTGGTTAGTTTGAAGGCAGTGTAATGGTTTGCAGATCCTTCCACGCCTTCTTGCTGTGAAGTGGATGTGCTAACCACTGCTCCACCGTTCCACCCAAATAATTTAATGAGTAATGGTAATTTTTTGTGGTGGCACTGTGGTGTAGTGGTTAGCACATCCATTTTACGATAAGAAGGTCCTTGTTTCCATTCACTGGCTTAGCGTTTCTGTATAGAGTTTGCATGTTCTCCCCGTGCTTGCGTGGATTACACAATAGGCTAACTGGCTGTTTCAAGACATTTTTAGAATAGAAAAATTATGCTCCATTATCAAGTCTGATAATTGCTCCTGATCTTTTCCCCCAATTTAGACCATGTTCTGTCTTGTATTGGATTATTGCAGAGTACATATGTCACATTTTCTGCTTTAAAGAATAAAGCTGGGTTTTTTTTTTCAGGATAAATTCTCCTTGTGTTTTTCAGGGTGGCGATGGTGAGGTTCTTCAACTCTCCAAACATTCTGCAGGGGTTTCAGATGCACACACGCACACTGCGACTGTTCCCAAGGCCCGTGGTAGCCTTTCAAGCCACATCTTTCCTGGCCTCACGACCACGACGCACCAATTTTGCAGAGAAGCTCTCGCACACACAGGCTGTGGAATACTATGGGGAGTGGGCCCTAAACCCTACCAACCTGGCCTTCCAAAGGATTCATAACAGTAAGAGGATGCACTAAATAACTTTATTTGATTTTTTTTTTTTTTTTTTTTTAATTTTTACATTTAAAATTTTTTTTAAAAAATTTAAAAATCCTGCTTGATTTAAACTTGTGTGTGGGTGTGTGTTTTTTTAGATGTATATGACCCCTCCCTGATAGGTGATAAGCCTAAGTGGTATGCTCATCAGTTGCAGCCTGTGTTTTATCGCGCATATGATGGAAACTCCCAGCTTGCAGAGGCTATAAGCGGACCGCTGGAGGATGATGGTAATGAGTCAGACCCTACAGATGACAGGTATGAAACGCACACAGTTGTCATCTAATTAGAAAAATGCATATAAATGTCTCTTAGTCTATTTGGATGATTAAACTTGTGTGTGACTCATTCAAGGGGCTGCTTCAGAGGACTGAAATAAAAGGAGGTGATGAAGCACCTCAGAGTTAAACTGCAGTCACATTAGAAATATGTATAACTCTGAGAGTTTGGCGCCAAACACATTCTCCATTTTACTGCAGTTAACAATATAGCCATGATTTAGATCCATCCATTTTTCTTCCCCAATTTAGTAAGGCACAGCAGGGATGGCTCAGTGGTTAGAGCACTGGATCACTTATCAGAAGGTCGGTGGCTCAACATCCATACAACCAAGTTGCCACTGTTGGGCAACTTGATTAAGGCCTTTAACCCTTAACTGCTCAGTTGTATGAATAAGATAAAAAAAAGTAAGTCTAAATAAGGGTCTCTGCCAAATGCCACAAATGTAAACATATCCAATTCCCACCTCTCAAGTATTCCCTCCATATCACATACGCACATGTGACATGCGATGCTGCCACCTGCATCTTTACGAACTACTGATGACTGGTGGAGTGTACTAACACACTAGGAGTGAAAAGCACTCATAGGCATCCATGTTTAGCTGTAAGGGACAAGTGTATGCCGTCCCTCACTCCAGTTAGCTCTCGTTGACTCCCGGACAAGTATGGCTGCAGCATCAACTTGGATTTGAGCCTGCGATCTCCGGGTTGATAGTCGTGGTCCTTGTCAATGCCCTACTCATATCAAGTCCTACATAAACCCAAAGTTTTCTACACAGGAAATTTGTTGCTGGTTTTATCTTAATAGTGAGCTTTTCTCCTTTGCCTATTGACAAAACATCCAAAAACCAAATTGTAAAAAAAACACACTAGGTGTGACGTCTAATTCAGCCTGCAGTAAACTATGCTGCCACCTTATTTATTGGAATATTTTGTAATCATCTCAGGAAGTGTTAAATAAGGTCTCATGCATGCACAAAGCTACATGTAGCACTTCCTCCATTTTGAATTTCTTCTTCAGCAGCTATAGCAGATATTCCTTGATGCAGAAGATTGCATCAGAATCTACTTGCTGTGTGATTTATTAAAAAAAAAAAAGAAAAGAATGACATTAATTTCACCCACAGTTTGGAGCTGAACTCTAGCAATTGTATAATTTGTAAAATGGAAAAGTGAGCAGGGAGATGGGGGGTGTTTGTGTGAGGCAGAAGTTGCTTTATGATTCTCAATTTGTACATATATTTGAAATGAGCATGATTTCACAGACTTGCACTCAGTTTGCGTGAGTGGAGCTGGAAATATGGGCTGGTCAGATGGTATTAGCATTTTTTTAAAAATGAAAATTAAATGATGTAGAAAAGTAACGTTCAGCTGTACTTCAGCCTCACTTTTGGTTTTAAATAGCAGTCGGTGTATTCAACTAATAAAATGCCTTATAAAAATGCTAATTTTGTCACTATTGACACTAGCATTGATTTTCATTACAGTTCAGTTATATCATAGAGGTTTTTTGTGTTTTTATTACAGTGGAAGTGACAGTGAGGCGTATGATGATTCCAGCTCTTCTTACTCGTCCCTGGGAGATTTTGTGAACGAAATGATCAAAGGGGATATCCAAGGAGACACACCAAGTTAGTTATGCTTCCTTCTCACTAACTTTTTTAACTTCTGACTTTTCTCTTGTGTTGTTTCCTTTTAATTGGACAGTTTTGCATTTTTGTGGATCTCTTACAGATGTTGATTCCTTGACGCATGCAGCGTTGGAGGATGCTAGTGAAGTAGAAATTCATGAATTCCAGGAGTACAAGGGTGACAGTGAGGAGCGTGGCTCTGAGATTGAGGGTCCACCTGAGGCCACAGATGGACAGCCGCACCGCTCCAGCTCCAGCACCACAGCCAGCTCCAGCCCCAGCACTATCATCCAGGGAGTGAATCATGTTAGTACTGTTGCATGTTATTGAACCGTAATGCTGTCACCAGTATTGCCACGGCAACACTAAAAGCATCATTAAAAAAGTACGTAATTGTGAAAAACCCTACATGCTTGGGTGCATGCCAGTGTTTTACAGTTTTTGGAAATGTGCATTTGGCAGGCAGGATTACAAGTACGCAAGTAATGGCAGCTCATCATTTAATACATTTCACTTTCTAAGTTAGTTCTATTAGCATGTAGCGTTTAACAAAAGGCTATTTGTTTTATCAGTGTGACTTCAGTAAGATTTCTTTGAAGGGGAATTAAACTGAAACTTAATAAAAGGCTGCATACTTTTAATTTTTGCACATCAAAATACACTGTTGTTATTACAGTGTTTTCCATGAAGGAAAAAAAAGGTAATAAATCCTTACACTGGGGCCACCATTGCACTGCAAAAAGTGCAGTTTAAGTAATGAGGGGAAATGATGTCCAAGTAAACGCAATTATAGAGGAACAAGTTCGAACAAATGGAGTCCAACGCAAAAACAACAAACACATTAAGCAAGGAGAGAAGAATTGTGACCACAGTATTGAATTATATTCACAGCGGTATCTAGATTTATTTTTTGGGAATCAGTATAAGCAAAAGATAATTGCAATTTAATGAACCGTGTCTCCACCTCCCCTCCTTTGTCTTAATAGGAGGCGACGGAGCCTGTTGAGATTGAGGCGTCAGCTAGTGTCGCTCTGCAGAACTCCGTCCCTGGATTATGTCTCCCGCCGTTCACTCGATCCAGCCCAGAGCCGACGCCCACGGATGCAACAAATAGTAAGCGAGAGTATGATAACCCATATTTTGAGCCGCAGTATGGTTTCCCTGCTGAAGAGGAAGCTGACAGCGAAGAACAGGAGGAGAGCTACACACCACGCTTCCACCAGAATATCAACGGAAACAAGTATGTTTGTTTTCCAGGCACTGCCTCAGAGCCTGTAACAATATGATTAAATAAGACCATGCTTTTGAGAGTGGAAATAAAAACTCTACAACATTGATACTGTGTGTTTGTTCATGTGAGCATGCAAAACACTCAGTCTCGTGTGTGCGTGCGTGTGTGCGTGCGTGTGTGCGTGCGTGTGTGTGTGCGTGCGCATGTTTGTGTGTGTGTGTGTGTGTGTGTGTGTGTGTGTGAAGGCCATCTCGCCCGTTGAGGCCTAGCAGTCTGAAACTTCCAGGCGAGTGTGATGGAGAAGGAGACTCTAAGAACAGTTCTCCCAACTCCACCATTTCCAATAATAGCGGTGATGGCTTCGGGGGACTCATGTCTTTTGCAAGTGAGTTGCCTTTTCCTCTTAAGGAGCATGCACACAGCAAGCAATGAGAGACGAGTGAATCACTTTGTGAGACAAGCAAATCTAGGCCTAGGTAACCTTTCTGCATTTTTCCCACTTTCAAATGGTTTTAAGTTAAGCCATGAGCAGCATCTAGTTTTTTTTGTTTGTTTGTTAATTTTTTTGTTTTTAATGAATAAAATAATCGCGCAGCGAGTATAGAACGGTAGTTAGAAGTTAAAGATGTTAGCAAAACACGTGCTTGGGTTAGCTAATTATCCCACATAATGTTCTTAGCGTATAGCTCTACATAAATCTATATAAACAAATGCTCACTGGAAAAAGCAACCATTTCAGAAACGTGGGTCCGATCTCAGCAGAACAGTTCCGGTTGTTATCATTGTAAAATGTGTGTGCTATCATATAGTGCTGGAATTGGCAATGATGGACTATTTTTATTTTTTCCATGTTTATGTAGGAGGCATCATTAATCATTTGTTCATGGTTTCCTAATAAAAAACAATCTTTTCACTGTGATTTGTAGCCACCTTAATCCTGTTGCTTGAAAGCTCAGTTTAACATGATACCACTCACTTTGCATCACTTGACAAAAGTTTTCCTGTCATCGCTTGTTTCACTGACTTTCATTGACTTTATATGGTCAATTGTCCCTCATTGCTTCTAGTGTGCACACTACATTTGCTCTTTAGAAATTTTAAACTAATCATCATATAGGAGAAATCCACCCTGAAAGATATTAATTGCATATTAATCATTATAAGTAATGTGTGATTTTCAGTGTCGTCCAGATTTTGTTTAATTTTTTTTTTGTTTTTGTTATGGAGTTAAGTTGAATTCATTATTATCATAATCAAAATGCAGCCGTAAATAAACATTTGCATTGAATGTATGTTAATTATTCTGTGATTGCAGGTAACCTGTACAAGAACCATGGCACCAGCTTCAGTCTATCCAGCCTGGCTCTGCCTAATAAAGCAGCCAGAGAGAAAAATACTCCTTTCCCAAGTCTTAAAGGTATAATAGTGTCTTCTGCCTTTTCAGTGTTTCTGATCGCACCTTCTTTTATCCTCTCCCACATCCAACCATTTTAATGGCGCCCACGATTTTCTACGTCTCCTCTGCCTTTGTCTCTGCTTATAGTCGGCCTGTCAAGCCCTGTGTCTGTCTGTCTATCTACCAAACCCTTTATTTTTTTGCCTCACCTCTCTCTCTCTCTCTCTCTTGTTTATGCATCTCTGTGATTTTTACAATAATATAGCCAAGTAATCAAAGATATAAAAGGGTCAGTTTTACAGTAGATAAATAAATAAATAAGGATTACCAGAGTGTTGATTTTGTTCCCCTTTGTTTTCTTTCCTGTTTTGTTGTTTTATGCTAAATTGTGTTTAATTTTTTAATTACAAAAAAGAATACTTTAATTTTGATTTAAAAGAAGAAGCTGATCAAGGTTGGTAGGAATGTTGCTTGATTTCCTGCTCGATCCTCCTCGTCCTTTTTCACTGTTCATTGGGCTGTGAGGTGCTACTGTGGAAGTGATCCATGAGCTAAATGCGCTCCATTTTTTCTTAGTCTGTTAGAAAGTTTCTCTTTCCTAAAACAAAAATGGGGGCATTTATACAAGAAGTTGTAAAAACAGCTTAATCACTTTCCTGCCTAGCACCATAGATCATGTGTTGTTTTTCCTTTTTTATTTATTTATTATCTGGTTTATGATTTTGGATGCATTGTTTTTATTGCTCAGATGGTGCTGATGACAGTCCTGACAGTCCTGGTATGTTATGTAGCTGTAGCCTGCCCTGAACTAGTACTGGTTTGCTGTGTTCTTCATGACCATAGACCCTTTATTTCAGACAGAATGAGAATCCTTTCCTCCTTTTACTCCAAACATTTGGACTATTAATTAGTCCAAAGACACCTTCATGTGTGGTCAAGCGTATTTCTAGCTCTGTGTGTCTGTGTGTTAATGTGTAATACTAATACACACTGTGAATGATTATATTTAAATTTCATATTTTCAGATGTTTGTTTTTCCTGTGACTTTTCTTGTGGTGTGTAGTGTGTCCCATTTATATCTTTCCTACGGACTTCTGGCCGTTTTGTCACCTTTCTATTCGGTTTTATTTGTGTATTGCCTTTTTAACAATAGACATATTACGTCACAAGAAATCCAGCTGTTTATCTTGATTCCTATTAAGAAAGCCGTTAGCTGTTTCTCAATACCATGTTCACCAAGTAAATATTTCTGTATTTGAGGGTACAAACTAAACAGTTTTACTTGGGAGTACAAATTCTGAGGACAGGAAAACACCTAACATTATTTGGCAAATAGAGCAGCAGCATAGTTATTGCTATATCCATTTCTGTTTGCCGTCTGGTTCCCTTCACAGTGAAGTATAGCTACAATAAAATAATGTATGATATTAAACAAGCCAACCTCTAGTTTCATTATAAGATAATAAATAATATCCAAGATCTGTGGGTACATATAAAAATCAATGAATGGAGAACGGTTGCAGGAGATTGTTGTTATGAAGGACAGCATAGTTGTGTTTGGTAGGAGAAATGAAGCAAAACTAAAATGAAGGAATAAAAAACAAAATTAGATATAAATTACACAATTACACTGGTTGGTGCAAAATGCATTCTGGGATGCTAGACGGTCCTAAGTCCACCAAACTCACCATCCAGTTCATCCCTGGTAAAATGGAAGAAGTCAGAATACGTCAGGTATTTGGACTGTACTTGGCTAGATGCTAACTTTGAATTAAAAAAAACTGTACAGAAAAACTGAGAAGCATCCAGTGACAAGGAAAAGCACCCTGAGAAGGCATGAAGAAGAAATCATGAGAGATAGCAGACTCTAAAGTAAACCTTAAATGACACAGCATGGTCAGTTATTATTACAATGGTCAGTTATTAATAAATTGCTACAATGTATCTTATATATATGTCATGTAGGGTTATGGAAAATCGGTGCTTGATGTTTTTAGCAGGTATAAGTTTCTATTCTATGCAGGTGAGCAGGAAAGTTGGTCATTAATGCTGACAGTAGGAACAGCAGGAAAATTCACTGGCTGGAAAGAGCAAGGATTACAACAACCAGTATTTTTCGTTTTGTACAAAAAATGTACAACAGACAGAGAGAATAGTATGTTGGGTATAATACCAATGTTGGGATGGTTTGGGTCCTGCTGATTTGTTTTATAATACAGTGGAATATGAGTGAGTGGCAGTAAGTGGTTTCTTATTGTTTATTTATTTATTTTTTTCTTCACTGCAGTGCTGTTACAGTGTACAAGAGAAAACAGAGCACTCTAGAGCAGCAGAGCCAGATGATAAATTAGCTAGGCTGGGAAACTAGCTGGGCTTGTTTAAGAGATTTATTCTCCGGCCATTCAAAAGGAAAGCAAAGAGAATACGCATAGTTTTGCAATTTCAGTAAAAAGACAGTAATGCCATGTCCTTTATCTGTACATAACTACAATGTGACTCGTGTACCTGTTATGATTCTGTTAGATACATGCTAAGGCAAAAAAAAAAAGCTTCCTTATCAATTCATAGTGTTTAGTTTAATTAATTATAATTCTCGAAACCTGTCCTTCCTCTTTCTGCTCTCCTTCTTTTACTACACACACACACACACACACACACACACACCTTTTTTTCTCACTCTCTATCTTGTTTTTACTCCTGCTCTCTCTGCTGGTTGTCTCCACTCCGCTCTGTCCATGTGTCTGGTGTTTGTGCTTGTGGGTTGATGTTTGGACTGGTTCTGTCTGGGCCGGTGTTGCTCTCTGTCCCTCTATAACCCCCCTTTTGCACTAATTCTGGCTTCTGTGTCCAGTATTTGGGCTAAATTCTCTAATGGAGATTATAACAGAGGTCGGCCCGGGGAGCGGAGAAGGTGGGTTCTGCCCTTTGCTGCGTGAGCTGCATGCTTCTCCAAAGCCAGCCAACTACATCTCCCAGCATCCTCTTCTTCAACCATTGCTTTCTTGCACCTGGTTTCTTGTCAGTGTGTTTATACCATCTTTGGCTCCACTTTGTATTACGCTTTCTTAAATATTTTAATGCTCTAAATTAATTGTTAAGTATGTAAATACTGTGTAATTCCTGTACATGCACATCATGTGTTTCACACATACTGTACTAATGCACTGTAGTTAATATTTACATCCCATTAGTTTATGAACTTTATATTTGAGGCAGTAATTGCAATCATGGAGTTCTCCACAATTACGCTTAAAGTGTTCTTACACGTACAGATCCTTATACACAAGTGATTTGCACTTTTGTCTATACTAGGAATTACACTGTATTTAAACTCTTGGCTAATTAATGAAGTGCATATTAATTAAGAACACTTAACATTGAGTGTAGCCAGGTACCCTGCACATTCATACTATTAATTCACAGAACTTACGGGTATACTGTGTCAGGGTTGGGCCCATTACTTTAAAGTAAAGGACGTAATAAGCCATATTATTAAGGCGAAGTATGATACCGAGAATTGTTTGGTGGGGGTTGTTATGACATCCTCCGATATATAATTATTCTTCATATCATATGAAAGACAAATTCTATAATTGTTTGATTATTCATTCAAAATATTTTCAGAAATGACTGTCACGTTACTCTGTTGCATGTGCCAATTGTGCAATCATCATTCAACTTATCTGATGGCAATGATGCGTACCAAGAATTATTTGATGGCTTTTCACCAATCAGAAGCAAGAAAATATCTTGAATGGATAATCAGGTTTATTTTCTAACATGCATTATTTTAATTAGGGTTTAGTTTTAGCTTGACACATATGACAAAGTGAGTTGATGGATTGAGTCTGATGGCACTAATTAAATGTGTGCTATTATCTGCTTTCTATTTAAAGTCCACATTTTCTAAGTAATTATTTTATACTTTTTTGACAACACCTGTCTCTACAGTGTGCTAAAGCAGAGGAATGTAGGACCTCTTCTCTGTATACTTCTGTTATATTTAATTTATTCATGGCAGGAGAAATAAAGAAATTGACTGCATATTTGGCCACGGCCAATTCCCACCCACCACACGGCTCTACTCTATCACACAAACAGAGATGCACCTGCTGTCCAGCCGTGCAGCTTTGAGGGTGTTGTAACACACTTGGAGGGAAGTGCTGTCTTCACACCTCCGCATGTTTACCTAGTGTCATTATTATGGACAGTGCGTGACCCCACCTTTTTTATTATAAAAACAAATCAAATGAGTACTTCAAACAGTGATCATAAGCAGAATAAATCAGATACTGAAGAGAAATGAGTAGATGAATCTTGTAAATAGACAATCCATTGAAGTTGAGGAACATGGTCTCTCTTTGTCCTTCTATCTGACCACCTGCTCCTGGGAGAATCATTCATTCATTCGTTTTCTAAGCCACTTAATCCTAGTTAAGGTCACGGAGAGGCTGGCGCCCATCTCAGCCGACTCTGGGCAAGGGCAGGGTACACCCTGGACAGCTCGCCAGGCCATCGCAGCACAATACACAAACTACCATCCACACCCACACTCACACCTAGGGGCAATTTGGAACAGCGAATTAGCCCACTGCGCATGTTTTTGGACTGTGGTGGAAAACCAGAGTACCCAGAGGAAACCCACGCAATCACGCAGAAAACATGCAAACTCCACTAAGAAATGCCCAAAATGGGAATTGAACCCACGCCTTTTTGCTGTGAGGAGGACATTCTAACCACTACGCCCCATGATCATTAAAGCAACCATTTCAACCCCCTGAATGGTTTTGATCCTAACACATATCTACGGCAATACCAGTGAAGAGATGGTAAAAAACCTGGCATGCAGTTCAAGTGAGATACCAAGTTTTAATGTGTAGCCGTGAGCAATATTTTGACAGATTGGGCCCAACCCAACATGTGATCTACCCACACATTAACACTCTAGTATAATAGAGTAAGAGCTGTGTTTTGTACAAATGCATAAAATCAGGGCATTTATGCATATTTATTTATGATATTTATTTTTTGCTGTATCTAAAAAATAAAATGTGTGGTTTGATCATGTGAACTGCTTTCCAAGATGTTTTTTCCACTATTTTGTTTATGTTCTGTCGCAGCATGAGTTATGTGACTTGTTACATGACACATTGTTCCCATGCAGACTTTTGCTCACTTCTTTACTCCTTTCTCATTTTTCTCATTCTGTTTACTGCCCATGTGTGATAAAGTGAAACTAATATCCATACCTGTAGTGTGTTCGCCATTGTCCTGCTCATCACCTTGTGTCTGTGCTACACCAGATATGACCATACTGGCCCTATTGCAGTGTGCAACGTGGATTTGACTGGAAAACGTGAAAAACTGCAAACATCAGTGCTTTTATTCTTAAACCAGTGTTTGTATGTGTGCCTTATTTAAAAAAAAAAGTGTGTGTGTGTGTGTGTGTATGTGCACATGGCGTATTTTTGCAATGTATACACTTTCAGCTTTAGCTTGCTGTGAATGAATTTTTTGTTTGTTTGTTTATTTGGCCACTCGTATTAACAATGTTTGATACATCCTTGAATAGGGTAAGTATATGGTTTGTAATTCTGTGTGTGTTTGATCAGTATGTGGTGGTGATGAACTGTGCTTTTTTAGGCTCCCGTGCTCCCCGAGCACTGGTGGATCAAAAGTCCTCAGTGATTAAGCACAGTCCTACTGTAAAGAGAGAGCCGCCTTCCCCCCAAGGCCGAGCCAACAACACCAGGTATCACAGCATACACATTCTTTGTTCTATCCTAAACAGCACACTACAGGCTTGATTTGTACTACAACCACCTTAATGTGGATGGCAGTCTGAGAGAACAGGGCTTTGGATATAATGTTCCGCCGTGAAGAATGACGCCGCTCTCATCCGTGTTTGCAGTGAAAATCAGCATTTCCTAAAGGACGTGGTGCTAAGCGTGCTGGATGGCCAGGGTGTCGGTTGGCTTAACATGAAAAAGGTGCGGCGTCTGCTGGAAAACGAGCAACTGCGCATCTTCATGCTTAGCAAGCTCAACCGCGCCATCCAATCAGAAGAGGATGCTCGGCAAGAGGTCATCAGAGATGTGGTGAGTCAGATTTTAAATATGTTAATACAGTATGTGTTACATGAACATGAGTGCAGTTAAACATTTCACCTATGATTCAAACAGAAACGTTAATGAATGTGTGTCTGTTTTATAGGAGATTAACAGAAAAGTGTATAAGGGCATGCTGGACCTTCTGAAATGCACAGTTTCCAGTCTGGAGCACTCTTACACTAATGCAGGCCTGGGTGGCATGGCTAGTGTGTTCAGCCTATTAGAAATTGCACGAACCCACTACCAAACCAAAGGTAACATTGAAAAAGCATTGTTAACTTTTATTAGCATTTTCAAAAATGAGCACTGGAATTTGCTTGTGTCAATAAATAGATATCACAAAATAAATAATGGCAATATATTCTAATGATCTGACGAGTTGTTAATGAAAATCGTCAGCATCATCTTAAAACTACATCTGTAATTTCAGTCAGCCTTCTCCCTCATTATCTGAGCTTGGTTCCTTCCTGCTGGTTTCTTTGTGTATTCTTTTAACAAGTGCTCTGCTTTTGCAGCAATTAATCAAGTCCGTCTCTTTAAATCAACCCCCTGTCTCTTGTCTTATTTCCTCGCTCTGATCTTTTGTTCTTTGTGGATGTTTTTGTATGTACATCATTTCACATGACGCCTCCTTATGGCACAGAACCAGAGAAGCGCAAGAGGAGTCCCACGGATGGGGCAAGCAGTCCGGGCAGTAAGGAGAGCCCGTCTGTCCGCATTGAGAGTGCCAGAGCGGCAGGCGTGCTCCTGATGCCCAGAATTCAGCTGCCACCCCCTTCCTCTGGGAAAGGGGCGCGCCAGTTTGACACCCGGAGTCTGAACGAAGAGAATTTTATTGCTTCTATTGGTGTGTAAACCTCACCCCTGCATGCGCCTCCCTGCTTGTTAGACCACCTGACCGAAAGGGATGATGTTAATCTTTTTGTTTGGGCCCTAAGTCAGTCCTCTGTTCCACTTAGTGTCTGCACCAAGGCTTTTTTTTTTTTAGCCAAGCTATTATTGCCTTAATTTCCAGGAAATCGTTCCTGATTTTTGGAGTACATCTTCAATCACTAAACTTGTTCTAAAATCACTGGCTGGTGTAGACTCGGTACTGGATTATAGGAACGATCAGGGCCCAGTGCATATGAACTCCCCACTGGAATGTTAGGAATGTGTTGGTTTTCGACTGCCTGTTTGCCAGATTCCCCCTGAACCCACTGGTTGCATGTTAGAGTTTGTTTCCTTCTAGCCACAGACTTGCTGCTGTGTGTCATGGAAAGCCAGGACTCTGGTAGCCCTAGGCTGTACCACTGCTGTCTGTGAAACAGGCCTCTGCTATCTCACCTTCCCAGCATGAACTATAGAACATCTCTCCCCTGTAAACAACCTCAGGATTAGCATTGGCTCAGAGCTGCTTAGGCTCAATTTGAGGCCATAGTTTTTTCATATCCCGGTCTGTGTACAGGGGAAAGTTCCCTACTTCCTAACCTTTCCCTGTCTGTCCTTTGGTAAAGATGCACCTTCAATTCTACAGAATGTCTCTGAGATTGCACTTCCTGCTTCTGCAGCATCCCATTTCACCCAGCAGCTGCAAGGCTGGCCTCACATCTGCATCTCATGCCTTTCGCTCTTTCCTGGCCTCCACCCTGGCCCTGGAAAAACCACAGCCTGCCACTTTCTTTGAAGGCATCAGGAAAAATGACGAAAACTATCCTTACGACAGCAGAGGACTGGGTTTCTTTCCAGGATCAGGGTTGCAGAGCTCAGGATGCTTTGTAATGTCACCTCACTGGATATGATTGAGTTATTCACATAACAGCAATTATTCTAATAACAGCACAGCTATGTGTGAACATTACAAAACTTCCTCATCTTGGAAAGTAACACTTTGCATTGTTAAGGGTTATTCAGAAATCCATATCATTATTTTGTTTGTTTTGTTTTGTTTTAGATTTTGAAAAAAAAAATGCTCATCCTCCAATCCTCCATATCTGACAATTCAGTCCGCTCTCTGACTCTCTCTGTGTCTTTCTCTCCTTGCTTGCAATGCATCTTGGGTAGAATTGTGGAGCAAGCACCAGGATAACAGAAAGCAAAAAGCTATGGAAAAAGAACAGAGTAAGATCACTTCCCTAAGCACCCAGTTAGACTTTCCCACCCTGCAAACTATCTTCAATTCTGTTTTACAACAAGGAAACCCTGTCCTCTCCCCATTCTTGTTCTGCTGAAACAGAAAGTCATTTACCTGACACATGGCCCAAAATGAAAACGCCATGAATGCTGTATACCCTAGATTTTTACCAACAATTGCTTTATTATGGAGTTAAACTTTTTTTTTTCTTGCGAGTAACTGATGTCTGTTTTTAAATTAGCTTGTACAATTTTGTAAAAGTTTGTTGTTAGACACAGATTCCTGAATAGATCATTGAAATGGTAGGAGCTACCAAAAATTGCAGTTTAAAATTAGCCCCTTGTTACATTTTAGAGTGTAACACCTACTCAGTTTTATACTTTTACGCACACATTCTTGGTATTCTTCTGTTTCTTGTTGACCAAATAACAAGGACAAAGTGACATTCATGACACTGATGTCCTTTAAAATTATTTTACTGTTGAATATGCATACATATAGCAATTTAGGTTTGCTACAGAGTTATTTGCGAAAAGGCATTTAAAGCTGGGGTTGGTAATCTGGAAAGCTAGCAAAATTTAGCATCTCTTAAGGGCGCCCTCCCTCAGAGGCCCTTCCAAAGCCATCCTCTCCACTAGTGTGCTGACTGGAGGTCTGTGCAAGGTAAGGTCACACACAAGTACTGAGACACCGGGGCATTTGATTGGATATTTCCCAGCGAACCACAAGGCAGTGATTGGTCGACGCTTGTACAGGATTGCAGTGTGATCTTTTTTCTCATTCTTTTTTTTTTCCACATCTTTTTGAGATCTCTAATGTTTTCGATTGCTGTGAGGGTGTAAATACCCATTTGTGTATACAGCTAAACATTTACCAACCCCAGCCTTAATACTGATATGTTTGTTAAACAAGCAACCAGTTTATTTACCTGCAAAAACCATTAATCTTCTTGTGTAAAACACAAATGATAAACTATTTTTAAAAAAAAAGTCTTTTGAAAAAATATTATCTTTTTTTTTTTTTTTTTTTTTTTTAGTTTTAAATAACATGTTCATGTATTTGATGACCTATGATAACTTTTCCTGCTTCAGTAGTGGCACAGTGTAATCTAGTGCTGCTGATTTGTAAAACTGAGATATCTATCATATTGGCACACTAATGGCAGCCAAGCTTTGTCCCCACTTCCCTTGTCTGACTGACTGGTTGTGTTTGCCTGCATGTGTGACTGCTTTTGTCTGTGTGAACCTGTGATAAGGTAGCACTCTGGTGAACAAATTACTCTTGTGAAAGTTCCTTTCTTTATTGAGGTTACATGGCTCTGTTATTTATAGGTGCTAGATTGGGTGCTTGGAAAAGAATCACTATTGTGAGTCTAGATCCTGCAGAGCGTCGTATGGTGTTGAAACATGAAAGAAACATGAATAATTCTAATTACTAGCACACGTGGCTAAATTTAATAGTAATAACATGGAACCAGACCCTTATCGTGGAACGTGGAACTTGGGAAACTTTGGCTCTTATTCGTCAAATGTGTACATGAAGATGACAACGAATAGAAAAGGTAGCCTAATTACGTAGCCAGCTTCACCTGTATGGACCCAGACCCTTATCTGTGTATGATTTCTTATACATATGGTGTACATATGATATACCCCAATATCACTTTATATATAGTACTTCTAATTTGGATAAAATCTTTGGTGAATATTTAGCTAAAGATTTTCAGGCTGTTCTCCTCAAATTTAGAAGCACCCGGATATGCCCCCTGTGGAACGTGTGTGCAGTAAGCGATAAGCTTTGACTATGTGCAACACTGACCAATAAGTGCCACTGTTTTCCTTTATGCTGATGAAAGTTGTGGGAATGCTACTGCCAGGAAAAAGGACACGTGAAAGTCAGTTAATGCACTATGTGAACTGTTATGATGTATTTACAATAGAAACAAGAAAAAAATTATCAGTAACACTATCTTTTTTCCCCCCCCCCAAATATGGTTGTAAATTAGTATGAAATACGCAAAAAACAAAATAAGCACTTTCCCCAAGCATCCAGTGTAGCTCCAATTCATAGGCTTGCTTCTAGTGAGTGGATATATCCCACCCCACAGTGCAAAGAGGCAGAAAAACTGACTTTGTGTTTCCTTTAGGGACTGATGGGGCAAAACAACGTCCAGAAGGGGGTGACACAGAGGAGAAGAAATCACAGATCAGCGCAGACAGCGGCCTAAGTGTGACCTCAGGCTCTCAGGTGTGTGTGTGTGTGTGTGTGTGTGTGGTCTAGCTATTCATCACAGTGTGGGGACATGAATCAGTTTACACAGCCACCGTTATGGCGACTTTGCTTCCTTGTGCGGACAAACCGCAAGTCCCCATCACGTAAATCATTACATTTTAAGGTGATTATGTTTTAAGATTGGGGTAAGGTTAGGGTAAGGTTACAGTAAGGCAAGTAGTGGTTATGTTTAGTGTTAGGGAAATTTCTAGTGTTTATGGAAACTTCTCCAGGTAATGAATGCAAGTCTATGTATTGTCCCCACAAGTTATGGAAACAGACTGTGTGTGTGTGTGTGTGTGTGTGTTTGTGTGTGTGTGTGTGTGTGTGTGTAGGCTGTGATGGGCACTAACTTCACCAAATTGAAAATAAGCGGCTTAAAAAATGAATGAATGAATCTGTAAGGGCTTAAGGGCCATAGGTCCTCAATTTTTCAAAATTGATGTTGGACTGGCTTTGTGAACTTCTCTTAAAAATTAATTCCCTGGTGTGCAAGAAGGACCCAACTCCCATGCAGCAGTGTGGATATTCATGGTGTATTGTATGCAGTGAGATCTAGATCTAAATTGAGATTAGTGTAAAAGAAGTCAGAAGTAGGTTCCGCCTTATAAAGCCTAATGTCAGGGCCGTTACTAATCCGCAACAACCTCTCTATACTGAGCAGCTTGGTTTCAATGCTGCTAAAGTTCAAGATGTTCAGAAACTTTCCAGGTATCTTTGAGAAGAGGCTCAGGCTTTCCTTGAAAGCTTAGTGGCCACTGATTACAGAAATGAGAGTACAGAGATTACAGAGTATGATGAAAAGACCATGTGAATACATTGAGAAAAAAAATAAAAACCTTCTCCTGTTTCATGGATTTGTATCCTTATGCTATTCACTAATTTGATTCCTACATATATGCATTAACTATTTCTTTAAAAATGGAAATGAATAACCTATTGTCTTAAAAACATCCCAAAAATGTCACAAATTTATCAGTCAACATTGCATGATGATTGATGGTTCCCGATTGGCAGCCTGATACCAACCTCTTCAGTGTAAACAAACGTTTCCCTATCCCAAGCAATGCCACGAAAACCAGCTTCTTACTGGTTTGTTCATCTTCACTTATTTCAAGCGATTGAGGGTTACATATAGCTGTACTCAGTGTCAGTCAACTCAGTCAAAAGGGTACTGTGTACACCTGCTCATTCATGCAATTATCCAATCAGTCAATCATGTTGCAGCAGTACGGCACATAAAATTATGCAGATACAGGTCAAGAGTTCCAGGAAATGCCCCCATCCAGGATCAGAATGAGAAAAATGTGATCTTAGTGAACTTGATCATGTCACTGTTGTTGGTATTAAGGAGTTGTTCTGATTATTTTAGGAGCCGCTGTACTCCTGGGGTTTTAATGCATTACACAAAATGGTAAGAAAAGACAAGATCAAGTGAGCAGCAGGTCTGCAGTCAGAAACACCCTGTCGATCAAAAAGATGTGAGAAGAATGAATGCAACTCAAATAACCTCTTATTACAAACATGGGAAAGCAGAAAAACATCTCTTCATCTTCATCTGAAGGTGCAACACGATTGACCTTGACACAGAGTGGCATCTTCACCTGTGCGGATTCAGCGATCCCTTGCACACTGCACATGGAGCAGTGGTGGCCCATGGTCGGGGGCCCCACTGTCAAGCCGGGTTGTCACTGCTGCCCCCCAAGTGCAGCTAACTGCTGCATAAGATTAATAATAAGATTGACTTTCATGAAGAGTAGCTGCATTGCGTCAGCATGTTTCTGCCCTGCGATGGCCTGGCGAGCTGTCCAGGGTGTACTCTGCCCTCGTCCAGAGTCGGCTGAGATGGACGGCAGCCTCCGTGCGACCCGTGTGAGGTCTGAAGTGGTTCAGATGATGGACTTAGTTTACACTTCTAATAATCTTATGCATTGAAAACATTTGAAAAACAGCTAGGACATGCATGCAATATAAGGTAAAAAAAAAGAAGAAACAACTCATATAACAATCCTACATATTTCTATCTAAGTTCGATGAAGGAACTGAAAACATCCAGACAACTTTTTATATAATTGTTTAAATGACAGTGTTATTTATTACTGATATTTTTGAACTGCATCCCTTCCAAACTGTCTGTTTTCTCTTCCCCGGAAGCATCCAGCTGTTTCAAGTCCCAACCCCTGAGTCACCTCAGCAGAATGAGACCCAGAAAAGCTTAGCCTTGAGCCTACACACCTGATATAAATAATGATTAGAGAGCCAAGAAGCGATAGGGGATGTAGGTGATAATAATAATACTGCAGTGCCTGCTCCTGCCCTCACTAACAGAAAGGTCTTTAAGCCTTATCTACATTTAAAGCCCAGGGGAGCACAGTGAGTG